>LZPO01027203.1:1108444-1126457 GCA_001675575.1 Neotoma lepida
TTTTTTTTGGAGTTATTTATTTCAGATTTATTACACCAGGAAGTGCATGGTTATTTCTGAAACTTCTCAAACTCCCAATTAGCAATTTGGCTTTATAAAATGGGGTAGTGGAATGTGAGGTCAATATAGCTGTGACATCTGTCAACTGTTGTTGATCCCCAGGATTAATTTGACTGTTCTGACTGCCTAGCTTGGTGCTCCCTTCCTTTATCACCTGTCCGGGTGATTCCTTCCTAATGCCTCACACTCAGTCAAAGAGAATAACCTTCCCTNATAATGGAGGATTGTTCTTCATTCAGGGTTTATGAGTAGCTGTGGTTTTTCTGCTAGAACCCTCAGACAAGCTCTCAAAATGGAACAAAACTTAGAATGCCACAAGACCAGATTATGTGCTAATTATATACTATTTTAGTTACAAAAGAGGGATTTGAGTGGTTAGAAATACAATTAAAATCCATCGTTGATTTCCTTTAAACACTATGTATAAAAATGTGTATTTGTTGTACTTACGTAAAATGTATATTTAGCTTATAATAATGATGTTAATAGTGATACTAAATTTTTATAATAGTGACATGAAAATATTTCATGGTAACTTTCAATCTAGTAACAATGTTTTAAAAGAATAATCTCAAATTGTTAAAATGTGAAATAATATTAGAAGTCACAAGTCTTATGAAAGAAATTGATTTCTGATTCTTTTCTAGCAAAAATCAGAACAGTAAATCTAGTACAACATCTGCTGACACCAAGAAAGCAAGTATTCTCCTCATTCGGAAGATTTATGTCCTAATGCAAAATCTAGGACCTTTACCTAATGATGTTTGTTTAACCATGAAACTTTTTTACTATGATGAAGGTACTACATGCAGTATGTCTTGATTTAGTTTTATATTTCAAATATTGGTTTCTACTTATAATGTTTTTGCACCTAAATTGTTACAAAGTCTTGAAATTAGAAAACTTGCATTTAATACGAGTATTTGAAAAAGAAACATTGGGGGCTGAAAGACAATTTAGAGGTTAAGAGCACTTGCTGCTCTTGCAGAGGACTAGAGTTTGGTTCCCAGCACCCATTGTGTGTCTGTAAACAAAGACAGGCAGGCAGGCAGACAGACAGGCAGACAGACAGGCAATCACACATACAAAATGAATAAAAATAAAACATTGTGCTGGGCGGTGGTGGCGCACGCCTTTAATCCCAGCACTCGGGAGGCAGAGGCAGGCGGATCTCTGTGAGTTCGAGGCCAGCCTGGGCTACCAAACCAAGTGAGTTCAAGAAAGGCGCCAAAGCTGCACAGAGAAACCCTGTCTCGAAAAATCAAAAAATAAATAAATAAATAAAATAAAACATCGAAAAACAAAATTGTTACCAGGTGGTGGTGCACACCTTTAATCCCAGCACCTGGGAGGCAGAGGCAGGTGGATCTCTGGCAAAAGTAGGATTTAAAATGCATTTCTCTGAGCTGGAGAGATGGCTCAGTAGTTAGGAGCACTGGCTGCTCTTCCTGAGGTCCTGAGTTCAATTCCCAGCAACCACATGGTGGCTCACAACCATCTGTAATGAGGTCTGGTGCCCTCTTCTGGCTTAAAGTCAATAAAGTACTCATATACATAAAAATAAATCTTTTTTTAAAAATGCATTTCTCTAGTGATAGAAACATCTATAGGAAATGCATCTTACTCATAATTAAAGAAATGGAATAATAAAATGCTACCTTTTATTTACCAGATTGATAAGACTTGTGAACCCATAATTGAGAAACTATGTGCTCTTAAACCTTCTTGAGAGAATGCATATAGGAGCAAAATTTTCNAAAGACATTTTGTCAGTATCAAAAAATGTTGGTTTTTTGGGGGGCTGGAGAGATGGCTCAGTGGTTAAGAGCACCACCTGCTCTTCCAGAGGACCTGGGTTCAATTCCTAGCACCCACATGACAGCTCACAACTGCTTGTAACTCCAGTTCTAGGGGACCCAACACCCATGGCAAAACACCAATGCACATAAAATAAAGTTAAATAAGAATTTTTTTTTAAATGTTGGTTTTCAATGCACTAAGGAGCTGGGCAAGTCAGCCAGGCTACATTCAGTGTGACACTCGAGCTGCTACATTCTAAGTATCAGCCACCCTTGTTTTGCTCTCCTCTCCATTAGTTATGCTGGACACCTGAGCTTGTTTCCCACACGGTGGATTAACATGGTGTAGAAGCCAGCTGAACAGATGTTTCAGGGAACTAGTCCTTGCTCTGCAGTAGTTGGGTTTATCTGTGGGTATGTGGCTGAGCAGTTTGAATGGCCTGTCTGTAAAATTATAGGCAGATTTGCTTCCTCATGTTTGCTGGCGGTGCCTCTGTGGCCCATATTTCACCAACATCCCCTGAAATGTTTACCATGGGCTTAAAACTGCCAAGTCTTTTGGAGACAGGGTCTCTCTATGTAGCTCAGGCAGTACTCAAACTCTCTATGTAGACCAGACTGGCCTCAAACTCACAGGATCCTCCTGCCTTTGCCTCCTGAGTACTGAAATTAAAGGCGTGCACCACCACCATGCCCAGCACCACCTATGTTCTTACAGACACCTATGTAAAGGTTTAGTTGTCTGTGTTTCATTTCTAATCTGGTTGTGTTTTAATTTTAAAACTATTTTATATCATATTTTCATAATTTAATTGTAGAGAACAGATAAACATGCAATGTTTCTTTCAGGTATATATAATGAATAAACACCTCATAACTGGAAAAAAAAGGTTTTGGTTTTGTGGTACTAGGGCTTGAACTTAATGTCTTATGCATGCTAGGCAAGCATTCTACCGTAAAGCCATATCTCTCACTCCAAAATTTAATATTTTAACTTATAAATTAGATATCTAGAAAAATATTTTGAGACTAGCTTGCACAAATATTCGAGATTATATATTTATAAGAATTTTCATTATAGCAGTGGTTANAATAGGAACAAAGTATAAACAAATAAAGTGTCTTCCTTGGAGACTTAAGTAAATTATGTTGCATCTTTTTAAAAAAGCACTATATGAACTGTTAAATCACAAAGGGCTGCAGCAGTGCTCTTGTTACTGACCAGCCTTTTGCACTTGCAGAGTACTGAAAACAGACGAGCTAGGCATGATCTCCCTGAATTTTTAAAGGATATTTAAGGATATATATTTCAAAAACGTATACAAACATAAAATATTACTATTATATGCATAATATTTTCTTTGTAAACATAAAACATTCTTTTTATTACCTGCATGATATTTTTTAGAACATAAGGCAACAACAACACTTTTTAACAATTACTTGCTATGTGCCTGTTCAGTTCTTAACATTTTACACTTTACTATTTTATATCCATAGCGACCTCTTGTGGGTAGGTATTGTTATTTTCCCCATTTGACAAAGAAAACAAACCAAGAATAATAATTTGCTTACAGTCATGCAGCCANTCAAGAAAACAAATGTTACCCTTAAGGAATGAGGACTTTGATATAGGAGGTGCATCTCTACATTTCGGCTTAGGTTTNTCTGTCTGAATTTTATCTTGTTGTGTTTTTATATGACTAATTCAGCTTCTTCAGTTTTATAAACGGTACAGTTTATACTTCCTTTTCTGTAGTTACACCCCCAGATTACCAACCTCCAGGTTTTAAGGATGGTGATTGTGAAGGAGTAATATTTGATGGGGACCCTACATACTTAAATGTGGGGGAAGTCCCGACACCTTTTCACACCTTCAGATTAAAAGTGACCACTGAGAAAGAACGAATGGAAAATATTGATTCAACCATATTAGCACCAAAACAATCAAAAATACCATTTCGAAAAATTCTAATGGACAAAGATGATGTAGAAGATGACAATTATGTAAGTGGAACATATTTAATTATAAAGTGCAATAGTAGCAAACNTTAACTTTGGGGTCTTTGATGTTTCTGTAAATACTGTAGTAAAATCTTCATTCTGTAGAAGAATTTCATTCTGAGACAGGATCAAATGGCTGGCTATACGGGAGATCAAATTCTGATTGCTAGGCCTGTTCCTTGAGCACTTGATTTATCTGCTGTGCCATCTCACAGACTTTGGTTTTTAAAAGACAGGGATCAGGCTAGCTGCCAACTTCCTGTGTAGCTGAGGCCGTCCTTGAACTCCTAATCCTCCTGCCTCTACCTCCTAAATGTTGAGATTGCAGCTAGGAATTTTGTAGCATTTTTTTAAAATATTTGAGTCTCAGGATGAGAGAAATGGTTCAGTGGATAAAGGTCTTGCTGGACAAGCATAAAGATGTGTATGATCAGTTTCCCAGGACCCATGGAAAAGCTGCTTATGATTGTGTAAATCTGTAACCCTTGCACTGGGAAGATTGGGACTACAAACAGGATTCTAGTTCTAGAAACAGGAACTTGCTGTCCAAAACACTCAGCTTCAGGTCCAGTCAGTGATAGACTCTGTCTCAAAAGTACATAAATAAGCTTGGCATGGTAGTGCACACTTTAAATCCCAGCACTCAGGAGGCAGAGATATACAGGTCTCGCTGAGTTTGAGGCCAGCCTGATCTACAAAGCGAGTTCCAGGACAGGCAGGGCTGGTACACAGGTGGACTCTGTCTCAAAAAATAAATAAATAAAAATAAAAATAAAAGTTGCCTAGTGGTAGTAATTCTAGCATCATTTGTATTTCTAGCAAGCTTAAGATAGTTGTAGTTAACCTTTACATAGAGCAAATGTGCTCATTAATATTCCTACCTAATTGTTTTCATTTATTCTTAAAATATGTTCAATTTTTCTTCTTCATATTTATATAGAATAATTTTGACATTAAAACTAAAATAGACCGACAGAAAGAAAACTTGGGAGCTTCTGAAATTAAAGGTAAGAAGCTAACAAAAATGTTTATTAACTACCAATTTAATTTTATACCATTTTAACTTTTTTTCTTCCTTCCTTCCTTCCTTCCTCCCTTCCTTCCTTCCTTCCTTTTTTTCTTTCTTCCTTTCTTTCTTTTTTTAACAGAACCAAATTTAGATGGTACAGAAGAAGAAATTATGCAGTTTAAAAAAACCCGAAGTCCTTCAGTTTCTCATTGTCAGGTATAAACTTGATAGTTCCATCTGGTTTTCAATTTTATTTTGTTTTGTCTTGTTTTACTTTACCTATTCGTTTGTTTGAGACAGGTTCTTGGTGATAGTGGGGGCACATGCCTTTCAGGGGGATCCCTGTGAGTTCAAGGCTAGCCTGGTCTACAGAGGGAGTTCCAGGACAGCCAAGACTTACACAGAGAAACCCTGTCTTGAAAAAAAAAAGAGAGAAAGAGACAAGGTCTTACAATTGGCCTAGAACTCACTATGTAGGCCAAGCTGGCCTCAAACTTGCAGCCATGTTCCTACCTCTGCTTCTTGAGTGCTGGGATTGTAGATGTGAACTATCACATCTGGCCTTAAATTGTTTTATGTGCATGAGTATTTGCCTGTATATATTTATGTGCACTGTATCANTATCTGGTGCCCATGGAGGCTGGATGAGGAGGACATCAGATCCCCTGAGACTGGAGTTATAGCCATTTGTGAACCTCACCATGTAGGTGCTAGGATCCCTTGTCTTCTGTAAGAGCACTGTTCTTTATCATTGAGCCATCCAGCCCTTGCTTTAATTTTTTTTGATGATTGCTTATATGCTTATTTAATTATTCCTCAGATTTTCTTATTTTATGTGTTATATAATAAAGGTAGGTATTTAGATAAATTATTATATAAAATTATTATATATTTAAAAGGTTTTTTTAGTATATCACTGTGAATTTAATAATAAACCTTAAGATATTTGTAGAGGGCTGGTGAGATGGGTCAGAAGATAAAAGGACTTGCTAGCAAAACTGATGACCTCTGTTTGATTCCCAGGACTCACATGATGGAAGGAAAAAGCCAATTCCTTCAAGATGTCCTCTGATCTCTAACAAATGCACTGTGGTGTACATGCTTCTTTCCCCAATAAATAAATGTAAAATAAAATTAATGTTCATAGACTCTAAGAATTTCAGAGCTAGATAAAATCTTACACATTTTTTTGTTTGTTTGAGGGATTGGGGGATAGTCCTAGTATGTAACCTTAGCTACCCTGGAACTCACTAGACTAAGCTGGCCTCAAATTTATGGCAATCTTTCTTCTGCCTCTTGAGTGTTGTAACTAGAAGTGTGGGCCATACCAGGTAGTGGTGATGCACGTCTTTAATCCCAGCACTCGGGAGGCAGAGGCAGGTCTATCTCTGTGAGTTCTGGGCCAGCCAGGTCTACAGAGTGAGTTCCAGGACAGCCAGGGATACACAGAGAAACCCTGTCTCAAAGAAAACAAACAAACAATAAAAGCATGAGCCACTATCCAGCACAAGACACTAAACTTAATATGAATTAATATTTTGGACCCCACTTACTATGGTATGTTACATGGTTTTGTGAAATATCTTTTCTAGGTTGAACAGTTAGTCAGTAAAACATCTGAACTTGATGTATCTGAAAGCAAAACAAGAAGTGGAAAAATCTTTCAGAGTAAAATGGTAAATACCATTGTAATTCCCCTTTCATGTGTGATTTTATTTTTCTGTATTTCTTTTTTGTTTGTTTTGGTCTTGGTTTGTTTTTAAGACAGGGCCTCTCTCTATATATATGTATATGTGTGTGTGGGGGGGGTGGGTGCATGTGTATGTATATGTATATATTAGGCTGTCCTGGAACTCACTATGTACGCCAGGCTGGATCTCAGGCTGCCTGCCTCTGTCTCTTGAGCGCTGATCTTAAATTCATTCAACATCACTTCTGGCTATTTTCTAGCATTTCTTTCTTTTTTTAATGATTTATTTTTATTTTATGTGCCTTGGTGTTTTGCCTACATGTATGTCTGTATAAGAGTGTCGGATCGTCTGGAACTCAAGTGTGAACTGCCATGTGGTTGCTGGGAATTGAACCCAGGTCCTCTGGAAGAGCATCCAGTGTTCTTAACTGCTGATTCATNTCTCCAACCCCGTATTTTCAACTATTTCTTAAGTAGCTATCTGTTGTGTGACAGGTACATACTAGGTTCCAGGGACACACACACGGATGGACACACACACACACACACACACACACACACACACTCACATATTTAGATGGATGGATGGATAGATGAGAGAGAGAGAGAGAGAGAGAGAGAGAAATAGATCAATGATATAAGGTCATTGTAGAAGTCTTAATAGATTTCATGGAGGCACAAAGGAAAGAATGGAAATTTTAATCAAATACATTAGCATGAAGAATCTGAAAAAAGTTCTGAGAAATATTATCTAGACTCTTAAGGAAAGTATTCTAGAATGCCAGAAAGTTCTCATGTTCTATTTTGTAAATTGATTATTTACAAAATTGATTATATTACAAATTGATCTTTTGTAGATATCTTGCATAAAATAAATATTAAGAAAAAAATCAGTTTTAGTTTCCATAACTAATTTTACTAAATAGAAGTTCAGATTTGATTTGATTTTTCCAGACAAGGTCTCAGGTCACCCAAACTGGTGTTGAACTCATTGTGTAGCTGAGGATGGCCTTAAATTCTTGCTCCTCCTGTTTCTGCCTTCAGTGTACAGTGACTATAGCTGCATACTCCATGCCTAGCTCATATTTTATTTTAGACATTTAAATTACTCTCAAAGATTCAGTGCTATGCTAGAACATAGCTTCCTAACATCTTGTTCAGTGACATCATAATGACAGTTTGAAATTGGAATTAGGAATATTCACAGCATGGAACTCAACAAATGCCTCTGGATTTCTCCCATAGAGCTGATTGTAAAACATCTCCCAACGTCCCAGTGATTATGCTACCTTGTTTATATGTCTTTTTCTTCCCCACATTCTCAGTAGGAAGTTAGAACTAGCTGAAGGCAATATTCAAGCTAGTATGCTGATGGAAGCAAGAAACAAAGAAATGTAAGCTGGGTGTAGTGGTGCACACCTGTTATCCCAGCACTTGAGAAGGGGATGCAAAAGATAGCTGTGAGTTTGAGGCCACCCTGGGCTTCATGATGCATTGCAAGCCAGCATAAGCTACAGGGTAAAACTGTGGAGGGGCTCACAGGAATTAGAGATGTCAAGAATTACTTTCAGCAACAAAACATTCTTTCTTGCTAGCTTCAATTTAGGATGACTGTCTTTCACTAGGATATAAGAAGAAAGGCAGAAGCTGGGCAGTGTTAGTGGCCCTTGTTTTTAATCCCAGCACTCGGGATGAAGAGACAGGCAGATCTCTATGAGTTCAAGGCCAGCCTGGTCTACAAAGAGTTCCAGGGCAGCCAAGGGCTGTTACACAGAGAAACCCTGTCTCAAAAAACCAAAATAAGGAAGAAAGAGAGAAAGAAAGAAAGGAAGGAATGGAGGGAAAGAAAAAGGGAGGGAGGGGTGAGGGNGAGGGAGGGAGAGACAGAAAGGAAAGAAAGAAAAGAAAGAAAAAGAAAAAGAAAAAAAGATTTTAGCAGTGTTGAGAATCCAGGACCTCACACATGCAAGATAGTGAGCTATGTCTCCAGCTGAAAGGGCAATTTCAAGCATAAAAAAAAGATGTATCAGGTATGGTACCAGACACCTATAATCTCAGCACTCAGGAAGCAGAGACAAGAAGATTGTAAATTTTCAGCCAGCCTAGGCTACACGACAAAATTGTGTCTGCATAATAAGACACTGTCTCCAAAATATTTTTTGAAAAAATTCTGTTAAATAATGTAAAACAAGAAGTATGTCTTTTTAGAAAAAAGTAATGTTGACAACAATTTTTTACTTTCCAATATTTATTTTAATAACTATGCATATGACATTAATCACTATTATCAAGAAGTAGAAAAAAACTAACATCCACCAACAAATTCAATAAACAGTTATAGCCACACAATAATTTATGGCTNAATTATTCAGCCATAAAAGGAATAAAACATCAATATACGTGNAACAACTAATTGAAAGAAGTCAACTACATGGGCCACATACCATGATTCTGTTCATATAACAGTCATAAATTACACAGAGAAACACTGTCTCAAAAAAAATCAAGAAAAGTAAGTCAGAATTTGAGGCTGGACAAAAATGACGCATACCTTTAGTCTCAGTACTAGGGAGGCAGATCTCTTAAGTTTTAGAATAGCCAGAACTGCATAGAGAGACCAACCTACTCTCAAAAAACAAACAAAAGAGTCAGAATTTGGGAAGCTATGAAACAAAGTATTAGGCATGGCAGGAGATCAAAGGACAGGAGACTGATAGCTGAAGGTGGGCTGTCTATAGGGCTTCCCGGGGGAAGAAATGTTCTCACACTGACTGTCTTAGTAAATTCTACAACTCNGAATACTCTTAAAATTATTGAACTGTACACTTCAAATAGAAAAATCCTACAGCATCTGTATTGTGTCATAAGATTGAAAAANATCAACTGTTCTTCGAGAAATAATGAAATAGTAATTTTTCTGTCTTTGGGAGGTAAATGGAAATCAAGGACAAACTTCTAAAGAAAGTCGAAAGAGAAGTCTTCGTCAACCTGGGAAAACAGTAAGTCTAATAATGATAGTGTATGGATTGANTCCAATGGCAGATATCTGAATGTCATGACTATAGATTAAGATAATAAATTTGATATTCCTGAACATACTTCAAAGCTCTGATACTCAAAACTTGTTCAAATATCTGAGGCTGCTGGGTGTGATAGATCCTTCCTGTAATCCTAGTTCTTGGGAGACTAAAGCAGAAGGATTACAAACAGTTCAAGTTCAACCTGGCCTACATAGTAAGTTCCAGTCCAGTTTGAGCTATAGTGTGAGACACTGTCTCAAAAAAAAAAAATAAAATGTTTTCTAAATGTAAGTAGCTCCTGTCCATTCCATGAGCAATTCAGTTATTAGAGAAATTTATATAATAAAAGTCTGCATCTGGAAAAATATAAGTAGAATGATACAATGACCTAAGAATATTCAGGACATTTTTGGCTACACAATTGAACAGAACTTTCTGGAGATCAAAACTAAGAGAAATAACAAAATTGCCATATCCACATGTTTCTTGAAAATATAGTATCTCTGGGAAAGGAAACTACCTACCTAAACTCTGTAGTTGTTTTATTTTTGGAAACTTTGTTGAATCAGATAACACATTCAACATTTTAAAAAATACTTATATTTTAACTAAGATTTGACTCTTGTTAGTTAAAATTAGACAACTGAAGGACTGGGGTGTTAGTAGTAGAGTGCTTGCTTCGTATTTGTGAGGTATTAAATTTGATTTCCAAGAACAAAAAGAATTTAGACAACTGAAGACTTAAACTGAAATGATGAAATGTTTAAAAGAGAATCTGAAGTTTATAGGTGGTTAATTAATGTTCTTTTGATTTAGAAACAGGTCAGTGTAGCCCAGGTTGTCCTTGAACTCCCCAGGAGGCCTAGTATGACACTGAACTTCTGGTCCTCCTTCCTTCCTCTCCTGAGTGATAGGACCACAGGTATGCACCACCACACCCAGTTTATGCATTGANGGGGATAGAACCCAGAGCTTCCTCCATATTGGGCAAGCATTCTACTGACCAAGCTACATCCCTGATTGGTATTTAAAAAGAAAACAAAGGTTTTATTACACTTATTTATGCATTCATTCATTCATTATGCATGTGTATGTATGCATATGTATATGTGTGTGTCTTCACTTGCCACAGGACCCATGTGGAGGTCAGAGTACAATTAACTTGCAAGAGTTGATTTCCTTCTTTTGCCATGTGGGTCCCAGGGATCAGACTTAGATCATCATGCTTAGTGGCAAGTACCTTTATCTACTGAGTCATTTCACCAGCACCCTCCCCCAGTTAGTGTTCTTTTTTTTAAATTTTATATGTATGGGTATTTCATCTGGATATATGGCTATACACCACATGCACGAAGTACCCATGGAGGCCTGAAGAGGGCATCAGATCTCCTGGAACTGGAGTTACAGACAGTTGTGAGCCACCATGTGGGTGCTAGAAATCAAACCAGGGTCTTCTAGAAGTGTATGCTATGCTCTTAACCACTGAGCCATTTCTCCATATCCCCTTAGTCTTAGGGTTTCTGTTGCTGTGATGAAACACCATGACCAAAAAAGCAAGTTGAAGAGGAAAGTTTATTTTGTCCTACACTTCCACAGCATTGTTGACCATAAAAGGAATAAAAAGAAGTCAGAACAGGAACTCAAACAGGGTAGGATCTTTGAGGCAAGAGCTGATGCAGAGGCCGTGGAGGGGTGCTGCTTACTGGCTTGCTCCTCAGGCTTTCTTATAGAACCCAGGACCATCAGCCCAGGGATGGCACCACCCACAGTGTGCTGGGCCCTCCCCCCATTGATCACTAATTGAGAAAATGCCTTACAGCTGGATCTCATGGAGGCATCAACTGAGGCTCCTTCCTCTTCGATGACTCTAGTTTGTGTCAAGTTGACACCCAAAACCAGCCAGTACACCCTGTCAGTCAGTATTTTTAATATACATCATTTCAGAAGGGAATGAATGGCGCAGGATGAAGGGACATACTCCTGAATTTCTCAGCAGTTAAGAAGATAAATCAGGATGATCATGAGTTTGGGGCTGGTTTAGATTTCAGAATGAGTTCCATGCCCTGGGCTAGCTGGTGAAAAAGAAAGAATAGAATAACCTGACATTCCACTAAGACATTAGGTTTCATTCATTTCTCCATTTTTAAAAATTTATATGGCGAGGTGGTGATGGTGCACACCTTTAAGGGAGGCAGAGGTAGGCGGATCTCAGTGAGTTCAAGGCCAGCCTGGTCTCCTGGTCTACAAAGGAGTTCCAGGACAGCCAGGGCTGTTACACAGAGAAACCCTGTCTTGAAAAACAAAAAACAAAACAAAACGAAAAAAGATATGTGGTGTTTTGCTTCCATGTATATATATGCACTTCATGCATGCCTAGTGATTCTGGAAGTCAGAAGAGGGTGTTGAATTCCCTAGAATGGAAGTTATGGATGGTTATGAGCCATGTGGGTGCTGGGAACTGAAATGCTCTTAACCACTGAACATCTCTCTAGCCTCCCAAAGATTTATTTTATTTATTTTATTTATTTTTTGTAAAACATACATGTATGTTTGGCCAGGCATAGTGGTCTATGCCTTTAATACCAGCACTCAGGAGGCAGAAGAAGAGTTCGAGGCCAGGCCAGTTTATATAGTGAGTCTCAGGCCAGGCTGGTTTCTATAGCAAGTTCCATGCCAGTCAGGGCTATATAGTAGACCCTGTCTCAAAAAAGAAAAAAAAAAAAAAGATGGCTGGACATGGTGGCACATGTCTTTAATTCCAGCACTCGGGAGGCAGAGACAGGTGGATCTCTCTCTCTGTGAGTTCAAGGTCAGCCTGGTCTGCATAGTGAATTCCAGGACAGCCAGGGCTATGTAGAGAAACCCTGTCTCAAAACAAAATAAAAAGGATGTTTATGTTTTGTGTCTCTGCATGAATAAATGCACGTAAGTGCCAGTGCCAAAGAAACCAGATGTCCTGTACCTGGAGTTACAGGTGGTTGTGAGCAGAACTTAGGTCCTGGAGGAGCAGTTCATCCTCTTAACCACTAAGCCATATCTCCAGCCTTAATTTTTCTCAATGTTTTAAACCTTGATACTTGATACTTTCTTAGGAACCACAATCCAATTTGTCATTATACTTTAACTTTTCCAGAAAATGAAAGTCCAATAAAGAAATTCTGTTAGTTCTCTAATTCATTCTTCCATTTATTCAAACTTATGCTCTGAAGCTGAGGGTATTGTACTTAACCTTTCATTTGTGAGGGTTTAGGTTTTCATCTTCAACACTGCAAAAGAAAAAGAAGTCAAGGAAATGGGTGCACTGAATGTCTAATTTTTATCAAGACATGATGGGGGGGGGAGTTAAGTGAGATCATGTAGCTGAGGCTGGCCTTGGATTTGTGATCTTCCTGCCTCTGACTACCAATTGCTGCAATTATAGGTATGAGCTACCCTGTCTGCCTTAAAATTTTAAAATATGATTTAAATCTTACATGGTCCCAAAGTAAAATGTTTTCCTATTGTGATTAAAATCTTTATTCCCTTTTCATTTCTCCATTTTTTTTACTATTTTAAAGATACAATGTTACAATTATTTTTCCTTCTAACTCTATCTACAACTCAAATATCTTACCTTTTGTGAGTATATACTTTTAGCAGCTATTCATAGGTCAGTTGTATGTCAATAATAAATTGCACTGTACTTTAAAAATACCCTGGGTATCCTATCTTAGTAGAAGATACCTATGCTGGGCTGGAGATGTAGCTCAATTAGTAGAGTGCTTGCTTAGCATGCATAGAGCCCTGGGTGAGACCTTCAGCACCACCTCAACCCAAATGTAGGAGCACATCCCTGTGATCTCAGCACTGAGTATATGATGAGAAGTTCAAACCAACCTCTGCTACAAAGTGTATAGGAAGCAATCCTGGACCATGTGAGACTCTATCTCAAAAACAAGAACAGGGTGGTGGCACACGCTTGTAATCCCAGCACTCGGGAGGCAGAGGCAGGCAGAGCTCTAAGTTTGAGGCCAGCCTGGGCTACAGAGAGAGTTCCAGGACAGCCAGGGCTACACAGAGAAACCCTGTCTCGGGGGGGAAAAAAGAAAGAAAGGAGAGAAAGAAAATTAAACTGGAAAGTCTCTAAGTAGTTGTTTTCTTTTGACAGGTCCTTCATCTCATGGAATCTTCTAGTCAAGAGTCAGTGACAAAAAGAAAGAGAGTTAGTGAACCAAAGGCACAGACCTAAAAATTATTTTTCTTATGCAGATTTGCAGTTCTCAACATTTAAACTAAAAGATGCTGTATTATTATTTGAAGGTGTGCTTTCTGTACCTCTGAAAATTATTTTGTGGCTCACACAGTTATTACACTAATGAAAGTTTTAGCTATAATATGGTGTTTACCTGGGCTAAATCCAAAGGAACTTTTGACTAAACCAAAGTATAAATGTCACCATTGATTCTGCTCATTATCCACTGAATACAATCTGCTTTCCATTTTAATGAAAACTTTTTATAAAAAAATATGTATTAATTTTTAAGGCTCTCTAAAACGGTTTCTGAAATGTTTATTCTGGCATTAAAATTTTGTAAGGATTCACTTTTTACATATGTTAAAACTGTACCATTTAATTGGTGTTATTAAAATAATGTTTGATATTTTGATATAGTGTGTTATTAACATGATATATGACATTCAACTTTTAAACGTGTATTTANGGCAAAATGGTGACTGGAAGCAATGGCTAATAAAAGACTGGCATTTTGCTAGCATTATTAAGATACTCAGTGTGCAGGCTCTTTCATGGCTTCTAATTTTTATTTAATTAGCACCAAGTGTTTAGCTATTAATTTTGAGAGAATTTGAGTAACTCTTACCTTGCAAGAGTTGAACACACTTGGTTGTAGCATGAGCTTTGANTTGTAGCATGAGCGATTTCTTTGATGAGAGACCTGGGACCTAGTTCCAGCCTTGCCATTTATTTCCTTTGCTTCAGAAAAGGAAGACCTAAAATTTGATCTGTTTGTGTCTTGTAGTTTCAGCAGCCATATTCCAAAACGTACAGTAGCCACAGGATTATTAAAGTGCTCCATAGGGATATTATGTGTGTGATGGTAGGCATGTACCCATCCCGTTCAGTGTAAACCGGAGATGTCCACAAACTGGTCAGATCAGGCTTTTCTAGAGTCAGGGTTAAGATATGGGGGGGGGGCGGTATTTGCTTTTAGCCTTATTGCTTGGATGCCAACATTTCTTACCCAGTCGTGCCAATACACAAAGCTACAGAAACACACCTGCTACACTGAAATTGGCCAACAGAATCCTTTCATGATTGGCAGCATTTGTTGTCTCACGGGATACTTTGATTGGATAATTTCACTGGGGTGGGGCGCAGCCTTTTCCTGGCCTCCACGGAGGTTCCTTCATTGGATTGACCAGCTGTCAGGTTGAACCCAAACCTGCCTCCTTTTGGTGATGTTTGTCTGGATCGCAACACAATAGCCGGGAGGGCCTCCCCTCGTAAGCTCTGATTGGCTAGACTCAACCTTGGGGGGTTCTGATTGGCCCAATGAAGAAACACCAAGGTAGGTTGCCTAGTGATCCTGAGGAAGCTGATGTGTTATTCCCTCTCTGCATCGAAGGATCAGGAAGTTTGTGCTCTCTGTGTGGCTGAGAAGTTTTTCACCCACTAGTACCGGGCTGGGGTAAGGGAAACAGGTGCCCTCCAAAAACAGAGTGCGAACTGCAGCCTACGTCCCACTGCAGCCCCGGAGCAACGTCAGGTAAGGAACAGAAAATAACACTTAACGTCCAACAGAGCTGCTCAATGTTTTACTTTTAAAGAGAAAGGGTGGTTTTTACTTATTGTTGGTCATCATGTATTCAAAAAAGGTGTTTTAACTAATAAGTGTCCACGGGGAAATGATAAATTCCTCAAAGAAAATTGCCCCCATTCCCTCGAGGGTGTAAAGTTTCTTGGATTGGGTTTGGAAATAACCTCGATTCAATGCCAATTAGAATTAGTGCCCTAAGGCATTATTCCGTGTTTTGTTCATTCTTCACTTCCTACTTCCCACCAAAAATTATATTTGAAATGTACCCTTGTATGAATTATTTGTAAGACACTTGGTGCATATTTCTATTTTAATGTCCACATGCTTTTTTGAGTATCCATTTTAATGAGTATGTATTTATTGAGCAGTTACAACGTTAAAGATACTGTGCTAGTTGCTATAGAAAATATAAAAACTCAAGATGACAATATCCCAGCCCTCAAGAAGTTTAAGTTAATATACAGCCATAACAAAAGAGGGAATGTAGTAAATATTGAAAGCGAGTAAGTATGAATAAATTTCTTTTAGAGTACAGCTGAGAGAGAAACCAGTTCTAGCCATGGGACATACACATAATGGAGAGATAGAAATTCACCTTAAGGCCTCACAGTGAGTATTTGGTAGGCCTTCAAAGACTGGGCAACATTTAGGGAGGAAAGGAAAAGGGGGAGAACCCCAGAATAACAAGGATCAGAGGCAGAAAGAAAACAAGACACACTTGATAAAATTGGTATAAGGTGGAACTAGGTGCAGCCATAGCACCTTTTAAATACTATTCTTTGGATCTCAAGAATATGTAATTGCTGATATTAAGTACTTGTTTTTCATGATAAATTGACATTTAGATTTGTATAAAATGTGCTAAGTTTAAGCTTTATCGCAGGTGATTTAGAGTGTAATGCTGAATAAAAAAGGGCGTATACTCTGATTNTTCCTCCCACTGCTGGGAATGGCACTTAGGACCTTGTACATGCTAACACGTGCTGTAACACTGAGCCACATTCCAGCCCCATTTTCTTTTGAGAATTTGATAATCTTTTAACAGTCTTGCTGGGTTTTTTGTTGTAGTAGTAGCTATTTGTGTATTCACAAGATAGCCAGATAGAACAAGGATGCTGTTACTATACTTGATATTCACTTAAGTGTTATACTCTAGTGATTTCCAAAATGAATGCATGAAATGAGTCATTACGATAGAAAAAAGAAAATATTGGGCTGGAGAGTTGGCTCAGTGGTTAAGAGCACTTGTTCTTACAAAGGACCCGGGTTTGATTCCCAGCATCCACATGGAGGCTTACCACCACCTCAGGCACCAAGCATGCATGCAGTACACAGACATACATGCAGTCAAAAAAGCTCATATACACAAAGTAAATCTTTTAAAAANAAAGAGAATATTAAAACTTGGGTATGGAGAGATGACTCAGTGGGTAAAGGAAATTGCTGTGCAAGCCGAGCAACCTGAATTCAATCCCCAGAACCCAAGTAAAGGTAGGAGAGAGGGCTCCAAAAAGTTGCCCTCTGACATCCACATGTGCACATGGCACAAGCACCCACAAATATTATGCACACACAATAATTCTAAAGTATTAAAATGTACTTTTTTGTTATGTATATTTTTGTGTATTTTTCGTAATGTTTACATAACTGTTTACAGAAGATTAATTATGTGTTCTCAGGGCCACATGCTCATGAAGATTTGCTATTCCGTCTTATTTAACTTGGGGACCCTTTTTAGGAAAGAGGAGTAATAGTGATAGAAATTTACTCCTGGGTTGTAGGTGAAATAAGCACACTGAAAAGATGGTCATTTCTAATGGACTTTTAAATTACTGCTGATCACTTCATTGCTTTCTGGAATTTAAGCTGTTACGTTTTGAAAAGGAGAGCATGTTGTCCAGTGTTTCTATTTACTACCTCTTTCTGTATTTGCGCTTATATATTTTCCTGTGTGTATAGTATATGTGTGTATATGTGTAGTTCTTCTGTGGACTTATATTTGTTTATTTACTAAAACACAGATATTTTTCACATCTCTCATAAACAGGTGAGAATGACCACATTAACTCACCGGACCCGTCGAACTGAAGTCAGTAAGAGCTCTGAAAAGAAAGTAGAAAGTGAAGAAGATACTAATCAAGAAAGGAGCCCAGATAATGAAGACCCTGGAGACTCTAAGGATATCCGCCTAACTCTTATGGAAGAAGTATTGCTCCTGGGACTAAAAGATAAAGAGGTAATGACATTAGGTTTGCTAAGTTTAGCTCAAAGACACAAATTTTAGAATATTTTAGGATGTAAACTTTAGCCACATTAGAGTTGGAGGAACATGGGAAAGAGAATATCTGCAAGGTAAAATCCAGAAATATAGTTATTTGAAGAATAATTTAACTGCAAAATTATGGAGGACATAGTGTTAGCACTTGTAGTTTCCCAGCTCAGTTTAATGGTGGAGTGATAATCTCTTATTAAAGTAAGAAAGAGAGGCCCATTCTCAGGAAGTCAAGTCTTCCTGAGCCTGGAAGAGAAGCCTTTGGTTGTTGTTTTTTTGTTGTTGTTGTTGTTTTTTCGAGACAAGGTTTCTCTTTGTAACCTTGGCTGTCCTGGAACTACCT
>LZPO01027203.1:1129004-1167366 GCA_001675575.1 Neotoma lepida
GTGATAATTTTTTAAAAATTTACAAGTATTTGTGTGAGTTGTGTGTATGTTGTATGTGTATGTGTGTGTACATGTGAGTATGTGAGCATTCTACAGAGTACAGAGTCAGAGAACAATTTATGAAAGTTGGTTCTCTTATTCTCTGTTTTTTTTTCCATTTATTTAGAGTNTGTGTAGTTGTCTCTTTCCACTGTGTGGGTCCTAGGGATGAAATCTAATTTGTCAGGTTTCATGGCAAATACCTTAACCTGCTGAGCTATCTCACCACCCCTTCTGGTGACAATTTTTTAGACTTACCTTTTCAGAGTCAGGTGTGGTTGTTCACACCTATAATTTCAGCACATGGAAGGCGAAGGCAGTGCTACATAGCAAGACTCTATCTCACTTAACCAAAACTTGGGCCAGGAATGCAGCTCAGTTGATAAAGTGCCTGCTTAGTATAGAGGAAGCCCTTGGTTTTACCCTAAGTACCGCAATCCCAGAATACTCAAGAAGTGGAGTAAAAAGGGTCAGAAATTTAGGGTTATCCTGTTCTCCAGAGGGAGTCTGAGGTCAGCATAAGCTACATGAGAACCTGTTTCAAAAAATGTTTTTCACTGAAAGTTTTTAAAAAATTGAAAGTCTGCTGGGTGGTGGTGGCGCACGCCTTTAATCCCAGCACCTGGGAGGCAGAGGCAGGCGGATCTCTGTGAAGTTCGAGGCCAGCCTGGTCTACAGAGTGAGTTCCAGGAAAGGCGCAAAACTACACAGAGAAACCCTGTCTTGAAAAAAAAAAATTGAAAGTCTAATTTAGGTCACTACTGTCATTTTCCTTTTAGTTTCCTGATTGTGTAGAATGAACACTGAGTCTTGTCAGTAGTTACTGCTCATTGTGAAGAGTGCAAGTATATTAAAAGGGTTCATTTGCCTTTGTATGTGCACTTTATGTGGGCTGTTAAAAAAGAACTTTGTCTTGTTCATTATTATATCCAGCTTTAAAGCCCAAAGAAATGAGCCAGAGATCAAAGTTCTATTTTGACAGTNGGAGAATAAAGCTTAAGCTGCTTCCTTCCTGGTTCCTCCCAATTCTAAAATGCACACTGTTCTAAAATATATGATACCAAAATTAAGATAAATCCACGTACCACTTAAAGTTGGGCCTTTGGCTATAACCACTGAGCCTGTAAATTTACTGTGAGCCTTTTGTCTACTTCATAGTTTGATTAAGTGGAGTGTTTTTTAAAACTTTGTACATTTCCTTGCTTGATCCTGCAAGGCAGGGAACATTCTCTCTATGAGGGTCGAAGCAAAATGATTATCTAGGAGTTTATTGGTGAAGTTTACATTTAAATTTACTCTGAGGTTAACAAAGGAGCTTGAAAACAAATATCACAAACACACAAGTATTTAAAGATTTATTTTTATGTGTATGAGTGTTTGTCTGCATGTATGTGTATCACCATATTGTGCAGTACCTGCAGAGGCCAGAAGAAGGCACTGGGTCCCTGGGAACTGGAGTTACAGGTGATTAGCTGCCATATGGGTGCTTGGAGTCAAACCCAGTTCCTCTGTTAAAACAGCCAATGCTCTTAACTTCTGAGCCAGATAGAAGGAGAGAACTGACTCCACAAAGTTACCTTTTGCCTCCATACATGCACATGGTATGAGTGCCTACACACATACATCATGCACACTCACAATAATAAATTGTTTATGTGAAGCAATTGTAATGTTCAGAATAGAGAGGGGGATAGTGGTTCTGCCCCGGAATTATTGCTGTTAAAATGGCTGCTTTNTTTCCTGTAGCTGTGATAAAATACCCTGACCAAAGCAACTGACAGGAGACAAGGCTTGTTTGGTTCACAGTTCCAGGTTACATTCCATCCTGTCAAGGGTATAGGAACTTGAAGCACCTGGTCACATCACATCCAGTCAAGAGCAGAGAAAATGAATTAATGCATGCATTCTAGTGTTTAGCTCCCNTTTTCAAAGAGTTCAGAATTTCCTTCCTAAGTAATAGTACCACTCAAGGTGGGTTCTTCCCAGGTGATTCTAGATTATGTCAAATTGACAATTAAAACTAATCATCAGGGATGGAGGGATGGCTCAGCAGTGTAGAGCACAGACTGCTTTTCCACGTGACTTGAGTTCTGTTCCTAGCATCCTCATTGGGGAGCTCACAGCAGAGTTCGGCATCACAGGCCTGTAGTCCCAGCTGTCTGAATGTTAAAGGCCAGCCTGTTTTACACAGCGAGTTCAGGCCAAACAGGAGTTACATAGGCAAATCCTGTATCAGCAGTTTAAAAAAAAAAAAGGAATCCTGGTTTAAAGTATTGAATTACGTTACATTCCTAGCATTTTTTATTCAACTTTATCATAAGCATTTTTTAAGATTTGGGGTTGGGGGGGTTAAAAATATTTTCCTTTATTTTTAATTTATGTATCCATTTGGGTGTTTTGCCTGCATATTATGTCTGTGTACCAAGTGTGTGCAGTGCCTGTGGAGGCCAGAAGAGGGTGTTGGATCCCTGGAGACTGGAGTTACAGACTGTTGTGAACTGCCGTGTAGGTACTGGGAATCAAACCCAGGTCCTCTTAACTACTGAGCCATCTATCTCTCCAGGCCCAGTTGGTTTTGGGTTTTCTAAATGGTTTCACTGTCTTGGAAATCGCCATGTAACTCAGGATGTGGTGTTGGGGTAGTTGTTTTTGAGACAGGGTCTCTTGTAGCATAGACTGGTCTTGATTTCTGTAGTCATGGATCACCTTGAACTCCTGATCATTCTGCCTCCACTTCTCCAGTGCTGAGTGCCATAGATGAGCAGCGGCACCATCCTCAGCTGGACGCCCAGTTTTTAATGATGCTTTAATTTTTTTCCTTCCTCATTTCCATTTGCCGCCCTCAGCTGCCAGCTCTTAAGGTGTTTAGCATTGATGGTTGTTTTAAGGTGTGTCTTCCAGGATGTTTAACTAAGGAAGGGCATTTTGAATACTTGACTAATTGGAAATTCCATATAAAGTGTTAACTCTTTGTATGTAATGAACTCCTATTGCTCAGGCTTTTTACAGTAGCAAAATTATCATAATTATGTATAATCTTTTACTAAAATGTTTCTCTTAGGGGTTTTTTAGAAATACACTGACAAAAGACGATTACCTTTCTTTTCATCTTTTTTTTTAAGACGGGTTTTCATTTACACCAGGCTGGTCTGAAAGTCACAGTGTAGATGACCTTGACTTCCAGTCATCCTGCTTCTACCACCCCAGTGCTAGAATTACAGCAAGAATCACTAGACCCAGTTTGGCTTTGGTTTTTATGCAGTGCTGGTACTCAAACCCAGACTTCTTCCATGCTGGACAAGTACCCTGCCAACTAAGCTACATGCCTAGCCCTCCTTTTTTCTTTTTTGGTATACAAATAAATATGTGTTAAATTAGAAAAATTATCCACTAAACTATAATAGTCACCTGAAGGAGATTTTTTTTTTCTTGATATGTCAATACAGGGTTTTCCTGTGTAGCCCTGGCTGTCTGGTTGGCCTGGAACNCAGTATGTAGAGCAGGCTGGCCTCTACCTTAGAGATCTGTCTGTCTCTACCTCCAAAGTGCTGGGATTAAAGTTGTGGGCCACCATGCCTGGTTTAGGCTTTTACTTTTTAAATTAAGTGTTTTCATGTGGGCTTTTTCTTTTTAAAAATTACCTATTTTTATTATCAGTACAAAACAAAATTACTATCCAAAGATCTCATTCTGAGCAGATATTGTGTTACATACATGCCTGTAATTACAACACTCAGGAGGTAGAGGTAGCAGGATAGCTGTCCATTGCATCCTGGTCTGCACAATAAATTCAAGAATAAATTCAAGGCTAGCCTGGGCTACAAAGGAAGACCCTGTCTCAACCCTTCATCCAAAAGAGGAGGGTTTTTTTTTTCTTAAACTGTCATCCTGCAGGTGTCTTGGAACAGTCTCCAACTGGTACTGAGGTAGTATGCAGTTCTGTCTCTTTCTCACAAGCCCCAAAATGTTTTCTTTTTTCTTCTTCATATATATAGCTTCTGGTAATGTATTTTAGTGATTCAGTGGTGACCTTTGTGTGTGGTAGTTCTTCCTNCTCGGGCATTCCAAAGTATTGGCCCTTTAACATAGCATCTTTAGTATGGGTAGTTTGAGATTTCACCAAACTATATATATGAAGAGAAAATAACCTTGGAAATGTAAGGAACGATATTTTCCTTTCCGCCAGGAAATTTAGACACAAATGTATNCTCACTTAAGGTTTTACCGTAGTAAATGATATCATGGTCTGTATTGTCATCTATGGTCTTCATAGATGGGACATATGCCTGCCCCTTTTCTTTTCCTCAGTCATTATCTTTTTCTAAATTGATGTTATAGTTCTATAAGTACTTTTCATTTTTAAGCTAAGTATGTTTTTACACTTTTTTCTATTGCATATTAATGAGTTTAATGACCCATTTGGAGAGTTTCACATGTTTTGTGATGCTGTGATGGGAAAGAGTACTATTTAAAGAGTTCCTGTGAGTCTGGAGTATAGCTCAAGTGGTAAGAGTCCTTGCTGAGTGTTCACCAAGCCCCTAGTCCAGTCACCAGTAAATAGTGGTGCACACCTATAATCTAACATTCCAGAGGTAGAAGTAGTAGTAGGTTCCATTCAGAGTTATCCTCAACTATAGTGAGTTCAAGGCTAACCTGAGACCCTGTCTCAAACAAAAATAAAAAATCTACATCCTGGTTGCCATTGTGTCCTTATTTACAGTGCTTCTTCTATAATTCTGTTGACAGTCTGAATTGTCCTTGAAACAGACACTACATGTGGCAAGGAAGAAATGGAAAAGGGAAAATTCCCTCCAGTTAATTCTAGCTATGATGTTTGCACACCTGTTGGGGTTATATATGCTGTGCCTAAATCAACTGTCTGTTCTGAAGTAAATTATAGTTTAACAATCTAATTGAGCAGCTAAATTGTATAAAAATCAAATATTGGGGCTGGAGAGATGGCTCAGCANTTAAGAGCACTGACTACTCTTCCAGAGGNCCCAGGTTCAATTCCCAGCACCCACATGGCAGCTAAGAACTGTCTGTAATTCCAAGATCTGACACCCTCACACAGACATACATGCAGGCAAAACACCAATGCACACAAAAATAAAAGATAAATAAAAATCAAATATTAAGCTAAAAAAAATACTCTATACTTTCCTTGAAGAGGAATCAAGTGTGTCCCTGGAGTGGCCATGGCTTGGGCAGGAGAGGACAGTAACTCCTGTCTTGGGTCAAAGATCTCAGGCCCTCAGGAAATAGAGATGTCTCATGGATGTTTATGACCCTAGCTGAGGATTTTGCAAGCTAACATATTTGCTTACTTGCTTTTTCCTACTTTAGATTTTTGAGACAACATCTCATGTAGCCCAGGCTGGCCTTCAATTCCTCATCTTTACACCTTCCAAGTACATGTGCCACTATGCCCAGCCCTAACAAACATTTCTTCAATTCATAAATTTATGATTGAAAGTTTGTGCCTTAGGTTTTATCCCCACCACTACAGGAAAAATAATTTAGTGAGCAGATAATATATGTCTATCATAAAGGATATCATTCTCTTTCTTTTTTGAGTCATGGCTGGCTATGTACTCACAGAGATCCACTTAAGTGCTNGGATTAAAGACATACATCACCATGCCCAGCAAAGATCATCTATTCTTAAGGTATAGTAAAGACAAACAAGCTAGTTGTGATATAACAGAGGCTAGAGAAGGAGTGTGTGTATAGGCANACTCAGGTAAGGAACATAATCCAGATGATGGAGTGGAGAGAAAATCTATAGAAAATGTTACACAGAAGATGTGATATGATCCCTGCACTCAGTCCTTAAGTGCAAAGAGAAGCTAGAGAACAATTGGTTCCATGGGTATGAAGCATTTAGAGCACCANAAGGGCTGGGGGCTGGGGTATGATGAGTTCAGTTTCTAGAGTGCTCATGAGCATGCATGAACCTCTTGGGTTCAATCCCCAAAAAAAATCCTCTGGACAGGATTTTTCTGGGTAGATGAGATTAAAGGTGTGTGCCATCATGCCCAGCACAGGAAGAAACTTGTAAGCTACATAGTTTGAGGCCAGCCTAGGCTGCATTAGACCCTGTCTCAAATCTAACTAAGCAGGTACTAGAGAGATGGTTCAGTTAAGAGCTCTTGCAGAGGACTCAGGTTCAGTTCTGAGTACCCACCTCCCAATCATCCATTACTCCAGCTCCAGGAGGTCTGACACCCTCTTGTAACTTCTGTAGGCACCAGGCATGCACATAGTACACAAACAAGCAAAACACTAAGACACATAAATAAATGTTTGTTTGAGGCGTTGTTTGTTTATAATTTATTTTTATTTTATGTGGATTTTGCCTGCATATATGTCTGTTGTGAGGGTGTCGGATCCCCCGGAACTGGAGTTTCAGACAGTTGTAAGCTGCCATGTGGGTGCCAGGAATTGAACCTGGGTTCTCTGGGAGAGCAGCCAGTGCTCTTAAAGGCTAAGCCATCTCCTCAACCCCATTTTTGGTTGTTTTTTGGTTTTTTGGGTTTCTCTGTGTAGCCTTGGCTGTCCTGCACCTGGCTCTATAGACCAGGCTGTTCTTGAACTCAGAGAGCTGCCTGCCTCTGCCTCCTGAGTGCTGGGATTAAAGGAGTGCACTACCACTGTCTGGCTTTTCATATAAATAACCATACTAACCATAACTCCTCAACTAAAGCCTTCATGATTATTTGCCTTTTATTTGGATGTTCAAAGCCTGACCCTACCCAGCTTGGATCTGAGGATTTTTCTTTAAAACTTTGAGTTAAATAATCCCTGCACCAGGAGATGGAAAGAAGATTAGGAGTTCAAAGCCAGCCTCTGTTACATAAAACCCGTCTCAGTAATCAGCAGCAACAACAAAACTAAGCCCTTGGTCTCCATAAATGTATCTAAGATCTCTGATATTTATAGCTAAGAATAAAAAAGTTGGGTGATTTTCTTCTAGAAAACCCTCTGTGCAAATTAAACCTATCCTTCAATCCCCCNCAGAAGATGTGATATGATCCCTGCACTCAGTCCTTAAGTGCAAAGAGAAGCTAGAGAACAATTGGTTCCATGGGTATGAAGCATTTAGAGCACCAGAAGGGCTGGGGGCTGGGGTATGATGAGTTCAGTTTCTAGAGTGCTCATGAGCATGCATGAACCTCTTGGGTTCAATCCCCAAAAAAAATCCTCTGGACAGGATTTTTCTGGGTAGATGAGATTAAAGGTGTGTGCCATCATGCCCAGCACAGGAAGAAACTTGTAAGCTACATAGTTTGAGGCCAGCCTAGGCTGCATTAGACCCTGTCTCAAATCTAACTAAGCAGGTACTAGAGAGATGGTTCAGTTAAGAGCTCTTGCAGAGGACTCAGGTTCAGTTCTGAGTACCCACCTCCCAATCATCCATTACTCCAGCTCCAGGAGGTCTGACACCCTCTTGTAACTTCTGTAGGCACCAGGCATGCACATAGTACACAAACAAGCAAAACACTAAGACACATAAATAAATGTTTGTTTGAGGCGTTGTTTGTTTATAATTTATTTTTATTTTATGTGGATTTTGCCTGCATATATGTCTGTTGTGAGGGTGTCGGATCCCCCGGAACTGGAGTTTCAGACAGTTGTAAGCTGCCATGTGGGTGCCAGGAATTGAACCTGGGTTCTCTGGGAGAGCANCCAGTGCTCTTAAAGGCTAAGCCATCTCCTCAACCCCATTTTTGGTTGTTTTTTGGTTTTTTGGGTTTCTCTGTGTAGCCTTGGCTGTCCTGCACCTGGCTCTATAGACCAGGCTGTTCTTGAACTCAGAGAGCTGCCTGCCTCTGCCTCCTGAGTGCTGGGATTAAAGGAGTGCACTACCACTGTCTGGCTTTTCATATAAATAACCATACTAACCATAACTCCTCAACTAAAGCCTTCATGATTATTTGCCTTTTATTTGGATGTTCAAAGCCTGACCCTACCCAGCTTGGATCTGAGGATTTTTCTTTAAAACTTTGAGTTAAATAATCCCTGCACCAGGAGATGGAAAGAAGATTAGGAGTTCAAAGCCAGCCTCTGTTACATAAAACCNGTCTCAGTAATCAGCAGCAACAACAAAACTAAGCCCTTGGTCTCCATAAATGTATCTAAGATCTCTGATATTTATAGCTAAGAATAAAAAAGTTGGGTGATTTTCTTCTAGAAAACCCTCTGTGCAAATTAAACCTATCCTTCAATCCCCCNACCTGCCCTGTAGAGGTCTCTCTGTGCTCTAACACCTACATGACTTATAATTTAGAGAACTGTCATACAAACTAAACTTTTCTTGGATTATTTATTTATTTATTTATTTGTTTGTTTGTTTACTTTGGTTTTTTCAAGACAGGGTTTCTCTGTGTAGCTTTAGAGCCTGTTCTGGAACTTGATCTGTAGACCAGGCTGGCCTTGAACTCACAGAGATCTGCCTGCGTCTGCCTCCAAAGTGCTGGGATTAAAGGTGTGCGCCACCACCGCAGCATTTTTGAGNCTTCTGTTTATTTTATATGTATTAGTATTACAAACTAAACTTTTATCAGCTGTTTAAGCCTATTTCTTCTACTCTTTCAGTTCAGCTTTTATTTAAGTTTCAGCTAGATTCTTGACTCTTTTACNTAGTGGCTGTCTTACATCTTTGTGTATCCCCTGTATCTCCTACAAAAGATGAACTAACATGTATTTTTTGTAGTCCAAGCCCAATGTTCAGCCCTTCCTCATATAGTTCATTTAATTGAGTCCTCAAAACAAATTATAAAAATAGATATTAGTGTCCCCATTTTGTCAATAAAGACATTGGACTTCGGAAAGGTTAAGTAACATACCCAGGACCCTTAACTAATCAGTGGGTTTGTCCAGTGCCTACATCAGAATAGTTTGTTCAGATGGAGATGTAGCTTAGTATGTACACAGCCCTGAGTTCAGTCACAATGTACACACACACACACACACACGCACACAAAGGGACAGGGAAAGTTTGCAAATAATACATACCTACATGTGGGATATTTGTACACTGTGTGAATATGTACTTGCTGTGATTGGTATAATAAAAAGCTGAATGGCCAATAGCTAGGCAGGAGGTATAGGCAAGATTTCCAGGGAGAAAAAGGAAGAGGAGGAGAATCTAGGTGCCCAGAACACCAGGAGACATGGAGAGGAAACAGGAGGTGCAAGATGGAAGAGAGGTAATGCCACTTGGTAGAACATAGATTAATATAAATGGATTAATTTAAGTTATTAATAGCTAGTTAAGAACAAGCCTAAATTATAGGCCGAGCTTTCATAATTAATAAGTCTCCATATCATTATTTGGGAACTAGCTGGTGGGACAAAGAAGGACTTGTTACACCTAGCTCTCTAGGAAGAGCAACAACAACAAAACAATAGACATAGCTTATGCTTTCATTTCTACCTTTCCTGTGCACTGCTGTGCAATTCAGAGCATCTTACAAACTCTTCCAAACCAAAGCTCCTGCCATGGAGATGGCTCAGTGTGGAAAGACAACTTANTACCAAGCCACGTGCT
The DNA here is from genome assembly GCA_001675575.1 of Neotoma lepida. Taxonomy (NCBI): domain Eukaryota; kingdom Metazoa; phylum Chordata; class Mammalia; order Rodentia; family Cricetidae; genus Neotoma; species Neotoma lepida. Next base: position 1,138,597 of record LZPO01027203.1, read on the forward strand.
CCTCAGGACCCACATGGAGAGTCTACTTTTGTGGAAAGTCAACTTTCAGCTGCTGAAAGTTGTCCTCAGACCTCTGCATGTCCCCACCTCACCCCATAAATAAATAAATGTAAGAAAAATATTTGTTTCAAACCAGAACTCAATTGAAATCAAAATCTGACATGCCAATTGTCAACTAATATCAAGTCATAGAAAGTCATTAAATAACTCAAAGAAAATAGTATTTTGGGTGTTTAGATTAAGGCATTAGAGCTGGTTAAATGGTTCAACAGAGAAAAGCGCTTGCTGCCAAGCCTAATGACCTGAGTTCAATCCCCAGAGCCCACATGGTAGAAGGGGAGAACTAACTCCCAAATTGTCCTTTGACCTCTGTAGGCTCACCATGGCACTAATGTAGAATAAACAATATATATATATATATATAAAATAAAAATTAGATTTCAGTGACTAATGAGATATTCTAGTGGTCGAGGGATGGGGCCCAGCAGTAGAACACTTCTTAGTATGTGTAAAGGCCCTATGTTCAGTCCTAAGCACTGCTCAAACAACGACACAACATGCCCTTATCTTACTCCGTACCTTGCTTTGAGTTCATGCCATGTGATGTGAAAGGAATCACCAAAATATCATACCTTATTCTCAAGGTACTGACTGGAAGTCAGTATTACTTTCAGAATCTTCTTTGTTTTCTTTTCCTCTTCTAGGGCTACACATCTTTCTGGAATGATTGTATATCCTCTGGGCTTCGAGGAGGCATCCTGATAGAGCTGGCCATGCGGGGTCGAATCTATCTGGAACCTCCCACCATGCGTAAGAAGCGACTCCTAGACAGAAAGGTACAATATCCTCTGAATTGTGGAGAGTCAAATACCAACAGTACATTTCAGAAGAATAAGAATATTTGAGAGCTGAAGAGATGGTTCAGCAGTTAAAAGCATTTGTTATTCTTACAGAGGACCCAGGTTTGGTTCCCAATACCCACATGGTGGCTAACAACTGTCTCTAACTCCAAATCCAGGGATCTTAGTCTCTTCTGGCCTCCACAGGCATTGTACACCTGTGGTGTACAGAGTACATACATACAGGAAAACATTCATACACATAAAAGAAAAAGAAAATTTGAATACTTAGACAAGATAAACACTGACTCAGCTGTCCTATTATCTAGTTNGTTTAGTTATAGAGTTAAAGAGTCATAGAAGCATAGTTTTGTCTTTTTCTAACACAGAAAAGTCACATTTAGGGTGCTGTTGATTATCTTTCCCTCTCTATGTATGAAATAAAATATTACGTAGATTGAGGAAATTATGAGTCAGGCCTGTCTTAGTTATCCTAAGATATTCTCTGATAACCATTCAGATCTGTTACATTTACTGAAAATCCCCTGTGCCAGGCTGAGATGGCACACGCCTTTAGTCCCAGTACTCGGGAGCTGAGGCAGGCAGATCTCTGTGAGTTGGAGGCCAACTCTACAGAGTGAGTTCCAGGACAGCCAAGGCAACACAGAGAAACCCTGTCTCAAAAAACAAAAAGAAAAAAGAAAATTCCCTGCAACAGATGAGCTGTNGCTTAGATACACATTTCTTAGTCATTTCTTTTCCACTCACAATGCCTGTCATTCCAAGTGCTCTGNTGAGATTACATTCTTAGATAGAACCATCTTTTTTTCAGTCTTAATTATTTTTCTTTTAAAGTACATATAATATTTGGCACTTTTGTTTGAGACAGGCTCTTACTATGTAGCTGTCCTGGAAGTCACTCTGTAGACCAGGCTGTCCCTGAAGTCTCTCAGATCCGCCTGCCTGTGCCTCCTGAGTGCTATGATCAAAGGCACGTGTCACTACACCCAGTGCATTTGCCACTTTTTTCCACTCCCTACTTGACATTCTTGGCATTTTTCTCTGACTGTACCCTGTTTCCTTTACTNCTCCATTCCCTAATAACCAAGTATCAGTTTGTATCCTGTTAGGTGATTTTTCTAGCCTTTTGGAAATNCCATTCACTTTTTCAGCTGTATCTGTTATCTCCCAGAAATTCACTTCCAAATTTATAGACATTTCTTTAGCTTTAGCTTCCAGGAACATATTAACTGTTGGCTAGACATTTCAACTTGGCTCTCCCAAAGCAGTCAAAAGCCAGGCTTAATAACGTTCTCCCAAATTAACTTACTTTTCTTATCTTCCTGCCTTTATTAGTGGTTTCACAAGGTGGTTTTTCAAACTCAGAAAGATACGATGGAATCTTTTGTCCATTTTATTTATAGCATTTGCTATTAGGTCCCACTTCAAATGTAATTTTTGTCTTCCTACTATGAAGTCATACTACATATTAAATTCTTCCATGACATGAGCAGTATATTCTGCTTCCTCACACCTCCTAACCAGCAGTGTGTATATTGTACACTGAAGGATTTTCATCTGAGTAAAGCAGTGTCCTCTGTTTCTTTCTTTAAGGTCCTGCTGAAGTCAGACAGCCCAACAGGTGATGTTTTGCTGGATGAAACTCTCAAACACATCAAAGCGACTGAGCCAACAGAAACTGTCCAGACATGGATAGAGCTGCTCACTGGTGAGCTGACTGAAAATCCCACCCAAATCCCACCCTTGGTTATCTTGGCCTACTCATCAGGTTAGAGGGAAAGTAGAGAAGTGCAGCATGCTGGGTAAGGGAAGTGGCTAACCAGCACCTCAAGCTTTCTAAGCATGTCAGCTTAAAATCTGCGATCCTACTCTGAAAGGTTTTTTGTTTTCTGACAGGCTCTCAGATAGTCCAGGCTTTTCCTTGAACTTGCTGTGCAGCCAAGGATGACCAAGAACTCCTGATCCTCCACCCGTCAAGTACTGGGACAAGCATGTGCCATCACATCCAGCCTATGAGTGCTCTTCACAGTTTTATTTTGTTGGGCTTTTTGAGACAAGGCCTCACTATGTAAACTGAGGTGGCCTAGAACTCTCAATCCTTCTGCCTCAGTCTCCCTACTACTAAAATTACAGGTAGATAGCATCCAGTTTAACAGTGTTCCTCACTAGGACTTGATTTTGTTGTTGTTTGTTTGAGACAGGGTCTTANCATGTAGCAATGGGTGGCTGGGAACTTGTGGGCCCCAAACTCACAGAGATCCTCCTGCTTCTGCCTCCCAAGTGCTGGGACTAAAGGTGTGCNCCACCTTATCCAGCCAAAGAACTTTTTTTTTTGAGATAGCATCTCATATGTCCCAGATTAGCCTTAAACTTGCTATGTAGCCAAGGATGACCTTGAAGTTCTAGTCCTATTGTCTTCGCCTCCTAAGTGTAGGAATTATAGGCGTAAACCATCACCCTAGTTCCTGTGGTGCTAAGGATCAATCAAACCCAGGGCTTCAAGGTTGCTCTGAAAGCACTTGACTGACTGAGTTTTATCCCCAGACCTTCCCAAGAAACTTTGTGTTTATATATTTTTTATGCGTTGTGTATGTGTGTACTGACCTGTGGGAGTGCAGAGGTCAGAAGACAGCATTTTAGAGTTGGTTCTCTCCTACCTTTATGTGCTCTCCCAGGATTAACTCAAATTGTTAGACTTTATNATGTGTTTTTACCTGCCAAACTATTTCACCAACCCTTTTTTAAAATAAACATTTATGAAAGCTTATTAAACTTTTTAAAAAAGCTTTATTAGCCAGGAATGGTGGTATAGACCTTTAACCCTCGCACTTGGGAGGCTGAGGTAGAGTTACTGATAGTTCAAGGCCAATCTGGGCTACATTTGGAAACACTGTCTCAAAAACACACACAAAAAATGGGTTCGATCCCCAGTACCCTACCCAAAAAAGCATGTGCATAAAAAACTAAAGTAAAAATTGGAGTCTGGAGAGCTGGTTCAGTGGTTAGAATGAATACTATTCTCAAAGAGGATGCAGGTTCAGTTCCTGAGCCCATGTCTGACAGCTTACAACCCATGTAACTCTAGCCACAAAGAATTTGATGCCCTCTCTGGCCCCTTTGGGAGTCCACATGCTCATGAGAGTGCGTACATGCACACATACACACTATAACAATTTTTTATTTAAAAAAAGTTAAGCCAGCTGTAGTAGCAAAGGCTCGTAATCCCACCATGTGGGAGGCTAAGGCAGAGAGGTTCAAGATCAGCCTGGTATTCATAGTAAAATCCTATCTCAAAATAATAATAATATTTATGAGATGACAACCAGGACATTAACATAGTAAAATCTTTCCATCTTGAATATCCCAGAATTATCTATTTTTACAGCTACTGTTTCATGAATTTATGTGCCACGTTTGTTTGGCCATTTAGCTGATGGATGTTTGAGTTACACTACTTTTTAGCTATTGGGACCAAGGCTACTGTAAACATTTGTGAACAATTTAAATTTTTTTTCAGCTGGGTGTGGTGGTGCATGCCTTTAATCCCAGCACTCAAGAGGCAGAGACAGGCAAATCTCTATGAGGCCAGCCTGGTCTACAAAGTGAGTTCCAGGACAGTTAGGGCTGTTATACAGAGAAACACTGTGTAGGGAAAAAATTTTTTTTCTTGCTATGTTTTTTATGCATGTACATGCCCCTCCCCCAACCCCCACCACCATAGTGCACATGAGGTTAGGGGACAACTCTGAGGAGTTGGTTGTCTCCTTTTACCATCTGGGTCCAGGAGATTGAACTGAGGTAGTCAGGCTTGATTGGCAAGTGCTTTTGCCCATTGAGCCTTCTCACTGGCTCCATTTGTGGACAACCTTCTGAAACCTTGTATCAAAATAAACAATAAAAAATTGAGTAATTCCTGGTGTGGTGGCACACTTTTAATCCTAGTACTTGGGAGGTGGAGGTGAGTTTCAGGTCTGCATAGAGAGATCTTGTGTAAAGAAAAGAAGGCTTTTGGCTGACAGTTTTGTCAGTCAGTGCTTTGAACTAATAATTTTACTTTTCTGGACTCTATTTTTTCTGACTTGGAGTCAGCTGTTGACCTCACTGCAGCTCTGATATGCAAGTCTGCCTCTTAGTACCTGGCCTTAGATATCGTTCTCTCTACATGTATCCAATGTGGGGTTCATTGGAGTCAAAATGTGTAGGCAAGTGTTTTCCACGGAATATGGGATTTATTATCCTGCCTTTTTTTTTCTTTCCCTTTCTTTCTGTCATTTCTTTCTCTGTACTTTTTACACATGTGTCGGTCCTGAGGGCACCTCACATTTCTCTGAGGCTCTCTTCAGACTACATAATCTCATTTGTATTGTTAAACAGGATTTCACATAGCCTGGGGTGGCCTCAGACTTACTGTGTAGCAGGAGATGACCATGAACTCCTGATTCTCCTGTCCAGGAGCTTTACAGGCATTCTTCACAATGCCCAGCTCAAACTACATAACCTCTGTTGTCTCCAAGACTGCTGATTCTTTTGCTAGCTCAATGTTGTTGTTGACCTCTTAAGTAAATTTTTTATTTTGCTTATTTTTCTCTCAAACTCCAGAATTTCTGTACAGTTATATAGCTTCTGATANCACTGATGAATTTTTTTTTCGAATTTTTATTTTAATTCTGAGTCTGTGTCCATATGTGGAAATGTTCATCTGAGTGCCAATGCCTGCAAAGGCCAAAAGAGAGTGTAAGGCCGCCCCTCCCCCATAGCTGCCATTATAGGCAGTCATGAGGCACTTGACATGGGTGCTGGGATCCTCTGCAAGAGCAGTATGCATTCCTAACTGCTTAAGCATCTCTCCAGTGTTCTCTGTCTCTCTCTCTGTCTGTCTCTCTCTCTCTCTCTCTCTCTCTCTCTCTCTCTCCCCCTCTCTTTCTCTCTCTCTCTTACCTTTCAAGTCTTAAGGGTTAGAATACACCACTTGTTAGTCAAAGGTTTTGCCAAAGACCCTGTATTACTTTTCTTATTGCGGTGACCAGATACATGTCAAGAAGCAATTAAGAGAGGAGAATTTTATTTTGATGCAAGTTTTGACAGGCTACTGCTGTCCATCCTAGCAGGGGAGACATAGCATTGGGAGTGGGAGGCAGGAAGCAGAGAGACAAGGCTGATGCTCAAAAGGCTCCCCTTTGTCTCCTTTTACTCAGTCTGGGCACACATCCAGTGTCTAGGGTGGGTCTCTCCTTTCAGCTAAGCCTCTTGCCAGCAGTGCNCCTTCTAGNCNTTCCTTTTGATTGTTACTAAATTTTTATTTATATAGTTGGTATGTGGGGTGTGCACAGGCAGGTACCACAGCACACATCTGGAGGTCAAAGGACAACTTATAGGAGTCAGTTTTCTTCCACCACTCAGGTCAGAGTCCATACTCAGATTGTCAAGCTTGGCAGCAAGCGCCTTGACCTACTGAGCCATCTCAATGGTCCCCCCTTATTATTAGTGTGTGTGTGCACAGCTAACAGCTACTGTACATGGGGAGGTGAGAGGACAGCTTTCAGGAGTTGATTCTCTCCTTCCACCATCGGTTCCAGGGATCAGCCCCCTGTCACCAGGCTCTCCCAGCAAGTGCTTTTTACCTGCTGTACCTTCTGGCCAGCCCTCTCCTGNGATTCTAAATCAAGTCAACAATGAAGAGTAACTGTCGTAGCCCCTTTAGCTAATTACATTTTGTTTTTATTTTTTAGTGTGTATGAGTGTTTGCCTACATGTATATTAGTGTACTGCATGTGTGCAGAGCCTATGGAAGTGAAAAGAGGGCATCAGAGCCCCTGAAACTGGAGTTACAGACAGTTGTGAGCTGCCATATGGGTGCTGGGAACCAAACCTAAGTCCTCCAGAAGAACAAGTTCTCTCAACTCCTGAGCCATCTCTCCTGAGCCATCTCTCCAGCCCCACTTTTTGGAGTTTTGTTGTTACTATAATTGTTGTTTACGGAGACAGGGTCTCATGTAGCCTAGGCTGACCCTGAAACTCATTGTATAGCTGAAGATGACCCTGAAGTCTTTGTGTTCCTGCTCTGCCTCCCAAGTGCTGGGACTGCAGGCATAGGTACCATACCTATCCCAATTCCATGTTTTCTTTTCTTTGGTACTGGAGATTCATTTTAAGGCCTCACACATGCTAAACTACTGAGCTCCAGCCCCACTTACTAGATTTTCTTACCCTTTTACTGTTGAATATGTGTGATATGTGATTTTGAAACAGGTAACATAATTCAGAATGTTTACCTTTTTTACCCCATACAAGGGCTAGTAGCTTGGAAATTCCTTCTCTGTTTTCTTCTGAGGAAGACTACTGTCTTGATTATGAACACAGCTTGCCCTTTCCCGTGCAGAATGTCTCCTCAAAGTTAGAATGGGACAATTAGGGTCCCAGTGTTGCCAGCCTACCATACCAGAAGTACAGCATCTGTCCTTTAAGCAGGGAAGCAAACCTCGGTCTTCTCAGCTTCATCAGGTCAAATAGAGCTTCTGCAATGTAGAAAGCCAGCATTCCAAGAGAACCTGGAAGAGTCTACCAGAGGCATGATTATATTTTAAGCCTAGGTTCTTAGAGTTACAGCAACATATTATCTGGGCATGGGAATGCACACCTGTAATCCTAGCACTTGAGGCAAAAGGATCAGTAGTTGGAGGCCAGCCTGAGCTACATAAGGAAATCAAAGCCACCTGTATATGCTGAGATGCTATCTCTGGAAGGATATTTGGTGGTGAGGGGGCACACTACAGCTTACTGTCGTGTTTTCTGTCAGAGATTATGCTCAAACCCTTGGTGTCAGTGACATCCTCTAATCAAGCCCCAAATCCTGTTCCGATTGCTCCTGAGTGTGGGCATCTAGTACAGGCACACACCTTTGCACCCACCAGGGCTGACCGTGATTCCAGCAGGGTTTTCCTGCTCTTTCCTCTGGTTGCTGTTAAATTCCCAGAGGCTTTGCCAGTTGATATTTGCTCTCAGCATCCTGGCAATTGTTGTGCACCAAGATGTCTATGGTTTTCAGCAACACCTTTAGATTCAGGATTCTCTACACTTGATCAAATGGACTTCNCAGGTTCAGCTGTGGAACCCTTCTTCCTTCAGGCTTTTAGTCCATTTCTCCTAGTGTGATACCCTCTTGCTCTGTTAGCAGTGGAGTGGCGGCCTCTCATTCTCTTGGCTTTCATTTTCTAATCTAGGACCTCTGCTCTTGCTAGAATGGGGCAGTTTGAACCTCCAACATTGCCAGCTCACTACTCCTGGATAGGCCTTCCACCTGATAAATAGAANAAGAGGACCTTAGTCCTCTCAATTATATTTATCTTTAAATATCGAACGCTTCATGAATTTGCATGTCACTGTAATCTTCTCTATATCATTCCAGTTTTAGTATATGTGCTGCCAAAGCAATCAGTCTTTTCAGTTTTACCAACCCAACTAGAACACATGTGATAGGGAAGAGAAGTAATTCCAGAAAAACTGGTGTCTTGAAGAGAATAGCAAAAAAATATAAGAATAAGGGCTAGAGAGAGAGCCCGTTCAGTAACTGTTTGTGTTACAAACATAAGGACATGAGTTTGATCCCTAGAACCCAGAGAGAGAATAATCTAGGCCAGATGTCTACACTAATAATCCCAATGAGGAGGCTAGCTTGATGACCAGCCAGACCAGCCTACTTGTCAAGCTCTAGGCACATGAGAGACCCTGTCTGAAAGAAAGGAAAGGGGGTAAGGTGGGGCTGGATGACACCTGAGGCTGTTCTCTGACATCCACATTCCCACACACACAAATCCAAGAATGATTAACAGCATCACAGAGAAGTTATATGAACTGAATTAAGGGGCCAGAGAGATGGCTCAGTGGTTAAGAGTGCTTGCTGCTCTTTCCAGAGGCCCTGCGTTTAGTTCCCAGAACCCATGTCAGGTGGCTCACAACAACCTGTAACTCCAGCTCCAGGGTATTCAACACATTCTTTGGCCTCTGTGGACACCTGCATACATACATAAATACAAATAACAACAAAAAATTGTAATGACAAAAATTAAAAATCTGAAAGACTGTCAAGATGGTTATCAAGTAAAGGTACTTGCTGCCAAGTTTCCACAACCTAAGTTTGATCCCTAGAAGCCACAAGGTGGAAGGAGAGAACCAGTTCTGACCTCCACACAGGTGCCATTGCACACATGCTTTCATGCATGCTAAATAATAAATGAGTGTAAAAAAGTTTACTCCATGAGTACTAGCATGGAAGCCCATGATGATATGTGTGCTCGTGCGTGCACGCGTGTGTGTGCAGATATGTGTATCTGTGTGTGCATGTGCNTGTATATCTGTGTGTGCGTGTGTATTCATGTATGTGTGAGAACAATTTTTGAAGGTCATTTAATGTAAAATATAGTTGGAGTCAAACCAACACATAAAGCATGAAGAATGGTTTAAAAAAAAGTTGACATTGTCCCCCAATGTCAAAAGATTCTGCTTTTAAATTTTTAGACAAGGTTCAAATAACAAACTGGCCTTTTCTATTTGTTTTCCTGTTTGTTTCCCAAAGGGGAGACATGGAACCCCTTCAAATTACAGTACCAGCTGAGAAATGTACGGGAGCGGATTGCCAAGAACCTAGTGGAGAAGGGCATTCTAACCACAGAGAAGCAGAACTTCCTGCTCTTCGACATGACCACTCATCCAGTGACCAACACAACAGAGAAACAGCGACTAGTGAAAAAGCTTCAAGACAGTGTGCTAGAACGGTGGGTAAACGATCCTCAGCGCATGGACAGGCGAACACTGGCACTCCTGGTGCTGGCCCACTCCTCCGATGTGCTCGAGAATGTCTTCTCCTGTCTGACAGATGACAAGTATGATGTGGCAATGAATCGAACCAAGGACCTAGTAGAACTGGACCCCGAAGTAGAAGGGACAAAGCACAATGCCACAGAGATGATCTGGGCTGTGCTGGCAGCCTTCAACAAATCCTAAAGCCAGCAGGCGGATTTCTCCTTTCCTCTGGTGGCTGGTGACTGTCAGAGACCCCATCNCTGAGTTTTGTGTAATGAGATATTGTCATCATTTTTTCCTCTTTTTTGAATCAGACTCATGACTTGGGGAGGACAACCTCAGGGCCTCTTCATGGGCCATGATCATTCTAAGCAGACTATTTCTCCTCATACTTCCGTTTCATATCCAAATGAAAGGAGTGAGCCCACGCACATCCAATAAATAGCTCCCACATCTGGGTTTAGTTTTAACCAGTGTGCTTTTGGATCAACAGGAGTATCTATGTGGGGTTTAGAGTTTTTCAGCAACAAAATGTGAAGATGAAGAGCAAACTGTATATCCATTTGTTCCTCCCTTATTCACGTTTTCTCAGCCTTTGTCTCTCTGNCTCTGCTAAACAATGATGCTTACTGACATCACTGTCTGTTTGAATGAGGGACAATAGAAATAAGACTGATTTTTGGAGGAAATGGTCCCTGAGATTGTACCTCCTGCCTGTGATTTTCTCATCTTTATCTAATGAAAACACTCCCAAGTTTGATGACCTGACACCCATAGTTCTAGAAGTAGAAATGTATTCCACGCTCNTTTGTAGCACTGTCCTGCTTCCACAATCATTAAGACAAAGTCTGAATTTAAAAAGCAATGTGCCTCAATCATCTTCTTCATGCAGCCAGGATTAGAACTTGTAGGGAAGGGAGGCAACAAGAGAATTCACATCTTTGAAGCCAGGTGTTGGGGGACACATCTGTCATCTTAGCAGTTGGGAGATAGTGGCAGAAGGATCTGGAGCTGAAGGTCAACCTCACTTGATTAGTAAATACAGGGCTAGCCAGGGCTATATGACACCATCTCTCACTCAAAAATTAAAGACTTTTCATCCTTTAGCATGTGACTATCTTGTTTGCTCCAGACTACTTTAAATGTCTCTACTCTGATTAAATTAAGGGAATTGTAAGCTTCAATTCCTAAATAACAGCACTGAGTCCAGACGATGTAGCCAAACTCCATATCTTCATAATCCCTGTTCTTATTTCCTATATAAGTTGATACATTCTCTCTGAAGGGCTTTGACAGTAATTCTGTCTATGTTTAATCTACAGATACCCTCCAAATTGTGTCTTCTTTCAACATGGCCATCATTCTGGCCAAATGTCTTTAAATGTTTTTGCTCCAGTAGTGAGGGTGAAGAGAGACTTTGTTAGGGAGAAGCTATTTAGATGAGTAGCTGAGTGTCAACGGCAGCTGATACAAGCCTAGGGTTAGGGGCTCTGAAGAGGCCAGCACTGGNTTGTGCTGGTTTCAAGCACCCTGTTGACTACNGAGGAGAAAGAGACTGCCACACACCCAATACGGACGACTCGAGCTCATACCAAATCCTCCTAATCAGAAGTGAATTGCTCTAACTTCATCTGCTCCCCTGAACCTACCTAGATCCATGAAAGTTCTCTAGTTCATTGTTACTGTTTTCATTTCATATGTCTCTTAGATAAGTTGAGATATAAGCTGTAATTTAAGAAGCAAGCAGAGCCTTTGTCTGGCTCTCTAGAAGAACAAAAGCCAGCCCATGTGATACCTAGCGCCTTAGCTTGTCTTCCCATTGGAGCAATTCGGCATGAGTTGAAACCAGGTTTTCCTGTGGAAAGCTTCAGCTTGATTGGGGGATAGAAGTTGAGTTCTTTCTTGCAACTCTCAGTGTTTATTTTTATATGTCCATAAAATGAGGATGTTGTCACTTCCACTCTGTGTAATGTTCACTGCCAAACACTCATTTAGTGTATAATTGCCATCACAGTTCTGTATAATAAAGATCAATAGTTATGCCCCTGGTCTCTCTGTACATGGCTTGTAACTTCATTAATTGTGGTGTGTATTGACAGGGCACAGGAGTGCTGATTGGGCTCCAGCTAACATCCCAGTAGGGACTCCATCTCAGTCAAAGTAAGTTACNCAGTGATACCATATTACCATTGGAGAGAAGGAGGATGACTTCTGGGAATACGTTGCAAATAACACAGGTTTATCTAAGAGATGAACCTGACAATGCACTTGATAGCTAATNTACCAGCTCTAACCATTAGCTTATAAAAATGTAACTGTGCTTATGATTGGCTTATAGTTCTTCCCTCCCTTAGAATGTCTGCAGTACAAGGAACAGGAAGAAATGTCCTTATTTGGACTGGCTATACTTTGCTATGTAAAATGAACCATGNGGGAACTGATTCTCCCCTAATACCTTATGAGTCCCTGGGATTGAACTCCCACCATCAGGCTTGACAGCAAGTGCCTTTATCTGCTGAGCCATTTCTCTGTCCTGATTCTTTGTTTTTAATTTACTGCTAATTTTAATTTCTACAGATAGTCAATTGGAGAAACATAGCTTTCTCATCCCTTGTACTCAATCCACTGCTAAACTAATAAATCACACACACACACACACACACACACACACACACACACACACATGAGGCCATTGATTCCTATACCCTCTTTATTACTATTTTTTTTTTAAGATTTATTTATTATGTATGCAGTGTTCTGCCTGCATGTATGCCTTCACACCAGAAGGAGGTGCCAGATCTCATTACAGATGGTTGTGAGCCACCATATGGTTGCTGGGAATTGAACTCAGGACCTCTGGAAGAGCAGCCAGTGCTCTTAACCTCTGAGCCATCTCTCCAGCATGCCCCCTCTTTATTATTTTAAAATCTGGGAGATTTAAAAGCTGGGCGATGGTGGCACAAGTCTTTAATCTCAGCAGGCTGATCTCTGTGAGTTTGAGGCCAGCCTGTTCTACAAAGCAAATTCCAGGACAGAGAAACCCTATTTCAAAACAAAAACAAGAACAAAAGAAAATAAAAAAGACTTATTTTCTATGTATGGATGTTTTGCCTACATGTATGTGTACCACATTGGTGTAATTCCAGTGGAGAACAGAAGAGACATCAGATCCCCAGGAACTGGAGTTACAGATGGTTGNACCTCTTATGGGTGCTGAGAACCAAACCTGTTTACTCTGCAAGAGCTGCCAGTACTCTTAACTCCAGGCTTCTCCCCATTATTTTTATTTTTTCTTTTTAAAATCTTTTGAAGACAGGATATAAGTTTCCCAGGCTGGCCTTGGCTTTGTAATTCTTCTGTTTCAGCCTCCTGAGTTGCTGGCATTAGAAGCCTCCTGCACCAGGTCCAGCTTCTCACATACTGTTGATGAGGTTTAGTTTTGTATTTTCTTGTCTTCCTTAATTTCTCTTTCTTTTTCTCCTCTTCTCTGCACACCCCCCCAACCCCCACCATATGCAGTACTGAAGCTTAAACTTAGGGCTTCATGCATGCTAGGCCAGTGCTCTACCATTGAGCTGAGCTGTATACATGCAGCTCTGCTTTGCTCCTAACGACCACATTTCTAGGTTAACCTTAATTATCTCTTACCTAACGATGGCAGTAGACTTGGGCTAGACTNACCATCTCTAATGCCTTTCTGCCTAGATTTCTGAACATTGTATTCATCACCACCAAATTAAACTTCCTGAAGGTCAGTTCTGCTTCTCATTTGATTAAGAAAGCCTTTCACTAGCTGGGCGGTGGTGACGCACGCCTTTAATCCCAGCACTTGGGAGGCAGAGGCAGGCGGATCTCTGTGAGTTCGAGGCCAGCCTGGGCTACCGAGTGGGTTCCAGGAAAGGCACCAAAGCTACACAGAAACCCTGTCTTGAAAAACCAAAAAAAAAAAAANAAAGCCTTTCACTGATTTGTCCTGGTATTTCTAAATGACCTTTGTCAGGAACACTTTTTTTTTTAACCTTACACTGCCTATGGGTCTTTTTAAAATTCCTACAGAGCTTTATAAACACTTTTATTGCGCTTATCAGACTTTGTCTTGTATGGTAATAATCTGTGTGTTCCAGTGTTTCTCAGATTGTCCCGTGATAAGTAAACCTAATGCTGTGAGAAATGAACAGGTAGCTCCCAAGCCTATCTGTCACAAGAAGTTACCAAAAACAATTTGTTGTGACACACCTTTAATTCCTGCACTTGGAAGGCAGAGGCAGGTGGGTCTCTAGGGGTTCAAAGCCAGCCTAGTCTACAGAGTGAGGTATAGGTCAGTCAGAGCTATACAGTGAGACCCAGTTTCAGAAAAAGAAGAAGTGGGGCTGGGCAGTGGTGGCACACACCTTTAATCCCAGCACTCGAGAGGCAGAGGCAGGTGGATCTCTGAATTTGAGGCCAGCCTGGTCTACAGAGTGAGTTCCAGGACAGCTAATGCTACACAGAAACCTGTCTGGGGGGAAAAAAAGAAAAAAAGAAAAAGTGAAGCTGGCAGTGTTGTTATTAGATAGACTTTGTTTTTGTTTTGGGAAATTTAGTATACCACAAGAGAGCAGCGGGTTGTTATTATCAAGACGGTGCCTATAGCCATTATTTCTAGTTTTTTTCTGTTTTGTGGCAGGGTCTGGCTTTGAATTCACTTATGTAGCCAAAGATGGCCTTGAACTCTTGATCTTCCTGCCTATGCCTTTCAAGTGCAAGAATCACATGTGTGGTCTAATGCCCAGCAGTTAGTGTAAGTAAGCGTTGCAGCTTTGATGGAAAGGGATCCTGGCAGTTGGGAGCCAAGGAATACCACAAAGTCACCTAAGGTAGCAGCTCTGTACCAGGGAAAGGTTTCCTCGATGTAACAACTCTTCTCAGGCAGGGGAGGGTTTCGGCAGCCAAGTTGTTACAGCTTTTCTCCNCTCCGCTTGGGCTCCAGCGAAAGTTGTTACTTCTCTGCTTCCCTCCACTCCTACAAAAGAAGGTCATCACTCCAACCTCATTCAAGAGATTTATTAGGAGGGAAGAACCCAGGAGGGTGGCTGCCTCTAGGGTGAGGCTGCTCAAACTGAACAGGGTACAGAGCTTATATAGGGATTGTTGGGGGACCGTGGAACTTTGCAGGGTGGCTTGGGATTGCTGGGTTTTTGTGCTCAGGGATTGGTGGGATTTCAATCCCTGTTCTCAAGTCAGGGTCAGGGTGTTTTTCCTTGGCCCTTTTTACCCTAGTTAGACCAATTATTCATAATATAAATATGTAATACTTTTTGACTAACACTCTTAGAAGACTTAATCTTGAGAATTAAAATGCTTTGAAGGGCAGAGGCTGCCTTATGTATATATTCCTATAAAAATAATACAGTACNAGCTACTGCTGTAAAGAACTCTTCTATTTCTTTGGTTACTTTTAGTTTTTGAGACAAGGTCGCACTGTGTAGCCTAAGTTAGCCTCATACTCGAGAGATCCTTCTGCTTCAGCGTCCTTTGTGCGGATATTACAGGCAAGAACCACCACACAAGTTAAGAACTACTGTTGAACTATGATTCTGTTTACATGAACAGGTATTTAATATATGTGCTAAATGTTTACCATGTACCTAGGACTGCACTCCTAATTCCAAGGGTTTAGGTCTCCACAGAATGACTTTTCTTTTGCTTTGTTTTTACGAGACAGGGTTTCTCTGTGTTCCNGGCTGGCCTGGAATTTTGTAGACCATACATACTGGCCTCGAACTCACAGAGATCCGCCTGCCTCTGCCTCCCGAGTGCTGGGATTAAAGGTGTGCGCCACCACCGCCCGGCCACAGAATGACTCATAATGCCTACATACGGACTAAAGTATGGAACGAAAGCCATACATGACAGTCTGGTACAAGCTAGCACTCAGTCCCTGAAAACTGCTGAATATCAGTTTGTCCTCCAATTTTTATTTCTGGACGTCGGAAACTTCCTTCGCAACACCGCTCAAAGCTTAATCCTTTGCACCAGGGTTTCCATGCTGGCCGTCCGGTTTGACATTCAGAAGCCTGCCCAGGACCTGGCTAAGAAACTGAAGGAAGCTTCTGCCCACCCAAGAAGCCAAAATACCAAAGCTAGCTGTCCTGCCCCTAAGCTCCCTTCAGGCTTCTAATTGGCTCTTGTGGCTTGCTCTCTTTCCCAATTGGTGTTCCTGCTTGCCTGTCAGCCCTGATTTCCCCCCCACCTCCAACCAACGCTTATTGGTGTGTCGTTACGTCATTGCCCGATCAAGCCCTCTCTCATTGGCTCCCATAGGAGGGGGCGGTCTCAACGTCACGGGCTCGGGCCGCCATTTTGACTGAGCAACCATAGTGACAGGAGCCGAAGCAGCAGCTCAGGTTGTCCCCGTTTCCCCTCCCCCTTCCCTTTTCCGGCTGACTTCCCGGGCCCTGAATTGCACAGTCCCGGTCCTGCCATGTCCCAGAAACAAGAAGAAGAGAACCCTGCGGAGGAGACTGGCGAGGAGAAGCAGGTGAGAGGAGGGGGGAACCGGGGTAGCCGCGCGGGCGAGATCCGCCCCCGCCACCGCTGATTGGCCGCCTCTGCCTCGGGCTCCACAGGGGTTGGCCACTGCTTATGTCGCACAGGCTGCGTTTCGGCGCGGCCTGGTACTCTGATGTCGATTAGTCAAGCCGATTGTCATTGTGTGCGATCCCCTTCCTTATTGGCCAGTAAACCTTCTAGTCGGTCCATGGAAGCTGTTCTATAATTGGCCGAGCTCTGGCGTGGGCGGGTGTTTGGAACGATGAGGCGAATGAAAGGGGGAATGGCTGGTGGTCCTAGGGTATAAATTGGCTGTTTGATTAGTAGCGATAAGTGACCCAACCATCAGACTGGAACTCCTCCTCAGCCACAGAAAGATACAGATCAAGATGAAGACGTTTAAAATAAAACAGAATTGGGGGAGGGGAGAAGAGTAATTATTACCTTGGCTAAGTTCGGGTGGCAACTTCCTCAGACCTATTTTGATAGGGATGGTTTGTTGTTCACCGTCAGTGACTTGGAGATCCCCTTGAATTCCTCCTTAGTGGAATGTCCACCCACCATCGNATGATGAAAACACTAATGCCAGCTAAACCCCTTCTTGGGCTCTATATTTGAGTTCTTAACACTGAACTTCAGGATGCATTAAANACACTTTTTGTTATATCAGTACCTGAGTTGTCAAGAGAAAAAATCCACTAGCCAGGCAATGGTGGTGCATGCCTTTAATTCGGGAGGCAGACACAGGCGGATCTCTGAGTTCGAGGCCAGCTTAGTCTACAGAGTGAGTTCCAGGACAACCAGGGATACACAAAGAAACCCTGTCTGGAAAAAAAACAAACAAACAAGTCCAAATCATTAAAGTGCCGCAAGGGAAGCAGGAACTATAAGTGGTAGACTGTTTTGTTAGCTTAGCGAGGCTTTTTAACTCAGTACCCAAAAAGAAAAAGCAGCCAAGTGTGGCACACCCAAAAGGCTGTGATTCCAGCACTCCAGAGGCTGGGGCAAAAAGTGCCTTGGGCATCAGAGTGAGACCCTGTCCCCCCAAAATAATAATTAAATGAATAAACAAATAGATGTGCCCACAAGAAGCAAGAGACAAGCCAGGNGTAGTGGCATACATTTTAAATCTAGGGAGGCAGAGACAGGAAAATCTGTGAGTTAAGGCCAGCCTGGTCTACATAGAGAGTTCCAGGAAAACCAGGGCTGCATAGGAGACCCTATCTTAAAATGAGGAGGATGAGGAAGAGCAGGGGGAAGAGGAGGAGGAGGAGACAGTGGTGAGAACTTCTGTAAATGATTTGAACTTTGGTGCTTCCCTAGACTTCCATCACCCACCTCACTAGGGTAATCATTAATCTTTTTATTTCTTTTTATGAGACTGATATATAAATACCACAGTGAAACTAGTTTCTTATTTTCTTGAGGTTAAAACTAATGTCATGTTAACTCTGTTTACCTCTTGCCTGCCTATATTTATGGAAGTGGATTAATCAGGTGGATATCTTTGGAATGGGCCACATGCCTAGCAGCATCCTCCACAGTGAGACCAGATGGCTTCTTTTTTTTTTTTTTTTTTTTTTTTTGGTTTTTCGAGACAGGGTTTCTCTGTGTAGCTTGGCGCCTTTCCTGGAACTCACTCGGTAGCCCAGGCTGGCCTCGAACTCACAGAGATCCGCCTGCCTCTGCCTCCCAAGTGCTGGGATTAAAGGTGTGCGCCACACCACCCGGCCCCAGATGGCTTCTTAGAGTCTGAATGAGGAGAGAAACTCTCCCACTTACCTGGTATTGCTAAACGGCCTGGCCAGTTCCTTTTGTGTCTTCCCTACTATTGGTACTGAGTTAGCTGTCGGTGCCCAGTGAGCTGTATGATTCAGGTGTCATGTTAGTTATTGCCTAGTACTCAGGTCACCAGGGTGGTTCCCTGGGTGTAGTGTAAGAACCAGCTTGTTTTTTTCTTCACTAGATACAGTTATCTTGAAGCTTAGGGATTTGAACAAGGGTCTAACTTTAAGATCAGAGGAGCTGGAAAGATGGCTCAATAGTTAAGAGCAGTTGTTGCTCTTTTGTTTGTAGTTTGTTTGTTTGAGACCGGGTTTCTTTGTGTAGCCCTAGCTGTCTTGGTACTTGCTCTGCAGCCCAGGGTGGCCTTGAACTTAAAAGGTTCCACCTGCCTTTACCTCCCAAGTGCTGGGATTAGAGGTGTGTGCCACCACTGTCTGGCTGCACTTGTTTCTCTGCAGAGGATCTGGGTTTGGTTCCCAGCACCCACATTGTGGCCCACAACCATCTGTAGCTCCAGTTCTAGAAGATTTGATGCCTTCTTCTGAACCCTGAGGGCACCATGCATACATGTGGTACACAAAATACGTACATGCATGCAAACACATACATATAAAAGAAATAAATCTTTAAAGCATACACTCTCTAAAAAGAGCAGAGTGGAGATGGCATGTTTACAAGCCGATAGATCGTCAGGAAAAAGTTGATAATATAAAGGTTATCAGATATTAGAAGCCATTGCTTTTCAGTCTTTAATTTCAGTTGGCTTGTTTTCTTCAGGACACACAGGAGAAAGAAGGTATTCTCCCTGAAAGAGCTGAGGAGGCAAAGCTAAAGGCCAAATATCCAAGCCTAGGACAAAAGCCTGGAGGCTCCGACTTCCTCATGAAGAGACTCCAGAAAGGGGTATGGGGCACCCTTTTACTGTGGACCTTGGATGAAGTCTGTAGAGGTTCTACTGCATGTTGTTTTGTAGGTTTGGTTATTGGGCAGTAGTAGAGATAAATTCAGAACTTGAAAAGAGGAGAAGAGATAATTGTGAATCTCTGCAATGATGTCAGTTCCCTTCTGACTCTAGGGGTAAAGGCTCAGTGTTGGGCATTCGGGTGGTGGGAAATGGGGACTGTAGAAAGGATGTTAGAGTGAATCTTGTACCCATGCGTTTGCCTTGCTGGGTGGTGCGGGGGGGTTAAGGGCTGTGTCCTTATTAAGGCTTAGAGACAAATTTTAGAGCTAATGATTTCAGAAGATTCACAGATCTTTCAGCTTGAGCACTAGGTTTCTTCAGACTGTTGATACTAGCAGCAGACATTAACTATACTCCCCCAAGAAACTTACTGTAGCCAGGTGGAGCTCAACACCTAAGCTGGAGCAGGAATATTACCACAGATTCAAGAGCAGCTTGGTCTCCAGAGTAAGTTTCAGGACAGCCTAGGCTAAAATGAGACCCTGCCTTTAAAAAGAAAAGAAAACAAAACTGAAAAAGAGAGGNGCTGAGGGATGGCTCAGTGATTAAGAACACTGACTGCTCTTCTAGGGGATCCAGGTTCAGTTCCCAACACCCACATGGTAGCTCACGACAATCTGTAATTCCAAGATCTGACACCCTCACACAGACATACCTGTAGGCAAAACACCAATGCACATAAAATAAAAGCAATTAAAAAACAAAAAAATAAAACAAAACAACAGAAAAGAGGGCTGGGTCAGCAGTTAGAGAGCAGGGCTGCTGCTCTTTCAGAGAGCCAACGCCTTGTTCTCAGCACCCACCTCAGGCAGCTGACAATTGCCTGTGACTTCAGCTCCAGGAGGATCTGACCTCTCTGGCTTCCATGGACACATGGACACACATAAATAAAAAATGTTTTAAATCTTTAGAAATAAAAAAGTACATGCCTTTAATTCCAACACTGAGGAAGTAGAGGTAGGCAGATCTCTGAGATTAAGGCCAGCCTAGTCTACATAGTAAGTTCTAGGACAGCTGAGGTTACTTAGTGAGACCCTGTCTTCCCCCAAAAAAGTAAATAAATAAATAAAATAATAAACAAAGCACACAGACAGTTCTTTTTCACATACAGAATGATAAGGGATGTAGCCCTAGGGGAAAGCACTTGTTCAGCCTGGGTTCAACCTATAAGACCACAAAAGTTTATAAAACAACCAACCAACCAGAATGGCCTTTCCATCCGCCTTGGGCTCAGGTGTCTCTCTACCAAAGCTGACAGGCAGACTGTAAGGATAAAGCTGGAGCGTATGGATGGGAAGTGGCTTCCTCTGGAGAATCCCAGGTGCTCAGTCTTAGTCACAGATGATGGTGCAGTGCTGATTTGCAGCTTATCTCGCCTCAGGCAAGCCAGGCGTGGGCAGACTGTCTCACCATGGAACATGTGTGGGAGTGGTGGGAGTCCAGAAAGCACACTGCCTCATGAGCAAGCCCAGTTCCTATTCCTGGTCTGAGAGAATCATTTCTAACTCAGAGAGTTGGTTTCAGGTTGGTCTCTGGTTGTTGGTAGCCCCAGACTGACCTTTCTTTGAATCTTATTCACTTGTTTCCCCAACACCAAGGTATTGGTTGCTTTGCCACCTAGTAAGTTCCTCATTAAGCTGTTACTAATGAAGTAAGTGGTTCAGACTGAATGCGTCCTATGCCGAGTAAGGTACAAAAGGGTGTAGGAGCTGTCACCCAGGTTCAGGGATAGAACTGCCCCTCCAGCTGCAAAGGTCCATATTTCTTGTATTACAAGGTCAGAACATGCGAGGAGATAATGTCAGTACAAGTGAGCATTATGGACGGTGTGCATGAGAACTTAGATAGCTGGGTTGCATGAGAGCCCATGCTGATGGTAGATTGGAGTCTCTGCCTTTGAAGAACACCAGAGCTGCACATCCATCTAACCCTCCCTCCTGTCTCTTAGCAAAAGTACTTTGACTCAGGAGACTACAACATGGCCAAAGCCAAGATGAAGAACAAGCAGCTGCCAAGTGCAGGACCAGACAAGAACCTGGTGACCGGTGACCACATCCCCACCCCACAGGACCTGCCCCAGAGAAAGTCCTCGCTCGTCACCAGCAAGCTTGCGGGGTAACCTGGGCCCCTCTCTTCCCCTTCCTCACCCACTGGACTTTTATATATTATAGGCAGGGAATGGGCACCTAGTCAGAGCTCAGCTTGCCATCCAGGGAAGTCATTCTGCTGGGGGCTTAGGTTGAAGAGGGACTCTGAGTTCATTTCTTTGAGTAAATTGAAACCTCGGCACCCTCACTGTAGCCCAGTAGAGACCCAAAAGTAGGAAAGACTAGGACTGTAGAGCACTGCAGCTGTTCCTCTGCTGAGAAATGTGGAGATGTGAGGTCTCCTTTTGGAGGGGCAAGTCCTTGGNCAGGCTGAGTCTTGGAGCAGTGTAGCAGGTTCAGTGTCCCAAGGCTGAACTGACATGTTGGGAAAGGTAGAGTGAAAGAGACGCTCTCTGTGCTTCTAAGTGTGTTGTCCCTTAGGCCTCTGTGCTTTGTGTTCCCATCGTGGGTGTTTAGGGAACCTTCAGAGAGGAGAAGGGGGATTTGCTTGCCTGAAACCACAGTGCCCGCCTAACCTCCTGTGCTGTGTCCCTCCAGCTGTTGCCCTGCTTCTCAAGGAATGTACAGTTTGATGAAAGTTATTCATGAAAATCTTTTCTTCTCCAGCCTGTTGCTTTTGAAAGTATTATGGGATAGTGGGAAGAGTTTAGGAGTCGGAATGCCTGGGCTGTCGTGTTGCCCATGCTCAGCAGCACCGGTGTATGAGCTTGGCTGGCTCATGTAGCCTCTCTGGATTCTGTTCCTCATCTCTAAAGAGAAGGAAACATGTGTAGGCTAATTCTGCCTCTAAATCCTACACCTGCCGGAACTGCTGGTCATCATAAAACCAAAACTGAGGCAGGCCCATTGCCGTGCCTCAGCTCTGTAAAGCCAGAGTACAGGGGAACAGGAGGGGTGCTACGTGGGAAGAGAGAAAATTGGAGATTTAAGGGCCNTACCTTCAGACAACAGANTCTCATAGGTATCATAGCCTTCTTGAGAGAGGGAGAGAGAGAACAAACCTGAAGAAGCTNGCCCTGGAAGTTTTTGACTCTACCCATTTTCCTGGGTCTACAGTTGACCCTAGCTGCTACAGACCTGCTCCGGCAGCAGATTGGATGGGCCTGAGGAAATAGGCTATCACGTGGCATTCATGCTTCAGATATAATCAGATGCTAGGTATGTGTTAGGCATGGAGGAAGAAGGGATGAACAGAGCTGGCCCCAGGAGTTAGCGCTCCTGCCAGCTGGAGCAGCTGGTCCTTAGCAGATGACTCACTGGTGGAGGCTGGAGTGAGGGTGTAGGGAGGGAGACAACAGCCTGTCTTGCTGTGTCATCGCTAGTTTNGCCTGGAGCTTACTGAATGCCACCTGCAGAGAGGACCCAAGTGAGAACTGCTCAGAAGAGCAGGATGATGCAGTCTGTCTGTCTCCCCTTTACAGATCCCAGGGTGCCCGTAGGATGTCTGGCACGTTTGTTGCTGTGTGTGTCAGGGGAAAAGCGTGTAAATATGCTCTCCTCCTGACTGGCCGCTCTGGTCTCTGGCTGTCATTCAGATTGTGTAGGAGTAGATTGGTGAGGAAGGAGTGGAGAGAGCAGGATCCCTGGTCTCCCTGGCCCCCAAACTCCTTGACTCTCATTTGTAATTGTATAGAATTTTTGTGTTTTTTGCTCCATTTTCTCATGCTGTCATCCTTAATCTAAAGTCCATGTGGGAAGGGGACAATGCTGAACATCATTGTATAGTTTCTTCAATGTCCCAGCCATGTTGTACATAGATATGTCATGTTATTATATATATAAATATATATATAATTTTGTACGTTTTCTTCATCTCCGATCTTCTCNAATTCTGTACCTTTTTCTCTTCTGTGTGAGCTGCCTTCTCTATTGGTCAGTTTTGTGTCCTCAAGGCTGATGTTCACGGTGAGTCTGGTTTTTAGGAAGGGACAGGAGGAATAGGGAAATCAAGCTAGCTTGTAATCCTAGCTGTTAAGAAAGCTGAAGCACAATGATTTGCTACTTCAAGACTAATCTGGGCTACAGAGTGAGTTCAAAGCTGGCCTTGGGAGTTTAGTGAGACCCTGTCTCAAATAAAAAGCAAAGAGAGGGATAGAGAATGAAGTTCAGATGTCCAGTGCTTTCCTATTGTGCAGGAGACCCTAGTTTCAACCTCCAATAATGTACACACATGCATGCACACACACTCACTCAAGAGCACAGGTGGGGACAGAGACAGGGGAAGGGGAAGGAAATCAAAATCAAACTATCAGTCTCACTCTTCATGCTAAGGAAGCAAATAAGCTCCGCTTCTCAGGCTTCTTTCNTAGCAAGGAAGGGTAATTGCATTTGATTAAACCCAGGCTATCTAGTCCCCTCCAAACAAGTGTGTGGTCTGACCCTGGTGTCTGCCAGTCACCACGTCACTGCTGTGATTCCTTCTCCACAGCTGCCAGTGGCTGTGCCTGCATGACTCCTGAGGCAGGCATCTTACATGTCCACTGGAAACTTCCAGTTACTTGATATCTCAAAAGACAGAAAACATTTGTTTGTGAATAGGAAAAGACTAAATTTTTTTGGTTTTTTTGTTTTTTCAACTTCCTTACGGTTAATATTCAGGCATATGTCAGGTAGCCTAATGAAGTATTTGGAGAAACCAATGGGGTCAAGACTGGGATGGAATTCAAAAGGTTTTCCCCTTTTACTTGACAGTGTTTTTTTTTGTTTGTTTGTTTTTTGTTTCTTTTTGTGTTCATCCACAGTGGCCAAGTTGAATGATGCTGCCTGGGGCTCCACCAGATCGTGAGACGCTGCCCTCTTGGGGTCCTGTGCTGGCTCCTCCCCCTCCCTGCTTTTGCAGCCAGGGGTCAGGAGGTGGCCCAGGTGCAGGCTAGAGAGGCAGAAATCCCTGCCCACTGGTGTCCCAGCACATGGAGCCCCTTGGGCTGAGCACCAAGACCTTGAACTTATTTTTGTTTTGCCTTTTTTTCCAAATACTTGGGAGAAATTTCATTGAAATCCCAAGGGTGGGGTTGAGGGGGTGGAGTGGAATATGTGGGGAAATGAACTAGGGTTTGTAGCTGATAAAAAGAAAATTTCCTGTCATTCTCCTTAACCACAGGTTTGGGATGGTTGTAAGGTAAAGGGATTGTCAGCAGACTAATGATAAGGACTCTGAGTTCAACTCTGAAGACAGATGCATTTGAATGTGGCAAGTGACCTGGAGTCAGAGAGAAGGAATTGTGTTCTTTACAGTATGCGAAGTTTCTCTGCTTCTACAGAGCAAGCTGAGGTTCAGTGGTAATTGTTCCTTTAAAAAAGTGCTGTCCTTGGAACAGGTTTGCTATGGGGAGAAGGGCAGTGAGTGGGGAGCCCCACAGAGCCCTGGGGGATTTTTTCAGTATTTGAAATAAAACAAGAATAACAAAAAACACCCATGGAAAAAACCAAACCCAGAAATACTCTGAAGCAGTTGGTGTGTTTTATTGGGATTTGGGAGGGTGAAAATGTGATTGAGGGGGAGATTGGTGTAGTCCCTGAGTTTGTAAGGAACATAGGGCTCTCTTGGCATAGACAGTCTGATCTCCTGACTGTGTCACTTGGGAGAGGGAGCAGGAATGTTGGTGCACAGATGAGGCCTGTGCTAGCCACTGTCCATCCTCTGTAGCTAATACAGAAGGTGCATCACCCTATAAAATGAGAGAGAGGTTCAGGGTACTTGATTAAGTGGTGTACTGATACCCAAAGATTAGTACAGGCTCAGCAAAACTGGGGCCCAGTCTTCCTTCTCTTCAGTTTCTATTCCTGAGTTCTGTTCCTGGCTGGCAGAAAGCGAGTGACTTATCCCCACATGATATCTGAACCTGCCTTCCTGAAATCCTGCCACTGAAATCATTTAAGGGAAGTGCAAGAGACAGCACTGAGTATTCTGGGGTGGGGTGGGTCCGCACTAGAGAAGAAACCTTGCTCTCAGTCTCCATGACATTGTTTTTCTTCGTCAGGCTTGCCAAGTGAATCTGTAACTGCTTGAGATGTTTCTGGCTTTCTTCTGGTTTAGCCAGGGATTATGATACAGCCTAAAAGTTTGTCCTGCTCAACAGTGAGCCAGGTTGAATGCAAGAGCATTAAAAAGAAGTACGCTGAGCTGCTATACTGGCACGTGCCTGAAATCCCAGCCATTGGGAGATGGAGGCTGGAGGATCAGGAGTTCAGAGTCATCATCAGCTGCACAAACAAATCCCTATTTTGAAAAAAACACTTGGACTTGGTAGTGCTTACTTGTAAACCTAGTACTCCAGAAGTAGAGGCAAAGGATCATAAGTTCAAGGCCAGCCTGCTCTATATGGTAAGTTACAGGTCAAGGCTATGTGGTAGGACTCTGTCACAAAACAAAAAAAATGTTTGGTTAAGGGGACTTGCAGCCCAGCCTGAGTTTGATTCCTGGAACCCACAACAGGGAAGAGAACTTATTCTCAGCACCCAGTAGAGGGCACTGTTCCGTGCACAATGATGTGTACACCAACAACAAAAACATGCCAAAAAAGATTATTATGTAGCTGAAAGAATACTAGGTGAAAAAGTTCAGTACTTTGACAGAATAAACAGAAAGCTATGTATTCCTGGTGTAAGCAGTGGTGCTACTGCATGGAATCCATGAGATTTCTTAGTTCTATGCCTTTCCCCAAACACACTAGGTTTATGTCTGGGGAGTGGGGAGGCTGTGTCAGAGCATTCAGGCAGTGCAAGTTCATTTCCATACAAGTGAGGAAGCTGAGGTATGGAAATAAGTTGCTTGGAAAGCAGCAGGCCCAGAGAGAGCTTGTGTTAGTATCTAACCCGTGACCTTACACCTCCCTGCTCTTCTCGAGTCCCTGGCCCTTAGGTTTAAGCTGTAACTTTGAAAATCCCTGAGTACCAAGAAATGTTTTTGGATACTTAGGTGTCAGTTTTAAAATTTGCTGTTTGGAGCTGGGCAGTGACAGCGTACACCTTTAATTCCAGCACTTGGGAGGCAGAGGCAGGAGGATCTCTTACGAGTTCGAGGCCAGCCTGGGCTACCAAGTGAGTTCCAGGAAAGGNGCCAGAGCTACACAGACAAACCCTGTCTATAAAAAGAAAAAAAAAATTGCTATTTGGGGCTGGGGAGATGGCTCCGCAGGTGATGTACTTGCCATACAAGCCTGTCAACCTGGTCAACACCCAGAACCCACATAAAGGTGGGAGCAGAGAGCTGACTCCTCAGAGTACAGGTGCACACATGTAATAAAATTGTTTTAAAATAGGGATGGACTTTGGCATGGTGGTGCATGCCTTTAATCTCAGCACTTNGGAAGCAGAGGCAAATGGATCTTTTACGAGTTTGAGGCCAGCCAAGGGCTACATAATGAGACCTGTCTCTAAATAAATGAATGAATTAATACAGGGCCCAAAGTGGTTGTGCGGGCTTTGGGCCCTGGGAGGGAGACACTTGGGAGACAGAGGCAGGTAGACCTCTGAGTTCAATGTCAACCTGGTCTACATAGTTCCAAGACAGCCAGTGAGACTTTGTCACAAATAATTTAATTATTGCCATTTATTCTTTATTCATACAAAGACCCAAGCAACCAAGGTAAACAGATTCTATAGCCATTTTTTTTAAATACATTTCTTGTGTAACCTAGACTGGCCCCAAACTTGACTCCTGCCTCCTACTCCTGTATGCTGAGGTTGAAGGCATATCACCACAGCTAAACTTGGCCCTCCCTGCTGATTCTTCCAGCCAGCTGTTTTCTGAAGTCTTTATCTCAGAAAAAGGTCTTTATCTCTTCCACTCCTATAACACAGCTGGGTGATGATTGTGACAACAGACCTGTCACCTGAGCCTTTGTATGTACAGAGTGGCAGGAATCAAGTCACTAGTCCACCAGTATTGACTTTAACTAATGTGCCTACACATAGAAAAGATAGTCATAAGCCAGACAAGGTGGCACACACCTGTAACCCGAGGACTCAGAGAGACTTGAGACAAGAGGACTGCCACATGCTCAAGGCTAGCCTGGGGTATAGTGAGACGGTCTCAAAAAATATAAAAAAAATAATGGTACACCCATGATCTTAGCACTGAGGAGCTAGAGGTAGAAAAATCATGAGTTCAAGGCCCACCACATGCCAGTAACCCAGTTCTCAAAGGCAAAAGTAAGAATAGTCTATGTAGCCAGTTCAGGCCAGCCAGGTCTACATAGCAAGCTGCACCTGCCAAGCAGCTCTGAGGACTGCCTTGGAGGAAACCAGAAAGGGAAGGGAAGGTCTCTACAGTAGGATGCTGTGTGGTGTAAGGGGACCTGCCATGCTTATAATCCAACAATGGGAAGGAAAACTTGGGAAGATGGCACAAGCTTTGCAGGAACCCCTATGTATAAGGTCAGGCAGATGGACTAGGCAGTCTAGCCCTGACAAGAGAACATCCCGCTGAATGCACGTGCTGGCACACAAGCCTGAGCCTTGAAAAGGAGGGAGGGTTTCAGTGGTGCAGCTCAATAGCCATTTACTAAGTGCTCAGAATATGCCAGGCACCATGCTAAAATAGAAGGTGGGTGATCTATGCCACCATTCTCAATGAGATGACATGATAATGTTACATTCTAGCAGTGGTGGTAAAACTACACAGGGGATAGAAAAAAAACAGTATTTCCTGTACCAGGCTTTCTTGGACTGCCAGTCTCCAAATCATGACATGGAGACTTATTAGTTATGAATGCTCGGCCTTAGCTTAGGCTTGTTTCTAGCTACCTTTTTTTTTAAACTTAAATTAACTCATTTCTATTAATCTATGTGCTACCCCAAGGCTCATTTACCTCATCTACATACTGTCCATTCTGCTTTCCTGCTTTCTTCCATGTCTGACTGTCTAGTCCCCAGCTGGCTGCCCTTTTCTCTCTGCCCTCCAGCCTTGCCTATCCCTTCTCTGCCTAGCTATTGGTCATTCAGCTTTTTATTAGACCAATCAGGAGCCTTAGGCAGGCAAGGCAACACATTTTTACATAGTTAAATACTCTGCAACATAAACAAATGCAACACATCTTTACATGGTTAAAAAAATATTCTATTACGGGGCTAGAGAGATGGCTCAGAGGTTAAGAGCACACTGGCTGCTCTTCCTAAAGGACCCAGGTTCAATTCCCAGCACCCATATGGCAGTTCACAACTGTCTGTAACTCCAATTCCAGGGGGTCTGGCATCCTCACACAGACATACATGCAAGCAAAACCCCAATGTACATAATAAATAAACAAATATTTTTTAAAAAGTTAAAAAAATTTCTATTCCACAACAGTTTCCCAAATAGTTTAAGCAGTGTTTCAAGCAGATAATTAGGATCAATTTATTTAATCCTAGTTCTATAATGTAGGTTCTTTGGTTTTGCCCTGTTTTGGAGCATCTTGTGTGTCCTGGGCTATAATCCCAGTTCCAGGAGATCCTACACCATTTTCTGGCTTCCATAGGGATCAGGCATACATACAATGCACATTCATATGTACGGGCAAAACACTATACACATAATTAAGAAGGAATAGGAGATACAGGCATGGTGGTACGTACTTGTAATCCTAGCACTTGGGAGGCTGAGGCAGGAGGATTACAAGTTCCAGGAAAGCTACATTGTAATAAGATTCTGTCTTAAACCGTGTGGCCAGGCAGTGGTGGCGCACGCCTTTAATCCCAGCACTCGGGAGGCAGAGGCAGGCGGATCTCTGTGAGTTCGAGG
>LZPO01027203.1:1167466-1189857 GCA_001675575.1 Neotoma lepida
AAAAAAAAATGTGTGTAGCAAATGCCTGTATCCTAGGACACAGGTTACAGAGGCAGGAGGATCACCACAAGTTTGAGGTCAGCCTGGTCTACACAGCAAGTTCAAAGACAGCTGGGTCTACAGATGTGTCAAAAGTGAAAAGGGGAACTCAATATGTATGAGCTCCAGGCATGTGGGTCTAAGAGTAGAGGGAGAATGTACTGGGTAACAGAGGGAGGGAGCCAAGACTTTATGAGGAAGTTCCGACAGACACGACAGCTTCAGGAGGCCAAGAGGAAGAAGACACTTTGGTAGAGGAACACTAGATGGGTGCAATAGCATGGACAGAATCAAGTGACTGCAGACTGTCTCGGGGCCAGACCAGGGATAGAAAAAGAGGCTGATACGTGCAGCAAGTGTAGGAGCCACCAAGGGGATCTCAAGCAGGGATCTGCTCTGGTGTGTTTTAGATGGGCCCGTGTGAAATTGTGTGGAACAGGAGTTTATGTTTTGTTAATTTGATTGAGATGCACTCACATGTGTGTGCTGGTGCACTCAACCTGTGTGTGTGCATGTGGAGGGCAGAGGTCAATTGCAGTTGAATCAGCCAACTAGATTTTTTTATTACATTGTATTTACTGAGCTTGGGATGGTGGGAGGAAGCAAATGCCACAGTACACTAGCAGAGGTCAGAGGACAGCCTGTGGGAGTTGGTTCCCTTTCTGCTCAGCTGGCCTGGAATTTGCTAGATAGAACAAGTTGGCCTTGAACTTTCTAGGTCCTCTGCCTCCGAAATGCTGGAATTAACAGGCATGTGCCATCGTGCCTGGCCAAAGAATGGGTTAATGGCAGCGTGGCTGATTAGTTTTAAATCCTAGTTTTGGTATTTTGATTTGAGGGTGGTGGTAATGTGTGACTATGTGTGCAGGTGTGCATGTAGGGGACAGAGGTCAACCTCAGGTATCATCTGTCCGTCAGGCACATGCCACCACACCCAGCATCCACGTGGGTGCCGGGAATCCAAACTCAGGTCCTCAGGCTTGAGCAGCAAACCCTTTATGCACCATGTGCCTAGCTGGATTTTTTTTTTAATTGAAAAACAAATAGTTACTTTTATGTGTATGGGTGTTTTACCTGCACACGTGTGTGTGCACCACCTTTATACCTGATGCCCGGGGAGGCCAGAAAAGGGCGTTGGATTCCCTGAAACTGGAGTTATCGCCAGTTCTGAGCCACAAAGTGGGTGCTGGTTGTGGAGCATGATCTTTTTTGTTGTAGTTGTTTCTTACATTTTCTTTATTTGTGTATGGGGTGTGTGTGTGTACGTGAGTACCGCAGCACGTGTGTGGAGGTCAGAGAACAACCTCTACCGTGTGGGTACCAGGGATTGCACTTAGGTAGTAAAGCCCATCGACTAGTGCCTTTGTCCATCTCACCAGCCCAATTTTTTGTTTTTGTTTTGTTTTATATTACTCTAGACAAGTTTTTTAAGCTGCCTCAATTGTGTATAGTGATGTGTGTATCTACCATACAGAATGTATGATTAAATTATGTGAGACAAAGCATGTAAGACACTTCAAGGACCATAGCAGTGTACAGTTGTGGCTCAGATCCTTAAGGGGTTCACTGTGGGAATGTAATAGACAGATCTGAGCTAGGGATATAGCTCAATGGCAAAGCACTAATCTAGCATACACAAAGTCCTAGGTTCAGTTCCCAGTACCACATATATATAGGTAGGTAGGCAGGCAGGCAGGTAGGTAAGTAGGTAGGTAGGTAGAATAAATACAGGGATTCTGGGCTAGAGAGATGCTCAGTGGTTAAGAGCACTTGTTCTGCAAGCATGAAAACTTTTGAGTTCAGATCCCCAGATATGACTGTGCCTCAGCATTGGAGGGCTGAAATCGGCAGTCCCCAGGAACTCACTGGCCACCCCAGCTGAGCAGAAATGCAATCCGCTGTTTTCAATGAGAGATCCCATGTCGGCCCAATAGGCAAAAAACAGTAAGAGGACCCAGCCTCCTGCTCTGGCCTCCATATGCACATGCACCATGTACACACAAATACGTAAAAGAATGCAGAGCCTCCATGCTAAGTAAACCTAGAATAAAACAACTTGCTCTGAGCATGTGCAAGGGCAGGCACCCTCTTAATCTGAGGTGTGGGGAAGAGCAGAAAAATGTTTTTAAAAAGGCAGGTCCTTAAGCACTTCAGGCTGAGTGCTAAGCTTACAGGCTTGAACCATGCAGGAACTTAAAATCCAGTTATTGAGGCAGTGAAGATGCGGCCTGCCTATGGTGACTGCGTGTCATGAGCTAAGTGGACTAGGAGTGCTGAATGGGAAGGGAGATGTCACACCAGACCAGCAGAGCTTCTTGGAAGAGAGAGCATTTGAGCCACTTGAAGAATGAACAGGAGATGAGGTATGGAGAAGGTATTTCATGGAGGCTGTAATCAAAGTGTCACACTTGAAGGGATCTCTGTGTCAGCACTTATTAAGTGAGGTGAGATTAGTCAGGATAGAGGAGTACATGAAAATGTGACAGTCTCTTTATGTACTGCATGCTCAGTAAGAACTCACTGGCTGGCCCTGGCTGACCCTGGCTGGCTCTTAGCTCCTAATCATCTTCATGTCTCTGCTTCCTGGTCCTGAGATTACAGGTGTTCACCTCCACATCTGGATCAGGAAAATCCTTGCACATAAAGTCTGTTGCAGCTGGCAGTGTCACTCAGTGAGCAGAGTGCTTGCCTAGCCCAGACCCTGAGTCTGATCTCAGAAGTCCAATTCTCCCTTGACCACACGAGAGGTTCATGTTCAAGAAAGGCTTAGACTACGTGAGACCCGTCTTTTAACAGTGTTTTAATAAGATGAGATGTGATGGCGGAGTAGAAGGAGTGGAGCTTCTGCAGATGCAGACATTAGACTAGGGAAATGTCATCGAGGGGAAAGAACATACGTAAAATGATTCAGAGAGACTACCTTCTGCAAACTAAAACTAAGTCATACAAGGGCGAGGCCGGAGTTGGGAAGAAGGAAGCAAGAGAGAGATCATAAATGGACCTTTGAACTTTATCCTGGAAGCAGGGAGGACCTATCTAAAGATTTTGAGCCAGACGTGGCACATGCCTGTAATCCCAGCACCCTGGAAGGAGAGCTGTAAATGTGAGACAGTCTTCACTAGACATAGTGAGTTTCCAGACCAGCCTGGGATGCAGAGACCTTCTCTCAAAAAACCAAAAACATCAAAATAAACGATTTTGAAATGGGCATGGAGTTTGAAACAAGAGGATCACAGTTGCAGGGCTGGAGAGATGCTCAGTGTAATGGCACTGGCTGCTCTTGCAGAGGACCTGAGTTTGGTTCCCAGTACCCATGTCANGCAGCTCACAACTTCTAGACCCAGGAATGTGACTTCTGTGGCCTCCCAAGGGTACCTACAGACATACACATACATCTTTTAAATAAAGAACACTTAAAAGTTGTTTTAAAGAGGCTAGCCTGGGCTACATAGTGAAACTGTTGAAGATACAGCTTACTTGGTTGAGTGGGAGTCTACACAAAGCCTTAGATTCAGTCTCCAGTACCATCTAAAGCCCTGTGTGGTGGCACATGACCAGCATTTGGGAGGCAGACTCAGAGGAGGATCAGAAGTTCAAGGCTACATAATAAGTTCAAGGCAGGCCTGGGGTACATGAGACCCTGTCTCAAAAAAAAAAAAAAATGTGGCACCTAGGCATGGTGGTCCACATGTGGAATCCTAGGATTTTTGAAGGTGAGATAAAGAGTTAAAGGTTCGCCTGGGCTACATAGTAAGGAGGTTAAGGATGTAGCTTAATAGTGAGCACTTGGCTAATATGCACCAGCCCCTGGGTTCCGTGTGTGTGTGTGTGTGTGTGTGTGTGTGTGTGTACAGATTTCTTTTTTTGTTTGTTTGGTTTTTGGTTTTTCAAGATAGGCTTTCTCTGTAACAGCCCTGGCTGTTCTGGAACTCACTCGGTAGCCCAGGCTGCCCTCGAACTCACAGAGATCCGCCTGCCTGCCTCCCGAGTGCTGGGGTTAAAGGAGTGCGCCACCACACCTGGCTCAGATTTCTATTTTAAATGATCCTACTCACAACTCTAGAAAATGCAAAGATAGGGATAGTTTCTTTAAAGGGTAAACACGCAGGCCAGTGTGGNGGTGCACGCCTGCAGTCCCAGCGCTCAGGGGGCTGAGGAAAAGGCGTGCTGCACAGTGAGGCCGCTCTGGTCTACAGTGAGTTCTAGGCCATCCTGGGCTACAGAAAACCCTTCCTGTACATCCACACATATGTACATACATACAATGTAGTTTGCTTGTTTTAATTTTTAATTATACGGAGGAGTGGTGAGTCTATGCATGTGAGTGCGGTGCCAGGGGACGGGGGAGGGGTCAGATCCCCCTGGAGCTGGGGTCACAGGCAGCTGTGAGCCTTCCCATATCGGTCCTGGGGACAAACTCAAGTCTTCTACAAGAACAGTATGTACTCCACTGAGCCAGCTCCTGTCTGGCTGTTTGGGGATGGCATCTTCTGTATCACAAGCTGGCTTTGGATAGTAGTGATCCCCTCACTCTGCCTTCCAAGGGTTATNAGCCTTCACCAAAACACCTGGTAAATTTATAGTTGAGGCACGAATTAGGGGAAATTTAAGTTATTAAATACTTTCACACCCAGCTCAAGTTGTTAAAAACGCTTTTTTTGTTGATTTTAATTCATTTTATTTATTATTGTGCAGTGAATTTAGGCACACACATGTCATAGTATGTGTGTGGAGGTCAGCAAACAGCTTTCAGAAGTCACTCATTTCCTTCCACCTTTCTGGGTTTAGGGGATCAAGGTCAGGCCATCAGGTTTGGCAGCAGGCACTTTTCCCATTGAGCTGTCTTGCCAGGCCAAGTTACTAAATGCCATTTTATTTAATTAATTCAATTTTTTTTTTGAGACCTCAAAAAACCTTTTGAGTTTTTTTGGCCTCAAACTTGATGGCCTGGAATTCACAGTGTAGACCAGGCTGGCCTCGAAATTCAGACAGAGATCCACATGGCTCTGCCCTTCAAGTGCTGAAATTAAAGGTGTGTGCCTGGCTTTTACATGCTTTTTAAAAACTTATGTGTGTTTGTGTGTGCATACCGCATGCATTGCAGGGCCTGAGGAGGCTAGAAAGTGGTGTTGGATCATCTGGAACTGGAGTCACAGGAGGTTGTGATCCATCTGACATTCATATTAGGAGCTGAACAGCAAATTCTCTTAATCATTGAGCCATCTCTCCAGCCCTTAAATGATTTTAAAGGTAATAAAGATGAGGTCAAGGACACCTTGTGTAGGTAAATGTTTTGTCTGGGTCCCGCCAGGCCCCACGCAGCCCACCCAGCGGTCCCACAGCCACTTATAAATTAATCACTCAAAAGCTTATATTAATTACAACTGCTTGGCCATTAGCTCAGGCATATTACTGACTAGCTCTTATACTTAAATTCAGCCCATTTCTATTAATCTATGTTTTGCCACGTATTCTGTGGCTTTACCAGTCTACAGGCATGTTGTTCCTTCCGAGCCGGCTGGCGTCTCCTGACTCAGCCTTCCTCTTCCCAGAATTCTCCTTGTTTGTTTATCCCGTCTATAATTCCTGCCTGGCTACTGGCCAATCAGCATTTTATTTATCAATCAATCAGAGCAATACATATTCACAGCATACAGAACAATATCTCCATCAACCTTGTGTAGACGAAAGTTTGTCCGGTCTCGGTCTCTGTCCCGCCCGGCTCCCACGGCGCTTAGACCCAAATAAACACACAGAGGCTTATATCATTTTTAAACTATGGCCCTGGCAGGCTTCTCGCTAGCTAGCTCTTACATCTTAAATTAACCCATTTTATAAATCTATGTCGCCATGTGTTCCACGTGGCTTTACCTGTGTGTCGTTACATGCTGCTTTCTAGATGGCAGAATGGTGCCTGCCCCGGCTCTGCTTTCTGCTGCTCTCCCCTTAGTTCGAATGTCCCGCCTATCCTTATTCTGCCTCACCATTGGCCAAACAGCTTTATTTATCAACCAATCAGAGCAACACATTTTTAGAAAGACATTCCCATCAACCTTGGGCTGCCTGAGACCTTGTCTCAAAACAAACCAATGAAGATGAGCCAGTGGGTGGCAATAGCTGTCATCCCAGGACTGGGCCTGAGGTAGGAGGCTAGTGAATTTACATAACGTGAACTACAGAGTAAATTGGGGTCAGGGTGGACTTAATAGGGGGTGACTCCATCTAAGATATAGATAATATTTAAAGTCAGATTTAAAAGATGAAATAGTTAAGAGCATTTGCTGCTTTTGCAAAGGACTTGGGTTTAAAAGCATGTACTACCCTCCATGTCCAGCTGCCTAAACCCATTGTTTCCTTTAACTACCGAATCGTCCTATATCATCCAGTTCTACATGCAGGACTTCACCTCCACCAGTCTATTGAAATTGCTCTTAGGAAGGCTGGAAGTTACAAATCAAGTAGAAATTCAGTCCAGGAGGCTGAAGCAGGGAGATCTCAAACTGAAAGCCAATCGGAACTACTCAGCGAGCCTGCCTAGTATATATAGGAACAGAGGGGTNGGGGTAGGCACATTGGAAGGATTGCGTGGAAAGGATAAAGTAGACAGTGAAGCTCATTCCACAGTGATAGGAACTCTAAACCCAGGTTTTAAAAGGAAAGAGTGTGGCTGTGAGTGCCACAGATAGATGTGGTTCAGTTACATAACAGCCTCGTTCAGCAGACAGCTATTGAGCTCTCACTGTGTGCCAGCCTCTCCCAGATGCTCAATTTAGTCCGGGTGGGAAGCCAGCTGAGTAAGAAATTAGTTTTAAGGAGTGGGTGTGCCCTTACTCTGTCTGGACTGACAGCAGTTTATGATTGGAGGTAGGCAATCGATGGCTGTCCTTCTCTGGCCACCACTTTTTCTTCATAAAGAAAGTTGTAGATTGAACCCAGGGCCTCACTTATCCAGGCAAGTACTTTACTACTGAGCTAACAACCTTGCAGCCCTGTGAAGTCAAATGTTCAAGTTACTAGTTGAGTTGTCGTGGGAGTTGGGTGGGAGGTGTAAAAAGAGCAGCCAGAGGAGGACACAGAAGAGAAGANGGGAGAGAAGGGAACGGAAAAAAGTCAAGCAAAAACTAGGTCAGAAGGACAGAGCAAGCCAGGACGATGTGCGAGCATGGTATCAGCACTCTGGTGGCTGAGCTTCGCATGGAGACTGTCTCAGATGAACAACCAAGGGCTAAGGAACAGACTGGAAACCAGGAATGTGTAAGAGTACCAGCGCATAGTTCTCTTCAGCAGTACTCAGCTGCCTGGGGAAGGAGTGAAGAAGGCACGATCGTGGAGGGCCTGCGTCATAGTCTGTAGACACAGAAAGTGGACTGGCAAGAGAGCAAAGGGGTAAAGGTCCTCATGACAGATGGTTTGTTCTAGGTAGATAAGCCCAGGAAGTCATGTCACCAGGGCTAAAGAATAAATGATTCAGAAGTGATGAAAGTGAGTAGCCCGGAAGCTCCTGACAGTGTCACCAGAAGATGTTGGAATTTGAGACTTGGGAGTTGGATGATCTGGGTGCATGAGGTGAAAGAGAGGTTCAAGTGGGGATGGTTCAGTTACTCAGGGACTTCTCATATCAGCCTGTGACGCTGAGGACTCATATCTGAGTTTGTTCTGTCAGTTTTGGAAGATGAGGTTTTCTTGTTTTGAGAAGGGGTGTCCTGAAGCTGAGGCTGGCCTGGACCTCCTGAAATAGGTTTTGACCTTAAATGCCCCCCACCCCCACTGCTGAGACATAGGCCTCCAGCCACAGCAGTTATTGGTGGTAGTCTCCAATAGAGACTCCAAGGAGACCATTAAAATGCTTAATCAGGGGCTGGAGAGATGGCTCAGCAGTTGAGAGCACTAGCTGCTCTTCCAAAGGACCCGGGTTCAATTCCCAGCACCCAAATGGCAGATCACAACTGTCTGTAACTCCAATTCTAAGGGATCTGACACCCTCACACAGCGTGCATGTGGGCAAAACACCAGTGTACTTGGAATAAATAAATAAATAAATCATTCAAAGATGCCTAACTAGTACAGACATTTTCTTTTTTCCAGACAGGGTTTCTCTGTGTAACAGCCATGGCTGTCCTGGAACTCACTCTATAGACCAGGCTGGCCTCAAACTCACAGAGATCCACCTGCCTCCGCCTTTGGAGTGCTAGAGTTAAAGGCATGCACCACCACCACCACCCGCCTAGTACAGACACTTTTAGAAAGAAGAGTTAATGGACTGGAGAGCTGGCTCTTGCAAAGAACCCAGGTTCAAGTCCCAGAACCTACATGGCAGCTCACAACTGTTTGTAACTCCAGTTCTAGGGGATCTAACATTATCCTTGGGCTTCTGCAGGCACCAGGCACATGTGGTGCTCAGACAGACATGCAAATACACAATTAAAATAGTATTTTTTTTTTTCGAGACAGGGTTTCTCTGTGTAGCTTTGCGCCTTTCCTGGAACTTACTTGGTAGCCCGGGCTGGCCTCGAACTCACAGAGATCCGCCTGCCTCTGCCTCCCGAGTGCTGGGATTAAAGGCGTGTGCCACCACCACCTGGCCAAAATAGTATTTTTTTAAAAGTTAAAATATTCATAGGTAGTATGTCTAAAAAGGAGAAAAAAACTACATCCGCCTGATAGTCATTGGCCTATGGTGGAACCATAGAGTTGTTGAGTAGTTTTCAAGGTAAGATCTTAATCTCATTACATTGTTCTTATTAATGTATATTATGATACATAATGATTTTGTTATGACACTTTATACATATATGTTAATTCTGAATATGTTAATTCTGAATTTGAGAGAGAGAAACCAGTTCCACAATTTTGAGCCAAACTTGAAGCAAGCTTTAATTAAATACTGGCCAGGTTGATAGACACTGGCCAGGACTATCCCTGGATTCCCAGGGAATGGCCACAAGTCACATTTTGCAGGGGCTTGAAAGGGCAAAACCCACAATTTACCACATTTCCTGTCAGGGGCAAGCATCCTGATGTATTTCCTGCCTGTGTATCTCCACCTACATGTGATCAATCACATTCAGTGGTAAAGTTGGTTCAAACAATCTTGTTTAGGGGAGTGAAAACATGTGGCTTGTTATTTCCCCAGAACTACAGCTCCCAGCATTCCAGGAAGTTATCTTGTCCCTGGGCAAGTGGGACTTACAGGTTAACTTTGGCTCTTACACACACGTCTGGTTATCATATTCACCNCGTTGCTTCCCTCTTCACTCATCCTGACCATTTCACTGCTCCTGAGGAGTTTAATTAGAGATGCTTTTTTTTTTCTTACTTTTTATTTTATTTTGTTCTTGTTGAGACAGGGTGTCCTGTAGCCCAGGCTAGTCCATGTAGCCGAGAATGATCTTGATCTCCTGCCTCTACCTCCTAAGTGATGATAGATGAAAGTAAGCCAAATCATGGGGGTTTGTCTGATGCTAGGGGTGGACCTGGGGCTGCATGCTTGCGCTCTTAACAGTCTACCTTCCAACACAAATGTACTTTTGCAAAGGGAAAAATTAAAGTATCTCATTTAGAAAAAAAATGAAGGGACTTGGAGAACTGAGTTGATGAGATATTGTGTGAGCCTGGGGAGGAACGGATGATGCTCAGGGTCTGTCCTAGCGTAGACAGGACAGAACATGAAGAGGAGCTTTGCCTGATGGAATCACCTCTGAAGCAGAAAGGGCCGTGTGCAAATGTTCAAGTGCAGAGAGCTATCTCAGCAGCAGAGCCTTTACCTAGGAAGGCCCTGAGTTCAAGCTCCAGGGCTTCAACAAATAAAAGTGTGTTGGAAGAGCCACAGGGTGGCACGCTCCTGTCATCCAGCACGTAGGTTGATGAGGTAGAAGGGCCAGGGGTTCAGACTCATCTTTAGCCACATGGGATGTTCCAGGCAGCCTGGGTCACGTGAAACCCATCTAAAAAGACAAAATCAGAGTGGAAATCCAAGTGACTAGGCCAGAGCTTACAGGGACAGGAACAAATTGAACTGTGAATTAGCCTAAATTTTCCCAAATTTCTAAGACTGTTTCAAGCAGGAAGAGAAGCAGAAGAGAAGGCAGGGGCAGGGCAGGCTTGGGGAAAGTACTCGACACTGTGGAACTGAGAACCCTGACAGAGTAAAGTTGCAACTTCCTCCTGCTGAAGCCACTCATGACCTTGGCCACACCCACATGAAAATTCTAGACCTCATGACAGCCTTGGCCACCCTTAGCTAAGTGAAGCCAACTGTGCATACAATAGTAAGCTCTCAGTGGGTGCTGTGGTGTGTGTGACTAATCCCAGCTACTACAACAGTTGAGGTAGGAGGATGAGGAGGCATACTCATAAAAGTCGTTTTAGTACTAGCCAGAGAGTCCTTGGTGGCTGCCTCTCAGAGTGCTGAGTGGTAGCTTTAAGTCCCACCTCTAAGAAGGTGTTAGAAAAAAAGAAAACAGATGAGAAGTTTGGGAAAAAAAAAAAAGAAAAAGAAAACCTTAGCCAGACCAAAACAAATGGAAGAGAACTTTTATTCAATATTCAACAAACACAAAATTATTTTTACTTTTTTATTTTAGATTTACTTATTTTATAAGTGTTTTGCCTGCAGGTGTATATGTGTACCACATGTGTGCCTGGTACCTGAGGAGTCAGATTGTGACCCACCATGTGAGTGCTGGGAACCAAACCTTGGTCCTCCAGGAGAACAAGTCCTCCTAACAGCTGAGCTATCTCTCCAGCTCCAAACACTAAATTCTTTATTTGGTTGGTTTTTTTAAAATTATTTATTTTTATTTTATGTACATTGGTGTTTTGCCTGCATGTATGTCTTGTGGGTGTCGGATCCTCTGGAACTGGAGTTACAGACAGTTGTGAACTGCCATGTGGGCGCTGGGAATTGAACCCAGGTCCTCTGGAAGAGCAGCCAGTGCTCTTAACTGTTGAGCCATTACTCTAGCTCCCAAACACTAAATTCTTAATGCCAAGCATTAAACTATTTTGTGTGGCTTTGAAAGTCCTTATAATTATAGGTTCTTCTTTCCTTAGGTTTGGTGTCTGTCTAAATACTAACATGCAATTTTGTGTCTCAAACGACTGTGTTTTATATTCTTGGTGGCTTTTGGTTTTTTTGTTTGTTTGTTTGTTTGTTTTTTGAGACAGGGTTTCTCTGTGTAGCTTTGCGCCTTTCCTGGAACTCACTCAGTAGCCCAGGCTGGCCTCGAACTCACAGAGATCCGCCTGTCTCTGCTTCCCGAGTGCTGGGATTAAAGGCGTGCGACACCACCGCCCAACTGGCTTTTGGTTTTTTAAATAGGGCCTCTTGTAGCTCAGGCTGGCCCCAATTCCCCAAGTAGCTAAAGATGACCTTGAACTCCTGGAGTTAGAACTCGAGGTTGTACCTTTAGGCCAGTCCCCCAGCCTGAACCAGAGCTTGCTTCCCACAGCTGTCTCTGGGGCAGGGAATTAAGAAGCAGTCTTGTGATAAGCCAGCTCTTGATTTATGACACCTGGTTCCTCCATACCGTTTGTCGTATCTGCTGTGCTGAACTAAATCACATGAGGAAGAACTTTCCACCACTCCTAAGAGATTTAAAAAGCTCAGATCTTTCCTTTGTTCTGGGGATTTTACTTAGGGAGGTACTCTGAAAGCCTCTCTCTGAAAAGGTCCTCTATCCCCTCAGGATGGTGACACACACACTCTCTCTCTCTCTCTCTCTCTCTCTCTCTCTCTCTCTTTTTTTTTTTCTTTTTGAGACAGAATCCTGGCTGGCCTGAAACTTGCTCTGTAGACCAGGCTGGCCTATGTAGACCAGGCTAGCCTATATAGATCCACCAACCTCTGCCTACCCAGTGCTTGGGTTAAAATCATGTAACACTATGCCAAGCCTTCATTCTCACTCTTTTTTTTAAATTAATTAATTGAGAATTTCATACAATGTATTTCAGTCACATTCACCCTAACTCCTCCTAGATCCACATCCTTTAACCCCCTTACTTTGTGTCCTTGTTATTTTACTTTATATTATTGTATTGTTTGGGTTTGGGTGTTTTGTCTGCGTGTCTGTGCACCATTCGTGTGCCTGGTGTCGACAGAGGCCAGAAGAGGATGTCAGAACTTCTAAAACTGAAGTTACATGTGGGTGTTAGGAATCAAACCTTTTGGAAGAGCAGCAAGAGCTCTTGATCACTGAACCACCTCTCCATCCCCTTTCTTTATTTTTTAATAACCTGTCAACTCTACTTTGTGCTGTCCAGTTATGCCTGGGTGTGGGGCCATCCATGAGAGCATGGTCAACGCACCAGGAGCCTCTTAAAGAAAACTGTCACTCCCTCCCCCGGAAGCCATCAATTATCCATGTAGCTCTTTGTTTAGGGATGGGGTCTATAAACCCCTTCCACTCCTTGCTAGGTTATTAACTGGCTTGACCTTAGGGAGGCAACCACATGGTGCTGCGTATTCATGAATGCAATGGTCCTGTCCACAAGATACCATTTTGCTCTGGTCTTCCCTGCCCTGTGACTCATACAATCTTTCCCTAAGCCTTGGGAAGAGGGTGTGACATAGATGTCCCATTTGTGGCTGATAACTCCACAGTCACTTATTATCTACACTTGGGCCACTTGTGAGTNTGTGTATTAACCACCATCCTCCACACAAAGGTCTCTGATGAGGTCTGAGAGCTGCACTTATCTGTGGGTATAAAGACATGAATCTCAAGAGCAGTTTGATACNATGTCCATTTAGCAGAACAATAGTTGTATGTTCACCCCTGGGGCATGGGAGCTCCCAAACCATGGGTTCTTGGGTTTACAGTAGCAGGCCTGAGTTTCCTCTTGTGAAGGAGGCCTTAAATCCAGTCAGAAAGTGGTAGGTTACCCCATAACACTCATGCACTGTTGTGCCATCTTGCCACACTTGTCTTTATTGCATTCACAAAGGTCACGGCTGGGTAAGGCTGTTGACTTTTTCCCCAAAAGCCTGAATATCCTAATGCTAATAAAAATACGTTTTTTAAAAGACCTAAAGGCCTAAAAATAACTGTTTCTGATCTTGCAAACAGTAGTCTTCCACATGNCCCCAGGGTCTAAACAAATGACACTAGTTGTGGAAAAGCCACATGTTGCTTGCTCACCTTTGAAAACCTCCAATTGCAAAAGTGTGAGCTCTCTGAGAAGGATGCTAGCTGTCAGTCATGGTGCTACAGCACTCACCTTCCAAGCAAGACTGGATACTGGGTTCCATCTGGAAGCATGAGATGGAAAGATGATAAACTGTCCAGAGGAATGGATGTTTGTGTGGTCCAGCTGCATGCCCCTGTGCATACACTCCAAGGAACCCAAGCTGGCATCCACAGACACCTGCACAGCCATGTACTGCTGCACTAATCACAACAGCCAGGGAATGGAACAGCCCAGATGAATGCGTAAAGAATGGAGTGTAGCCAGGCGGTAGTGGCACATGCCTTTAATTCCAGCACTCGGGAGGCAGCAGGCAGATCTCTGTGAGTTCAAGGCCAGTCTGGTCTACAAAGCGAGTTCCAGGACAGGCTCCAAAGCTACACAGAGAAACTCTGTCTCAAAAAAAAAAAAGAAGAATAGAGTGTATATACATATATATATACATATAGTGGAGTTGATTCAGCCATAAACAAGAATGAAAGCATGCCAAGAAAGACAAATATTACATTTTCTCTCAAAATCAAAATCTAAACCACACACACACATATTTGATGTGAAAGTAGAAGGGAACTATTTGAGAAGAGGAAGGGGCCAGCAGGAGAGGGGAGGGGAAGTGTGTGCAGAGCACATGTGTAATAGACACATATGAAAATTCCATAATGCAACCCAGTGTTCTGTGCAATGAATCTATGCTAATCATCTTATTTTATTTATTTTTATTTTGTTTTTTGAGACAGGTTTCTCTGTGCTAATCATTTTAAAAGAAAAAAAATGGACTTTTTTTTTTGAGGCAGGGTCTCATGTACTCTTTGTCTGGCCTAGAACTCACCATGTAGCCAAGGATAGATAACCTTGAACTTCTGATCCCCCTGCCTCTGCTTCTCAAGGGCTAGGATTACAGCTGTGTAGCACCATACTGAGTGTATATGGTACTTGGACACAAACACAGGATTTGCGCATACTAGGCCATCTAGAGACACAGCCTCTATTAGATTATTATTAAATCTTTTAAATTTATTAAATCTATTAAAATCTAACCCTTATTAAACCTGTTAGAAGATTTAGCTGGA
Organism: Neotoma lepida; assembly: GCA_001675575.1. Taxonomy (NCBI): domain Eukaryota; kingdom Metazoa; phylum Chordata; class Mammalia; order Rodentia; family Cricetidae; genus Neotoma; species Neotoma lepida. The sequence goes on from LZPO01027203.1 coordinate 1,181,761, forward strand.
AAAGACTGAGATGAATAGAATTTACATAATACACCAATTTCTCAACTCATTCCTGGATTCCCTCCTTGGATCACACACTCAGTGTCCTTTTGTGTATTTGAAACAAAATTTCAACATTAGCTCAGGCTGGCCTGGAACTTCCTGTCCTCCCACCTCGGCCTCCTGAATGCTGGGAGGGTCACGTCTATGCGTCACTAGACAGCATGCATTATTATTTTCAAAATTACATTTACTTTTGAAATTATTTTTCATCTTTATGCATTTGTTTTCGGGGGGGGGGGATGACACATTCATGCACATGCAGATGTCCCCGAAAGCCAGAAGAGGGCCAGTTACAGGCTCTTCTGAGTTACCTGATAGATGTGCTGGGAACTGGAATTGTGTCCTCTGGAAGAGCAGTGAGCGCTCTTAACTGCTGAGCCCCTACCACAAAATTCTATTACATTTATGGTGCGTTTGTATGTCTGTGTATGTGTGTGCATACTCGAGNGCGTGCACTTCCACACATGCATGCAGTTGTGTGTATGTGGGAGGGCAGAGGACAGCTTTGGGGCGTCAGTTCCCTCCGTCCACTATGGTCAGTCCCAGAGACTCCTCCAGTCTTCAAGCTGGACGGAAGTGACCTTACCCTGAGCTGTGTCGACCTGTGCTTATGTTTTTAACTGGAGCCAAAACTCAGATAACAGGACTTCAAACATCAAAGTGGGGTGTGGTACTGCACACCTGTAATCCCAGCACTTGGGAGGTGTAATCAGGAAGCTCAAGAGCCATCCTTGGCTACAGGGAGTCTGAAGCCAGTCTGGGCTACATGGAACCCTGGAGAGAAAGGGAATTCAAACATCAACAGACCTAGGAGAGAGATTTTTTTTGGCTGAGACAAACGATGACTAAAGTCACCCCATGTGAGTACTAACTCAGCTGCGTAAAGGAAAGTCCTGGCAATATTCAATTGTCATACTTTGACATTAAGGGTCATGTCAAAATGCTTTTCATGATTAGGAATATCTGAGTCATTGTCCAGCTTCCTCTATTGGATTTCTGAGTCACTTCCTCTTCTATTGGCCCAAACTTACAAGAAATACCCACGATGGGTGTGGTGGAACATGCCTGTAGGGGCAGCTTCTTAGAAGCTGGAGGCAGGGGAATAACTTGAACCCAGTTTGGGGTCTACCTGGGCAACACAGTGAGATCTGAGAAAGAACAGGGGAGGGGAGGGGAGGAGAGGAGAAGAGAAGGCAGGAGAAGTGGAGCTACTGGGGGCTCAGTGACACAGTGCTTGCCTGGTGTGCAGGAGTCCCAAGGCTCAGTGCCACAGCTAGGGAGTGCAGAGGCTGTGTCTCAGTTGGTAAGGTGCTTTCCTAACATACAGAAAGCCCTAAATGAACACCCTGCACCGTATACACACTGGAGGTGGGGGCACATGACCATAATCTCCGAACTCCAGAGGGTGGGGGCAGCTGGACTCAGAAGTTTAGCTACATTGTGAGTTCTAGGCCTGCCTGAACTATTGAGAGTCTGCTTAATAAAATAGAAAGAAAAAGGAATATCAAAAAAGTACAGGATTTTGAGAATTTGGAACTAGTAGGGCATTAGAGATGGGTTTCTACGTCATCACTACAGATGATGTAAACAGGGTTAGGAAATCACTCCACTTTCGTGGCTGCATGGCCCTTGTCACGTAGCTCATCCTAACCAGACCCTCTCCCCTACAACACATGACTTTTTAAAAGATTTTTATTATTTTAATTATGTGTATGTATGTGTGTCTGTGTTGAGGGATGTGCATATGAGTGCAAGTGCCCTTGGAGGCCAGAAGAGGGCGTTGGATCCCATGAACTTGAGTTGCAGGTGGTTGGGAGACACCAGATATCCATGCTTCGAACCAAACTCAAGTCCTGTGGGTAGAGCAGGAAGTACTCTTAACCACCGAGTTAGCTCCCCAACCCCTGATTCTTTTTTTGAGACAGGATCTTGCCCGGCCTTGCAGCAGCCTTCCTGTCTCAGCTTCCGGGAGCTAAAACCACCACTGTACCCCAGCTCTGAGTGAGTGGGTCCAAGGCAAAGGTGGACCCCATTAGGTTATGGTTTTGTGTTGGGAACTGACTCCAGGAATTCCTCGCTTGGCCACACGCTGTACCCCAGGCTCCATGTAGACTATTTTGTTAGAAGTAAACTACACACTACTCAAAATGCTGAGGCAGGAGGATCACAAGGTCAGCTTGGGGTCTATCTTAAAAAATAAAAAAAATATAAAAAGGAGGAGGAGNAAGAAAAGACACCACACAGGGAGCACCTCTTACTGAGCCCAGCTGGGGTTTGTCAGTCTTTTGAGCAACTTTTGTTCTGAGGACTGCCCTGTGCCTTTCAAGGTGTTTACTAACATTACTAGCCAAGTGTGACGGCTCACACCTGTACCCTCAGTACTCTGGAGGCAGAGGCAGGAGGATTGCTGAGTTTGAGGTTAGCCTGGACTTACCATAGTACCAAGCCAGCCAGGGCTACAGGACAAGAGCCTATCTCAAGAAAGGGAGAACCACAAAAATTTACCAAACATTGTCAAATGCCCCTTGGAGTCCCCTAGTGAGAACTCCGGTGCTGGCTTGTGGAGGGAGAGCCTAATCTTGCCCTGCTCTGTGCCTGCCTCTCTTCTCACTTCCTCGGGGGCTACCACACAATCAGATGGGAATGTCCTGAGGCTTCGGAAATGCCTTCCTGGTTAAGAGCACTGACTGCTCTGCTAGAGGCTCAGGGGTTAATCCCCAGTGCCCACATGGCAGCTCATATCTGTGACTCTAGTCCCAGGGGACACAGTGGCCTTTTCTGGCTACTGAAGCACACACTTCCAGACAAACACCCTTACAGAGGAAAAAAAGTAAGATGGAAGTCTCCCCTCTTTCTCCCCTCAGTGGGTGGCCTCGAAAGTGGCACCTGGGGTGAAAATGGGAAGCCACAGCTTCTGCCCTTCCTCTTGCTCGTGAAGGGGATCCCCCAGTTGGATAAAAGTTTACATAATTGGTAAAAATAACACAAAATATTTGCAAAGCTTAGCTTACCTGTGAGTGCTATAAATCAAGATCAGGGTTTTAAGTCCCTTCTGGGCCAGGGTACGTACGTAGGTCATAGGTCCCCAAATAGTGCTTGCTTAAGCCAGGAGCCGGCCTGTGAGCCCAGCACTCAGGACACGGAAGAAGCTGACCAGGAGGAGTTCAGGGCTGCTTAGACTACACGAGACGCCATCTCCCCACTCCCACCCCACAAAAAGGACAAAGAATGAAAGAGTGTCTTCCTGAGGCTCTGGGTTTGATCCTCAGAACCAGCAAAATAAAAACAAAGCCCTTGCTGTGGCAGTGGCGGTACACGCCTTTAATCCCAGCACTCTGAGACTGAGACAGAGGCAGGAGGATCTCTGTTAGTTCGAGGCCAGCCTGGTCTACAGAGCCAGTTCCAGGACAGCCAGGGCTTTGTATAGAGACTGTCTCAAAATAAACAAGTCCCTTTCTTACCGTGAGAGACAGTGGGATAAATCAAGAAAACTGCCTTAGATTGGGAGGTTATATAGAAATATATGTGTATATATATGTATGTGTACACACACACGCACACACACACACTTTCTTTTTGAGATGATGTGTCACCGTGCCCGGCAAGATTTTTGTTTTGTTTTGTTGTTGTTGAGATAGGATCTCACTTCGAGGCCCTGGCAAGCCTCAAACTCACAAAGATCCACTTGCCCTGTCTTCCAAGTACTAGGGATAAAGGTGCGCACCACCATGCAGGACTCCTGCAAGGTATGTTAATAAAGGTCTAAGCTTGAGGGTTGGGAGAGGAAGAGAGGTGCCAGAAGAAAGTGAGGCACATGGGGAGCACAAATGTAGGCTCCTCTGAGGCGCAAACACAGGTTTTCCTGCACGTCTTCCTTGACTCAGTGGAACCACGTACTTTCCCTAGCCTATACTTATTTAGGTCCTTGGCCACACTTAAGCAATTCAAGCTGTGTAGTCATAGGAAGACAGGAAACAGATGATTGCTATAGAAACTTGTCTAAATACACACTAAAACATGCACCAGGCTGAAGAGCAGTTTTTGTTTTTTGCTTGGACTTGCATTTTTCCCCTCTTAATTTGCTATTTTTCTGTCTCTTCTCACTTTTTTTGTTGCTGTTTTGTTTTTGTTTTTTGAGACAGTTTCTCTGTTTAGCCCAGGCTGTCCTGGAACTCGCTCTGTAGACCAGGCTAGCCTCAAACCCAGAGATCCACCTGCCTCTGCCTCCCGAGTGATGGGATTAAAGATGTGCACCACCGACACCTGGCTTTTATTCACATTTTTACACGTTGCACTCCTGCTTCCCTGTGCTGGTTCCCAACTCACTAGCTCTGATCTGAAGCACCTCTTTTCCTTTGGGAATTCACAGTTTCAGCAGAATTCCTGGGGGCCTGGGAGAGGGAGATGAGTAACAGTGAAATATAATGAAATAAATCTGTGGAAATAATGAAATCCATTAATTTGCATGCTAATTAAAAAACACTTGGAAGCTGGGGTGATGGCACACACCTTTACTCCTAGCACTTGAGAGGCAGAAGCAGGTGGATCTCTGAGAGTTCTAGGACAATCAGAGCTATGTAGAGAGACCCTATCTCAAAACACCTTGGGCTAGCTATGNCGGCACCTTTAATCCCACCCAGCACCACAGAGGCAGTCTGCATAGCAAGCCTCAGGCCAACCAAGCAACCAAGCCTATATAGTGAACCCTGGTTTGTTTTGTTTTATTTAAACACACACACACACACACTAATTAGCCAATAGTTGTGGTACACACTTTTAATCTCAGCACTCCAGAGGCAGAGGCAGGAGGATCTCTGTGAGTTGGAGGTCATAAAGGGAATTCCAGTCCAGCCAGGGCTACATAGTGAGGCCCTGACTCAAAAAGCAAACATTAGGGAAGTATGAAGCCTTCCCTAATAGTAGTTTTGACTTTGGAAGCCTCTGATGAATGTAATTCACAGCCAGTCTCTGGGAATCCCAGATGGACCTAGCCAGTGTCCATCATCCTGGCCAGTATTTAATAAAGTTTGCTTCACCTTCAGCTAAAAAAACAAAAACATTAATTACCTGGACATAGTGGCTTATTCCTACAGTCCCAACACTCAGAGGTAGAGGCAAAAGGAGCATAAATTCAAGGTCCAGGCAGCAAGGTCTCTCAGCACACAGAGGCACTTGCTGCCAAGGCTGAGGGTGTGAGTTCAATCCCCAGGACCCACAGGGTGGAAGGAGGACTCCCAGAAGGCGTCCTCTGAGCACACACATTCAGTGGTGCACTCACTCACTCCAGCACATACAAGTAAATAAAACATACTAATAAGAGGACATCCATAGCTACATGTGAATTCAAGGCTAGTTTGGGCTAAATGATCATCTGAATAAACAGTCATAGCTGTCATAAACTGCCTGTACCTGCGGAAGAGGATGAAGGAAGCAGCATTCTGCTGGGTTGTGGCCTTTGCACTGTACAAACCCTATTCAGGAGGCCGGCTGCATGCACAACATGCTGCTGCTGCACTGCTGCAGGGTCTGTGTGACCGTCTATGGAAGTTTTTTGGAAAGTCAAACACATTTTTTGTATTTTCTTTCTTTTGGGGGGATTGGGTGGGCAGAGATGTTTGTTCCTGTTTGGCAGGGTCCCATGTAGGCCAAGCTGGTCACAAACTGGATGACCTGGAGCTTCTGAGCCTCATGTCTCCACCTCACCAGTCCTGGGATTACAGGCATGTGCTTCCGTACCTCATCTATGGAATACCTACAGGTCAAACCCAGGGCTTCCTGGCNGCTAACTGAGCACTCTACCTGGGAACTGCACCTCGGCCCAGCCCTTGTATTTCACAATCCCAGATGACAGGTAATTCCACCCCAAAAGTAGGTAAGATTTTCTCTTCTTCAGTTTGATGACCAGCGTATGACTTGGCCTGTAAAGCACGTGGACACCAGACGAAGGAACAGGGAAGAATGGGAGGTAGGCTGTTTTACATGTCAGGTGTTCACCTGGAGCCAGTGGGGTGGCTTAGCATGTAAAAACTTGCTGCCAAGACTAACAACCTGGATTTGAGCCCTGGGACGCACATGGTAGACACCGAAAGCCACTGTCCACAGTTGTCCTCTGTGCACAGCCCCCATGCATCCATACATAGTGTAATCAACTTTTAAAAATTGAACTGGCTGTTTCAGCTTTGGTACCAGGACACACAGATGTGAAGTCCAGTGGAAAACACTAACAGCAATGAAGATTTTTAAGACAAATTGTCAAGGACTAGTTCCATGGGGCTAGAGAGATGACTCAGTGGTTAAGAGCACTGGCTGCTTTTCCAGAGGTTCTGAGTTCAATTCCCAGCAACCACATGGTGGCTCACAACCATCTGTAATGAGATCTGATGCCCTTCTCTGGCATAAAGGTATACATGCAAGATAGAGCACTCATATACATAAAATAAATAATAAATCTTTAAAAAAAAAAAAAAAGAACTAGTTCCATAACTCCGGAGCCCTTTCATCTATTTCAAGCGCAGAAAAAGTAACTTTTTGTGTTTTCTCTGAGACAGCATCTCATTCTGCNTCCAGGCTGGCATGGAACTCACAGTGTAGCCCAGGCTGGCCTTGAACGTTCCATCATCCTCTTGCTGCAGCCTGCTGAGTGCTAAGATTATAGACAAGAGCTAGCCACCAAGTTTGGGTCTTGTGTAACGCTGTAATGCCTACACTTGGGAGACTAAGGCAAAGGATTCAGGGCCAGCCTCTACTACACAATAGCCAAATCCTAACTGAAAACAAAACAGTTCAAAGGTTGAGGGTGTAGACTTAGAGGTAGAGCTCTTGCCTAGCATGTTTAAATCTCTGGGGTCCACCTCCATCATGCGCACACACACACACACACACACACACACACACACACACACACACACACACACACACACANACACACACNCNCNCNTCAGAGACAACAAGAACTACGAGCATTCTGGGAGTCATATCTAATCCCTAGGAAGAGCACAGAATAATGTCTGAGACTTTCTAGAAGACTAATGGTATGAGAAATTCAAAAGGCTGACTAACCACCGAGCTTTAGGTAACAGAAATGGGAGTCTGAGACTATGCCTCCATTGGTAGAGTGTTTGCCAAGTAAGTACGAGGTCGAAGAGAATCAGGAAGTCAGAAGCCATCCCCGGCTGTAGAGGGAATGCAGTGCCAGCCCTACCACAAGACCAGGCGAAAAGGTAGAGGGCCTGTGCCAGAGCATACATCTGTCTGAGGAGAGAGTCCTCTGCCACCAGGATGAAGTTCACAGAGCCAGGGGGACAAGGCTGGAGCTTGATTCCTATGGTATCACTACCTCAGCACTTAAAGCATTCCTAGTTAGTCAGAGCCTTGAAGGACATCTGCTCGAAGCCCTCTCCATGAGGCTCTTTCCTGAGGAAGGCAGCTTTATGAGATTTCTAGCTAACCAGAATCCCCACAGTTTTTCCTGCACTGTCTATTTATCTTCTTTGTATTCCATTCCCATGAAATCGAGATTATTCCTTTTACTTAACAGTATTAACCTATTGGTTAATATCTGCCCCCAAAATAAAATACCTCAAACGACAGGCATTTTAGGGAGTTAGGACTTGTCAAATATGGCTAAAGCCTAGGGAGCTGAAAACAGACTCCTACTGAATAGTGACATCATTTGCACGAGGAAGCCTACTTCATCTGGAGGCTTCCTCCTACACCAGCATGCCCAGAAGGTTTGCATGATGTTCTGTGCAACACTGTTGGAAGAAACAGTGAAGTAATGTGCCCTTCTTCAAGGACATCAGCAAGCTTGCTGAAGGTCTCTTCGGAAACGCTCTGGAATGTTAAAAATTCCATTTACCCAGTATGCTTGACGAGGCCTGCTTGAGAATAGCCTTGATCAATGGCCCTGAGCTTCCCATTCGCAGGAGAGTTGGAGGATACAGCCCACGGCAGTCTGGAAGGTCATGAATGCTGTGTGTCTCAGGGAATCTCTCCACAGCACCCAGGTCAGGTGGTCATTTCCCCACAACACCACCAGCATCTTTTTTTTTCTTT
>LZPO01027203.1:1206163-1221090 GCA_001675575.1 Neotoma lepida
CAAAAAACCCTGTAGCATAAGAATTTGACAAAAAGTCCCAGATAAAGGTTATTTTCAAAAGAAATGCCATTCTATTGCTTTTAAAAACAGTGTACTGAGGTAATTCATATCAGTGAATTTGTAGATAAAATTGGATTCTGTAATTTTTTTTTTTTGGTTTTTGGTTTTTGGTTTTTCGAGACAGGGTTCAGCTCTTGCTGTCTTGGAACTCCCTTTGTAGACGAGGAAGCTGACCTCTAACTCACAGAGGTCTACCTTGCCTCTGCCTCCTAAGTGCTGGGATTAAAGGCGTGTGCCACCACCACCTGGCTGGATTCCATAATTCTTATTGCTTACAATAATAATAACCTTGAATTCTGATCTTTAGCCTGCCCTTATCTCCCAAATACTGAGACTACAAGCATATACTACCAACACCTGGCTTGCATTTTTAAATCTTATTATTAAAAATTACTCCGTTAGTTTTGTATCAATGGTAACACCTGTGTGTCACATCACACAGGTGGAGGTCAGAGGTCAACCTTCAGGAGTCAGTTCTCTCCTGCTCTGTAGGATCCAGGAATCAAACTCCAGCGGTCATGCTTGGCAACAAACACCTTCACTCACTGAACCATCTGGCCAGGCACATGGAGGGGAGGTAGGGGAGAGGGCAGGTGTGGGGGTCAAAAGATAAGTTGTAGGTGTAGGTCCCAGGGATCCACCTTGGCATCAGTCTTGGTCCAAGTGCTGTGACCTACTCAGCCAACTTGATAGCCTGGCTTGCATTTTTAAATGGTTAATAAAAGTCTGAAAAGTATTTTGTGTTGTGTTGAAATATTATGAAATTTAAAGTTCCAGTCTTAAATTTTAATGGGTACACAGCTTTGCTCATTTGTNTGTCACTTTTGTNCTNCGACANGCAGGGGTGCATAATTGCAGCAGAGACGATGCAGCATGCAAACCTAAGACTGACCATCTAGTTGGATACAGAAAAAGGTTGCTCAACCCTGGACTGCACTAAAAACAAGTCTCATTTTGTGAGAAAGGCTAAGCATGGTGGTACATGTCTGTCATCCCAGCACTTGGGAGGTGGAGGCAGGAGCTGGAGGTCTGGAGTTTAGTGCTGCCTCAGCTACAAGAAACCCTGTCTCTTGGGGCTGGAGAGGTGGCTCAGAGGTTAAGAGCACTGACTGTTCTTCCAGAGGTCCTAGGTTCAATTCCCAGCAACCACATGGTGGCTCACAACCATCTGTAATGAGGTCTGGCGCCCTCTTCTGTATGCATAATAAATAAATCTTAGAAAAAAAAAGTGGGTAACAAGAAGGCCAAGTCAAGTGAATGACACTGGAGATAAATGGCAGGCCATTTGTAAGTCAGACCTCTAGGTAAAAAGAATGTGGTTATCACTAAGAGCTGCTTTCAAATCATAAAATCTAGAATTTCTTCTTTGAGAAATTCATTCATGGTCTACATAGCCTTCCTTAAAGGGGGGGTGTCACAGATAAAGTTACAGGTTATTTTCTTGCCCCAACCCCACTAATGCTTCCAAAACAGTAAATATATTGACAGGAGACATTTATTATCAATTATTTNAAACAAAAAAAAAAATCCCAGCTCTCAGGAGGCAGAGAGGGACATCTCTGTGAGTTCAAGGCCAGCCTGGTCTATAAAGCAAGTTCCAGGACAGCCAGGGCTACACAGAGGAACCCTGTTTTGTAAAACAAAATAAATAAATAAAAAACACAACAGGCTGGAGAAATGACTCAGAGGTTAAGAGCACTAGCTGCTTTTCCAGAGTTCAGTTCCCAGCACCCACATGGCAGCTCACAACTGTCTATAACTCCCATTCCAGGGGATCTGATACCCTCACATAGACTTAACGTGCAGGCAAAACACCAGTGCACATAAAGTAAAAACAAAAAATGGGTGAACAGCCAATGGTCAGTCCTAGGGAGGGCAGGGCAGCTGAGATGTAAGAGAAAAGGTAACTAATGCAGGGGCAGATGGACTCTGCACNCTCCCTTGATAGGGAGCCCATGCCGCACNGTTCCCTTAGCATAAGGACTCAGACATACAGTGTGCTGTTCTCTTATGGCAAAGCCTAGAATAACCTAACACGAAGCCAGCAAGATGGCCCAGCTGCCAAGTGTGATGACTTGAGGTCGTATCCCTGGACCCATGTGGTGGAATGAGAACAAACCTGACAGTTGTCCCCTGACTTCAGCAGTGGCACTTGGCTCCTTCTACACACAAAATACACGGGTGGGTGGGGGTGGTACTGGGTGGATCCTTCACAGCTGAACCAACAGGTTTTGGTTCTCACACAGGAAATGAATGCCCTGGTCTGTTTTACTTTTGTGGGAGTGGAGTGAAGGGGAGGNNCTCATTCTATAGCCCAGGGCGGCCTAGAACTCTTGATAAGCCTCAGCTTCAAGTGTTGGGGCAAAGTTGTGCAGCACGCCCAACTCTCTGGCTTCTACACCATCTTAAACAGACATAGTTGATGTTCCCTGCCATCTCCAATCCTACCCACCTTCCAACCTCAGCCCTGAAACACCTGCCTTGGAAGTCCCCCCCCCTCCCCCCTGCTCCCACCCAGGTGAAGGAGCCCACACTCAGATTGATGACTGGGACTAATTACACTGAGGTTAGCCCAAACTGTTTCTCTCTTGTCAGACTTAGGTACTTTCCTGAGACTGTCTACTTCCTGTACAAAGAAGGTGCTTTTCCCACCTCTGTGACACCTGCCTGCAACAAGTAAACCCCTCTACTAAGATACCCCGACTCAGCCCAGAGATAGTGGGTTTGAAGGGTGTTGGGTGGAAAGGGAGACCCCTACTTCCACTCAGCTCTCCACAGGCCACTCTAGCATGGTGCTCCTTGGCTTCAAGAGAAGCATCTCTGATTCAGTTCACTAAGAGAGGGAAAGTGAAGTCTGTAAAACGTGTAAAACGTTGGGTTTGGCATGGTGGCACATGCCCAGCACTTCAGAGCCACAGGCAAGGAAGATCATCACAAACTTGAGGCAAGCCAGAGCTACAGAGGGGGCAGGCAAGAAAAAGAAAGGAGCGGGAGAGAATCCCGAAGGCTGCAGCTCCTGTCTTGTTCTCCATCTCAAGTCCNGATCTTGACTGTCCACTTGGGCCTCAGCTATAGCCCGAGTACCGGTTTCTTGAAAGAGTAGCTTGTGACAGACACTCAGGCACTGGCAGCAGCCTGGTATTTTTTCTGACCAGAAAGTGGAGTCTCCATGAGTGGATGTGGAGGGAATATTGGAACTCCATCAGGGCCACCTTTGCAGCTCTGCACATCTGCTTACAGGGTGGCCTAGCAAGGGGTGGGGGGAGTTCGGTTGCTAAATTTAGTAGAAGGGCTGCTGCTTAAACTGAGTGGGTATTTACCCCAGGAAGCTGAAGTAAGGGGGAGGGGAATCCCTACCCACTGGAGCCTTTAAAAAATAATGCATGACCCAGGGCTTCATGCATGCAAAGTAAACTCTCACCCAGCTAAGTCCCAGCACAGCTGAGCTGAGACCATCCAGTTCATCTGGAGACTAGAACCAGCTCCTCCCCCCTAGCAGACACTGTGAGGAGCCTGTGGCCTTGTGTTGGCCTCTGCATGCTTGAGCTCTCTGTGCATGTCATTTGCTCTATCACCACCACCCCCATCTCAAGTCTCACAGGTCCAGTTCCTCTTAAGTCCTTCCCTAAATTCCCCCTCCTGCATCAAAACCAGGGGCTTCACCACACCGATCTGCCCTTTGGGTTTTAACTTCCTTACTCAGGCACTCCAAGAGTCCCAGAGGTCAGCAAAGCAGTGTCTGGCCACACTGCTCCTTCTGGGGCGCCAGGAGAAAAGTTGCCTTTCCTAGGAATGTCCACTGCTCTCCAGTGACCAGAGGACAATCCTGTTTATAATGAGGAAAATGGCAGGACCTCCCCTCCCCAGAGTAACAGGCTGAAAGCTGGAAGCCCAGGGGTCATCAGAAAAAGAAACGAGGTGTTCCTGATGTTGGGGGAACCCTAGAGGGCTGTGGCTGCATTCTCCACCTGTGATTGGCTCCCAAGCCCAGACCAAACTCTGAACCTGCCCAGCAACAGCCCTAAGAGGCCTGAAAAGGGAGGGGAAGTCAGCTGAGCTGTGGCCTCCACCCCAGCCCTGCTTCCAGGAACTGATGGGAGGGCCTGGGACCGAAGCCACCCCTCCCTTGCCCTGGGACTCTGCCTTCTCTGCCTGTGTCTATAGGCTGGTTCCTGGGCCCCATTTCCCTGGGCCTTGCATCTTGGACTCCCTTCCAGGCTCACCAGNGAGAAACACATCGGACATTCTTTTCTGCAGCCCCCTCCCGAGACAGGGTTTCCTTGTGTAGCCCTGGCTGTCCTGGAATTCCCTCTGTAGANCAGGCTGGCCTTGAACTCACAGAGATCCGCCTGCCTTTGCCTCCCAAGTGCTGGCATTAAAGGTGTGCACTACCACCGCCTGGCCGAGGCAGGGCACTCTTGTAGTCTCCTTGCTTAAGCCCTGCCATGGACCAAAGTCAGTTTTTTTTTTCCCCTGGTGTTTTTTGAGACGGAGTCTCACAGTATAACCCAGGCTGGCCTTGTGATCCTCCTGCCTCAGCCTCCCGAGTGCTGGGATCACCTATGGCTTTGTTTCCTTCCCCACCTACTCCCCTCCCACTATGCTGTCTTCTTTCTGCTCNGTCACATACAACCCAAGGACAGCCTGAGCCCCAAGGCAGTGAGCTAAAGGGCTTTGCTACAGTAGAAGGTCCTACTTCTAGGGAGTCTAGACATGCTCAGAAAACAGTGGTCTCTGGGTGAAACTGTCTGCAGGCCTTTGCTAATGGCCAAACTCAGCTTGTTGGAGAAGCAGGGACGGGATAGAGCTACCTGCAGAAGCAAGACCTCAGACCTCAGAACTGTAGGGGTCAGGGAACAGTTTGCACTGTTGAAAAAGCTGTCCCCTTCACATCACCTTTTGCCCGTTATTTACTTTGAAAGAAGCACAGGAAGGGGAAGGAGGGAGTGGGCCTGGTGAGACATCTCTGAGGAATGTGTCTCTGGCAGGACATCCGCTACTGCCTTGGCCCCTCCTCCCTCCTCCTGCAGTCCCAGAGAACCAGGCGGGACTCCTCTGATTCTGCTGAGCAAGGGGAGGGGGCAAAGTCATCGCCACGTGCACCCATGGGAAACCGCGAGCCAAGCATTTAACATGGAAGTGGGTAAAAGAAGACAAGCTAGGGCCAAGGCCAGAGGACCCGCTTGAAAAGTCCTGCTGGATTCCTAGACTGCAGGAAGAGCCTACCCAAAAACCACCACAAGCGCTCTGCGAGGATCCAAGCACCCATCACTGCTCCTAAACCAGGAGAGGCAGTGGCCTCTAGTGGCCAATGAGCCATCTGCAGTTTGGGGGCCAAATAGGATCCCAAGCCTCTAAACTAGGCTGCTCTTGTCCTCTACAGCCCTTGGGGACTACCCTTCCTCCCATCCCTGGGTGCTCTTCCCTCCCCACACCGTATCTGGCCTCACACTGCTTAGACGGCGGGGTCCTCATGAGGATAATAAAGAGCATTACTTGTCACGATCAACTTTAATAAAAAATAAATTAGTTCTGGGATAGCTATCACTTTCAGTGTGAAGTGGAGGCTTGGGCTAGGGTGTCTTATGCTGACGTCTCTCTTTTTCATCATCTTCACAACTGGTCCCTGCTCTGGAGAGGCCTGGTCCTTCCCGGGCAAGGTAAGGTAGCAGGGGTCCCCTAGCTAATGGGGGGTGGGGGTACAGAGGCTAGATAAGGGAGGGGTAGGAACAACAGGGCAGCGCAGGTGTGGGGCCTGACCTGGAAACGAGGACTGGGACACAAAATCTGAACGAAGGGGGCAAATTCTAAGTAGCTCAGACCAGTCCGGAAATGTAACCTTGTTCCTCCTCAGCCCAGAAAGCATCCGGGAAACAAGTGTCCANTTCCCACTCTTCCTCAGTCTGCTTTTGAGGAAGTGACGCATACACAGGGGCAAACACCCAGGTAGACCAGGTATACATCTCGGGGCGTCACGCTGTAGTACAAACCCAACAGCAGGTCAACAGTCACCTGATCCTCTCACACTGGAGGACATCTCTGTGACACTGAGACCAGGTGAAAAGTCAGAGGATACAGAGTGGGCTAGTCAGCGGGTGACCAGTGGTGGCATAAGAATACCATGAAGAAAGGACCTCCTGGACCCATTTCAAGCAGGCTCCAGCTGGGACCGCTCCAGGACGTGGGCACAAGAGCGGCAGCAGGTAGCTGTATAGTAGGGGTAGACGCAGAGCCGGGCTTGTACCACCAGGGGGCAGTGTGGAGAGCTGTCCTTGCATTGGTCATCTGAAGACAGAGGTCAATGGCACAAGACAGGAGTGACATCATCCCTCTGAAGTGTGTTACCCAGTCCCACCAGCCCTTCTCACATCTGCCCGTATTCCAGCTAAATCCTCTCTACTGGGAGTGGGCAGGGAAGCCCTTTACCGGGGCGCTGGTTGCAGGGTTGGCTGTTACAGGACCGCTTCCTGGAAGGTCGCAGGTGAAGAGGGCATTGGGTGCTGAGAGTCTGGTTGGCACTCAGGCACTGGACTTCCCTCGTCTGCATGCCTCCCTGGCAGGAGCGAGAACACTGGGGAAAACCACAGCCATCAGATCAGACCTCTGAAGTTCCCAGAGCTGCTCCTCAGACCGCCCCCTCCCTCCCTGAAGACAGTGGTGGAACATTCATTATCCAGGGACGTTATAAAATCCCAAATGGTGAGAGTCCACCAGTCTTCCAAGTCTACAGGCAGTGGAGCCACATGAGACCTCAGCGGGGCTGTCCTAGGCTGAGAGGGGCTTGGCTGAGGGCANTGGGAAAAGCCCTCTTTGCTAGAGGCCCAGGGCAAGGGAGCCAGGCACTCACTGAACTCCAGAGAGTAGAAAACCATCGGTCTTCACAGGCCTGCCCCTGACAGGGCTGCAGGGCTGGGGGCCTGGGTAGGTGGGAACAGTTGCTGGGAGAAGTCACATTGAACTCAGCTCCCAGTTTGGACACACAGATGATGTCTCTGTGCTGTGTGCCAGACCCACACTCTGAAGAACACTGTAAGGGAGGGGAAGAGAGATCACTCCAGTTCCCGATGTGGGACTCACCAGGACTGGCTTCCCTCCTGTCCCCATCTCCCGGCCCTCAGCTGACCTCACTCCAGGGCCCTGTGTACCAGCGCCATGTCCTCTCACAGGGCCCTAAGCTGCAGGCACGCATGTCAGGAGGGCGGCTTCTGAGAGGGCAGCCCTGCTCAGTGCTTCCTGCTTCTACTTCTTGGGCCCCCTGGAGGGTCTCCCCACTCCTAAGGCAGACCACAGAGCGTCTCTGGATTCCTGTCCCGCACTCAGCTGAGCACTGTTGAGAGGGAGAGTGGCCTGTGTGAAGGGAGACTGCTGAAGACTGGAATTGAGATGGGGAGGGCCCACATCCAGGGAGTTCAGGAATGCCCTGGGGTACCAGCCTGTAAGAGGAGACAGACAGCTGGGTTTCCAGACTGGCATTGAACTTGGCATGAAGCTGAGATAACCTTGAATTTCTGATCCTCTTGCCTCTACCTCCTGGGTGCTGGGATTACAGGTGTGTACCATTACACCTGGTTTATGTGATACCGGAGATCAAAAGTAGGGCCTCATACAGGCTAGACAAGCATACTACCAACTTAGCTACACCCCACCTAATTTTTAAAAATAAAACTGTATTATATAATTATTGTTTTTATTATTATTATTTTAATAATCAGAGTCTCTTATGTAGTCCTGGCTGTTCTGGAGACCAGGCTGTCCTCAAACTCACAAAGACCCTCTTGCTCAGCCAATGTGTGACGTGTGAGTGCGAGTGCACACAAGTTGGTTCTCTCCTTTCACTGTAGGATCCGGTGACCTCACTCCGGTCATCAGGCTTGCCCAGCCAGCACTCTTCACCTACTGAGCCATCTCGCCTCTTCACCTACTGAGCCATCTTGCCAGTCCCTCTGATGTTTTCTTTGTTATTTTATGTGTATGTGTTTGTGTATGTCGCATATGCTCACAGAGGCCAGAAGAGGGCGCCAGATCTCCCAGAGCTGGAGTTACTGGTGGTTATGAGCCACTTGATGTGGGGGCTGAGAACTGAACCCAGGTCCTCCAGGAGAGCAGGGAGTGGGCTTAACTACTGAGCTCTCTCTCTCTAGCCCGTTTTTCTCTTTTCTTTCTTTTTTGTTTGTTTGTTTGGTTTTTTGTTGTTGTTGTTGTTGGTGGTGGTTTTTTGAGATAGAGTCTCATTTTGTAGCCCTGGCTGGCCTAAAACTCAGTATGTAGACCAGACTGGCCTCAGACTCATAGAGATGCACCTGCCTTAGTTGGGATTAAAGGTGTGCACTGCCCTACCCAGCCTGCTTTTGTTTTTTTAAGGCAGGTTCTGCTATAGCTCATGTGACCTGAAACTTACTATGTAGTCCAGGCTGGCCTTGTACCGCAGTCAGTCCTCTCGAATCGGCCTCCCAAATACTAAAATGACAGGTGTGAATGCAAGTTTCCCCCACTTACCTCTGCGTCCTAGGTCAAGAAAAGTTTATCAAGATGTTTTGAACAGGGTGGCCTCGACATGGTCACCAGGGAAGCCTGACTTGTCCAAGGAAGTGTGGGGACCCACCTTGGAACTCCATTCACTGTAGAACCAGGCTGTAGTACAGGGTCCCATGTCACAGGCCTCTCTGCTGGGGGGTGGGGGAGGCCCCGAAGCACACTCCTGCTTGCTCACTTCATCACCATTGTTTCCGACGCACCGAACTTGCCGGCTCCTCTGACCACGACCACAACGCACAGAGCACTGAAGGATGAGAAAAACCGAGGCCGGGCATCAGCCACCATCTTCCAGCCCTCCTCCAGAACCAGGGCTTTACAGACAGAGAGCTGAGCACAGGGCGCCAGGCTGCCGATCCCGGTGCACCTAGCTGACTAATATTGGGGTTCCATATAGGTCTTGTTTGTAAAGTTTCTGATGACAAAGAAAATGGAGAAAAACCAGCTCTTGGGAGCCCACGCTCAAGGGTCCTCTTCCCTTCACGTGCTCACCTGGCCCCATGGGGAGCTAATCTCCCAGTGGCCACAGAGGTGCAGTTGACAAGGCTGGGTGATGTTGGGCCGGGGGAGATGTNCACAACGCTCTGGGGGCACAGAGGAGCCACCGCCTCCAAATTCTTGTCTGCAGAGCAGCTGGCGGTGCTGGGTGCCAGGGCCGCAGGATCGGCTGCAGGATGTCCACTCACCAGCCTCCCAGCTGTGGACATGGGTGGGGTAGAGGGAAAGATGTGTGGAAACGTGTGGGGATGCCAGGCTGGGACCCTCAGAGGAGAAGAGGCATATTTCGCACGTGGCGTCTGCATTTCTAGCTGGGAAGAAGGCTGCCAGAGTTTCCTTACAGTCTAAGGAGTGTCAAGCTTTCTCATCTAACGCCTCCCTGCAGCCAGGAGCTATGAAATTGCCACAGAGTCCAGGTAAGAACCTGAGTGCAGGGAGCAAGTCCAGGGCCATTGTGTTTTAAGTGTCCTAACCTTCCCTGTGGACCATACTCACTATGGGGGACACGGGGGCCCATGGCAGGGTTCAGGGGAAGCTGGGGGTCTGGCACCCATGGCACAGCTCTGTTCATCCAACTCCTCTCCTGACTCACGGGAAATGCAGAGGAAAATGGGGCGCCAAACACCTGAAGGGAATAAGAGGGCAGCCAGGGGAGGCAGGAGCTCAGAGCCCAGTTCCAGTGAGGTTCCAGACACAGGGTCCAGTACAGATCCAGGATATAGAATCTATACAGANACACAGAATAGGGATTTGGGCTGAGGTGCCTGCAAGACAGACATGAAGCCTCACCTTTGCCACAGGATGCTGAACATTCAGAGTGCCCCACTTGCTTCCAGTATCCCGCTGTAGACCCCAGGGATGTCCTGACATGAGTCAGAGCAGGCACTTGGGGAATGCGAACCTGACGCTGGAGGGTGCCTGGTGCCCGGACTGGGCGGGGAGCTGAAGCAAGTAGGGGCTCCCCCCTCAGCATCTCTGCAGGGGAGTCCAGAAGCCAGATTAGATGCCTCCCTGCAACCCCGGAGCCCCACCACAGCCTCGCCCTCCTCTTCTGGGTCTGAGGAGCTTAGTTTTACCAGGCTGAAGTTGAAGGGCTGGAGGCTTCGTGGAAGGACTCTCTGGGACTGCAGGAGGGGACGCGATGACGTACTGATAAAAAACACCTGGATTGTCCTCTTGAAAGATCATCTGAGGAGAGAAAATACAAATAAATGTTTGGGATGAGGAGAGGGGCATACACCAGATTTCTCCCCTGTGTTTGACCCCCACTGCTCTGCCCTACGGGGTCTCTCTCTCCAACAGTCTAGTGCCCCGCCTCCCGCCTCAGGCTCACATAGACATCCACAGGCTGGGTGGTAGGGCCTTCGGCTGACATACTCTCCCCCTTGCCTTCCTCCCGAGGAGGGCGATTATAGTGGAAGACAGTCCCAATGGCCGAGTAGGACCCTGGAGGATCCACAGCCCAGTTTCCGTTGATAATTGAGCGGCCCCCAGGCCCTCGAAGTGCTGAAAGACAGAAACCTGAGCTGAGTGATAGTGGTATAGTTTCCTAAGCCTTTGTGCATGCCACCTGCCCAGAACCGAGGGACCTCAGCCATCCACCTTCCTACCCTCTCCACCAGCCTCTTCCTGTTTGGCCTTTGGCTGTGCTGAAGGCAGATCAAAGAACCAGGATGGACTAGGGCTTAGGACTGAGGTCCAATTTCTCACCAAGGTAATTGGAACTGGGTCGGAGCTGGGAAATCTGAAGACGGGAGGCTCCCGCAGGGATCCACAGTATCTTCTGATAGCCCAAGGGGCCCCCTCGGTCAGTGAGGTTTCCCGAAACAAGCTGACAGGTAGAGCCATCACCGCCACAGACCCCACAGCCATCTGGACGCCTGCCAGAGCCAAGGATCCCATCACAGCCGGGGCTCTGGGGAAAGTGAGGTGAGGCAGGGGCCACACAAAAGCCAGGCACACCTCATACCTGGCCCCACTCCACTCAGGGCCCCCAGCTCACCCCCTGCCCTGCCCTTTGCGATACACTCTCATGAGTATGTTCTGTGAGCTCCTCCATTCTCAACCAGGTTCGGAGAAGCCTAGTCTGGTGGGATCCTGCCTACAACACACCCCTTGCTGGACAGCAGGAACCTTCCCTTGGCCACCTCAGTCTGGTGTTTTCACTGTTATAATAATGAATTAAAGGAGGATGTGTGTGTGTGTGTGTGTGTGTGTGTGTGTGTGTGTGTGCGCGCGCGCGCAAGTGCTCATATGCAAACCAACACCCGCCCTCCCTCACCAACACCCGCCCTCTCTTACCAGGCAGCGTCCTGCCACACAAATGTCTAGGGACCCAGGCTGACACAGGGTCCCGTCCTGGACCTTTTCGGTGTGACGGACATAGAACCGGAAGCCACGGGGGCGGCAGTTCAGTTCACAGCGCTGGGAACTCTGAACTAAGGGATGAGATATAGGATAGTTAGCTGGGGTCCCTAAAGGAGGAAGCACCTCAGAGCCCTGGCAGCCATTCTGCCTTTATTACATGTGGGGCATCCTGAAGTNGCGGTGGAAGAAGGGAGGGGGCAGTTTCCCATGCCGAGGGTTTTTATATTTCTTGTTTTTGTTATGCTATATGGCCTCATGTTTATGAATTTTACTGATTCTCCCACCGCATTCTCCTGAAAAGGGGTAGGTTCTGCACCTGACCATCAAACAGGATTTTTCGTTGTTTTAAGTGTGTATAGGAGTGGGGGTGCTCATGTGGGAGTCGGGACAATTTGTAGGAGCGGGTTCTTTCCTTCCATCATGGGTCTGGAGACCAAACTCAGGTATCAGGCCTGAGGCAAGCTCCTTTACCCACTGAGCCATCCTACCTTTCCTCAAAAGGGTTTGACACCTGTGATTATGAGTTCATAGCCCATGAAGGTTTGTCTTGGTGTCAAGCTGACACAGGCCCAAGTCCGAGTGGACAGCAACTTGGGAGCAACTGATATGATACCACGAAGATAGCAGCTCCCCACAGCCCGCCTCCTGTCCTGACCACCCACCCTTTACTTTCGGAAAGCTCCTCCCTTCTTTAGGCTAGTGCTGAGTCTCTCATGTGACCTGAGGATTAAGACACAGGAGGAAGAGAGGGGCCACCCCAACCTGAGTCAGCCCTGCCAGGGGGACTAGAAACCACACCTTCAGTGAAGGGCTCCCACTGGTACAGCTGGCCCATGAATTCCTGGGAGTCAAAGGCGGCACATTGCAGGGCCCTGGGGTCTGGCTGCTCAGGGGGGCAAGGCTGAGGAGGCAGATACACGGGCATCAGGGCTGGAGAGGAAACCTGGGGTGCAGGCCAGGGCTGGACTAGGGGTTGGGAACTTGGTGGGTCAGCTCCACAGAACACCAAGGCTCCTGCCCTGAAGTTAGAACTACCACCCTCATGTCCAAGTCCACAAGCTGAGGACTCAGGTCAGGGGACATCCGTGAAAGCCTAGGCTAGGAGACCCAGAGAAGAACTCACCTCTTGGCTGCAGGCTCTCATCTGCTCACTCTCCCCAGAACATTTTGGAACAGGGCTACTGGGAGCAAAAAGGCTCCAGAGGGGGCTGGAGTCTCTTGTCAGGGGCAGCCAACCACCTGGGGACCTGTGAGAACTCCCTCGGGGTCTCCAGGGCCCCCTGCTCTGCTGGCCTCCACTCCGAGGGACAGAAGGGAAAGGATGAGGACTCCGCTCTGCTCCCCGGGGACTGTTCCAACCCTGGGAAGTTGGCATTCGTGGCCCAGGGGATCCCTGGAAAGACCTACTGTCTCCAAAGGAGGATGTGGGTGAAGGGATCTCTGTGTCAGAGGGAGCAGGACTGCTTNGGGGGGGCACCTCTATCTGAGCACTTCCAGGCCTTGGGGTTTCAGCTGGGGGAGAGTGGGGGTCGGTATGCAGTTCAGGAAGCTGCATTTGAGGCCTGTGGTTTGCAGAGGCCAGCTGTGTGCTCGGAGGCTGGGATGGAAGGGTCTCGTCCTCTGTGGAAGAGTTCTTGGGTTGCTCGGGTCTGCGGGGGTGCCTGCGGCTCCGGTGCAGTGGCAAGGCAAAGGGTACTCTCCCATAACCAAACATCCCTGGCTTGATAGGGTCTCGCACCCGGGACCTGAGAGGATGATGTAGACTTAGAGTTATCTCTTAGCCCGTCTCCCCAAATCCCCATCCTGAAAGATATGCCTGCAGAGGTGAAGCTCCCTTGCCCCTTTCTGTTACCCCACCCCTCCCTGTTCTGCTCTGCCCTCCAGGCCTCACCTCTGGGCCCCTTGAGTCCCTTGGGTCTTTTCTCTCCCCAGTTGAGAAGCAGGACCTTGAAGAGGGCCACCCCTTCCCCGAGGCTGTGGCCTGTACAGAGACTGGGGATCCCGGGGAGTCTGGGGTCTGGAGCCCTGACCCCGGGGCCGGAGGGCTTCTGGATGTCTTGGGGGTCGGGGAGGGAGGGAAAGGCCTGGGTGCAGTTCACATGTTCGGCTCCTTCGCTGCACCCCCACCCCACAAGGCTGGGAGCAGGGGGCCCACCGGCCCCAATGTCCCCAGAGGCCCTCAGGGGCCTGGCCCTCCTCTGATGGTGTCTGAAGAGAAGGTCCAAACAGCTACATAGGGGAAAAGGTCAGAATTAGTGTCAAGGTTCAAGGGTTGTTAGTTGGCCAAGGTCACATGTACTGGTAAGGCCAGACTCCAGCCTTGTTCGTGTCGTTTGACCGAAAGAGGGTGTCGGCAGGGAGACTGGGAGGGCCAAGCCAAGGGGCTGAAGTGGGAAAGTGAAGGCTCCCTGTAGGGGAGGCCAGGGCAGAGTGGGGGACCCTGAGCAGGGTAGCAGTGGCTTACTTGGCTAGGGCTCACCTCCTGATTCTGGCAGAACTGAAGAAGAGGCAGAAGCAGCATTACACATAGCCAGAGCCTGCACACCAAGGGGGTGGGGGACATCAGTCGGAGCCAGAAATGTTACGACATTGCCCACCCCCACCCAGGCTCCCCACATCCTGGTTGCCAACTTCTCAGGGCCAGCCAGAGGGCCCTGTCACTTGCCAGGCCCTTCTAATAACCCCTTACCTTCTCTTTTTCTTTTATTTTGACTTTTCAAGACAGGGTTTCTCTGTGTAGCTCTGGCTGTCCTGGAACTCTCTCTGTAGACCAGGCTGGCCTCGAGCTCACAGAGATCCACCTGCCTCTGCCCCTCCAGTTTAAGGCATGTGCTGCCACTGCCCAGCCCCTTCCCTGCTCTTACTGTTAGAGACAGGGCTGTCCCTCTGCACGATGGCCCTTGCTCTTACCTGCCCAGCCAGGTCTCCATTGCTCTTCCCTTAACTGTCCCCAGGCTGGGAGGCAGGGGACAGGATAGCTACTCTGGCATCTGGGCACGGAGGGTACTCTGAGGAAGAAGCATAGTGGTTACCCCTCCAGATAGCCGGGAGACTGAAGGGCTGTCTCAGCACAGCGCCAGCGGAGTGGAGGGGAAGACTGGTCCACCCCTTTAGGACCTAAGGGTGGGAGCAATAAGGAACGCTATCTTTGTCATCTGCTGAGGGGAGGGTGGGGGTCTGACCTCAGCCTTCCAGTTCAGTTTAGTCCCTCCCTACGGCCCGAGACGGCCTTAGCTCCCCTGGAAGCCGGAGGAGGGGCAGTGGGTAGGCAGCTTTAACCAGGAGTTCTTTCTCCTAGAGCTACATGACCTAGAGGAGGCAGGCTATGCCAGGCACCCCGGTGAGGGGCCAGCCAGAGGGCCCTTAGCACCAGGTGTGGGGGCAAAAACCTTAATTCCACCCTTTGGGATGGGAAGCAAGAGGATCAGGAGTTCAAGGCCAGCCTGGGTGAAGGAGACCCCTATCTCAAA
>LZPO01027203.1:1272493-1286334 GCA_001675575.1 Neotoma lepida
CTCCTGAGTACCTGGGACTACAGGTAGAGGACATGATGCTGGGCTGTTCCCCCTTCCCTCGTTATTTCTTCTTTATCATCAATACAGAATCTGGGAAATTTGTAATGTGTTATTAACCCCATGANCTGCTCCCCTTCCCCAGATCATCTCTTCCTGTCTGTCACACANNGCCACTTGCTGTTTGTGCTATTTGCTAAGAGTTATCTGGGACTAGGGAACTTCAAGTGAGAGAGTGTCTCAGGCAGATCAGCCTGTGGCCATATCTGTGGGGCATTGTCTTGATTAATGATTGGTGTGGAAGGGTCCAGCCCACCGTGGGTGGTGCTACCCCAGGCGGGTGGTCCTGGGTGGTGTAGGTACAGAGCACGCTGAGAAGACCATGAGGAGCCAGATTGTTGTGATAAACAAAGGGAAGCAGGACGTCCCTCTAACCTAATCTAACCCTCCTCCGAGTCTGGATGTGCTGCTCTGGCTAGGCTCAAACCCAGTCCGTGTCTCAGTGGTGGATGTGCCTGGGATCCCCGCACTTTGGCACTTGGAAGGCTGAGACAAGAGCATAGTGTGTTCCAGGCCAGCGCTGTTTGTTTTTGTTCTGAGTTTTTGTTTTGTTTGTTTGTGGCTGGGTCTATCTGTTAGAATTCTTAGTCATCCCAGGGTCTTAGGTCCTACTGTGTAATCCCTGCACTGCGTGATCACGTGATCTACGTGCGTGTGTAGCGTGGCTACATAAGCCCATATGGCTACATAAGCCCACGTGGACAGACACACTTATAAAAACGGGTTCTACCTATTCCTTCCCTCTCTTCCTGCGTGGTCATTCCATAGGCCTATGCACAACCCCTCTCTACTCCCTTAATAAACTCTTATAGTGAGTTTTGTTGTGCCTCGTGGCTTCTCTCGCACAGTAAACAGTGCCACTTAATAAATAACATTGTACTGCTTAATAAATAACACTATCTACATAGCTCTGGCTGTCCTGNAACTCACTTTGTAAATCAGGTTGGCCTCAAACTCAGAGCTGCCCTGTGAGATTAAAGACGTTGCTACTATACCCAGCCTTCCAGGCCAGCCTTGAACTCAACCTCAACCTCCCCAGGGCTGGTCACAGGTGTTTCCATCTCACTGGATTTTTTTTGTTTGTTTTGTTTTGTTTTTCAAGACAGTTTCTCTGTGTAACAGCTCTGACTCTTTTCCTGGAACTAGCTCTGTAGACCAGGCTGACCTTGAACTCACAGAGATCCGCCTGCCTCTGCCTCCCGAGTGCTGGGATTAAAGGAGTGCGCCGCCACCTCCCGGCCTAATTTGATTTCTTTTGATTTTTCCCTTCCAGTCAGGTTTAGATATTTGTTTATTCATTCNTTTATTTTTGAGACAGGGTCTCATGTAGTCCCGTCTGTCCTGGAACTATGTAGCCCATACTGGCCTCAAACTCACTAAGATCCACTAGCCTCTGCCTCCCAAGTTCAGGGACTTGAGCCACCACCACAATCTTTTTTNATATTTTAATTGTTTGTATGTCACATGTCTGCCATGTATGTGCAGGTACTGCTGGATGGAGTGGGATCCCAGAATCTGTAGTTGTAGGCAGATGTGAGCTGCCTGAGTCCTGAGAACCAAACTCAGGTTTTCCTAACTGCTAAACCATCTCTCCAATCTCTTCCAACAAAAATCTGAACTTACTATTTTTTTTTTAGTTTTTGAAAGATTGATTAATTTTATGTGTTTTGTCTGCATGCCTGTATGTGCCTGGTGCTAGCAGAGGCCAGAAGAGGGCTTGGGATTCCCTAGAACTGCAGTCACAGAGTTGTGAGCCACCGTGTGGATGCTGGAAATCAAATCCCAGTGCTCTCAGCCACTGAGCCATCTCCGCAGCCCCTGAGCTTTAACTGCTCCGTGGAATTCAGTTCTCAGAACCTCTGACTCCTGTATCTCCCATAAACTTCAACTTTTTTTTTTCTTTTGGGTTTTGATTTTTTGAGACAGGGTTTCTCTGTGTTAACAGCTCTGGCTGTCCTAGAATTGACTCTGTAGACCAGGCTGGCCTCGAACTCAGAGCTCTGCCTGCCTCTGCCTCCCGAGTACTGGGATTAAAGGCGTGTGCCACCACTCGGTTTAAATTCTTTCTTAATAGTTTATTTTCACATCTACTTGCTGTAAATTCTAGCACTTCCCCTTTTCCTCGGTAACAGCAAACCACTTCATGNTGTCCAAACTCCCCGCCTCGTCACTAAGGCTCACACGGAGCTTCTATCTTAGTTCTTCATNAGGTTCCTTCTTCGCGGCTGCTTACTCTTCCTTTCCCGTTTTTCCTCCCACCACACTGTGAATCACGGCGGCCCGGACTGTGCGACTTGATACTGCCTACAGCCGGGTAAAGACAGAAGTGTCTTTGGGTATGACTCGGTTTCCCCAAGTCACTTCCTTTGGTCAGAGCGCGTGGGACTTCTGCGCAGGCGTACTGGAACTCTTGCGCTCAGGTCAGGGGCTGGGGTGGGGCGATGATCTGCAATTGCCTGCTTATTGGTCCTAGTGCTGACAGACAGGAAGGATCTTGCTAAGTAGTTGCTTAGGAACAACAACTGACCAAAAAAAAAATAAATAGAAGGCTGTGGCGGGCAGGAAGCGGCTGGTGTGGGTGGGCCCTAGCCAGGGTGCATGACCGGCCTTGGTTCACCCTTTTTGCCAGAACTGGGACTCAGAAGTCTGTGCTTCTGGATAGACGTACTGCCATCCGGATCATAGAGGAACCCCTCGCCCAGGAGTATTCTTTCATCCCCAACCTTGAGGTTCAGGGTTCTTGGGCAGCTTTGGAGGGTTTGAAGGTCCCCATCCCTGCCTTTGTCTGTTCATCTCAGGGCTGGAGTTCAACTCCCTTGCCTGGGAACATGGCACTCCTGCCTGGCTGGCTGCTGATTAGACATTTTCAAAAGCCAATTTGAGCACATCCTTTGCTAGAAACTCCCAGCAGGCTTGTATTGTTCCAGCTAGCCAAGGAGGACCACCAGAGAGCAAGGCCTTGGTGTCTGTGCCCGAGGCATTCACCCTGCCTGGTCCTTCAGGCCCCCGGGTCTTCCATTTCTCTGCTGTAGAAGCTTCACCACACTGCTGAGATGCTATCCGAGTGCCACAGGCTCAACCCCACCCGACTCAGGTCTTGTCCTGCTCGGAACAGACTGGCACCCTGTACAACACTTGTCATACCTGCAAACAGGTTCTTGGACTGTGAATGACCAGGGCAGAGGCTGTGTTTTTAAAATGTGTATTTCCTAAGTCTTACATGATCACAGAGGTTCGGCAAATTGATAATGAGCCAAAGTGGGAACTCTATACGGCTGAAAGTGATTTAAAATGCCAGGCTGGGGCTGGAAGATGGTAAGTGCTTGCCATTGTGTGGGGGATCTCTAGCCAGAGGTGCTGGAGTGGGTGTGTAAGTCAGTGGGCAGGTAGGTCCTTGAGGATCTCAGAGCTTACTAGTGAGGCAGGAAGCCAATGAGTGAATTCCAGATTCAGTGAGAGACCCTGCCTCAACAAGGTGAAGAGCACAGACAGACACCAGACGTGGACATCACCTCCACACCATGTGTGTGCATACCTACATGCACANGTCCACACTCACAAACACACACACTCAAGAGACCACATAGCCTGGGCTGGGAACATAGCTCAGTGGAAGAACGTGATTAGTTATCAAGATGCCAGTTCCATCCTGACAACAGCAAAATTAAAATGTCAGGCTGGGCTGTGGCTCATCAAGAACACAGACGACATCTTTTTCACTCTGAATCCCAACAGCCAGTTACAGGGGTGGTGTTCTTTTATAATACTTGATTAAGGTCATGACAAGTGAAGTCAAGCCATTTAGCTATGGTCCCACCGCCTGAGGAACATCTTCTGGAGACAGGGCGCTGGGCCAGTCTTAGGGAGCTTAGCAGGGAGTGTTTGTGCGTTAAGGACAATGAGAATGCCAAATCCAAGAGGCATTTATTGTGATGAGTGTTCAAGGAGGGTGGAGTAGGGTGGGGTTCCCCCATCTAATCCTCCGAGGCTCAGGGTGACTCATTTTTCTTCCTTGGACCCAGGGGCGGGGTTGACATTTGGTCCTTCAGTTGGGCCTTGCTCCCCCTGGCCGGTGGCATCCCCAGTGTCTCCAGCCACTAAAGCCACATTTCTCAGATAGTTGGCATTGAAGCAGTTGACTTGTTCATCTCCTGGAGCCAGGTCACAGCAGAGGGCAGGATCCTTCCAGGAGTTCCTTCGGGGCCCACAGAGCTCCTCAACGAAGGCTAGTTTCTGAAAGAGGAATGGGAAGCAGAGACAGCTGGGGATGAGGTCAGAGACTGGCTTGGGGGCCCAGAATCCCCCTTTGGTCAGCTTCTCCTGCTTGCCCACTGGATTTCCTCCTGAGGCCCAGAGACTGTGCAAGCTTCCCTAGTACAGTGAGATTCCTTGTGACTGACAGATGTGCACATCTGGAAATGACAAAAGCTTGAGGCCCAGGGCAGGGATAATAGGTCAAGTTGGGAGGGAAGGCATCTGGAANGCCAAGAAAGATCTAATCCTCTCATCCGCTGACTTCTGTGAGCAGGTTTGAGGGACTAAAAAAAAGAGTCACCTCTACCAGGGCCTTGTCCCCTACTCCTCTGCTTCCCTGGAGTCATGAGCTTCTTCCCCATACTCACCTCGCCCTCACCGCAGCAGGCCTGTTCTGGGAACGGCAGGCCACAGCAGCGGACAGTCATGTTCTGGATCAGTCCAGGAATCTGTTTGCTGTGGTTGGTGGGAGAGGGACTCAGGGTCTTGTGCAGTCCACAGCACACAAAGGCTGTCAGGGCCTGGGGTGGTGGATTATGCCTGTAATTCTATTACTTGGGATACTGAGGCAGGAGGATTGGTTCTGTTCAAGACCAGCCTTGGCCGCAGAGTGAAACTCTTTCAAAATAAATAAACAACGCCCCCAAACTACCCAAATGATACTGGGAGATGTGATTTTGTTTTCCCCAAGGGCACCCCAGGAGGGAGGAGGTTTGGACAAACAAGAGTGTTGGGAAGATCTAGGTGAGACTCACTGCTTGGTAAGAACTCTTCCATTTCCACAGAGATGGCCCATGAGGTTGGGGGTGACGTGGCTGAGGTCAAGGGTCAAGATATCCCGGTCATAGTTGGGATAGGGAGCCCGGCGGGCGAAGCACTCATCTCGGGCAGGGCTAGGAGGGTGGTGGCAACAGGAGTGGGGGTGGGTCTTTATAGCCAGCTCCCGGTCACAGTACTTGTCCAGGGTGTCCTCCCACTGTGGACCAGAGAGAGAAGTCAGAGGCCGGCTCTGCCCCTTCTCCCCGCACCACACCGTATCACTATCATCTATGAGATGAGGACCAAGGGGAGGTGGGGAACTAGAGGCCAGGGGGCAGCTGTGCATGCGTGGGCTTGGGAAGGTGAGAAGGAAGAACACAGGTGAGACTCCTAGCTGGCCACTGGAGAGGAGCTGGAACAGTAGGTACGGAGGGTCAGTTGAGGGCAGAGCTGGACGGATGGATGGCAGACAGATGCTTATGTGGGGTCACAGGTAGATGGGCCCAGGACGGTAGCACGAAGACTCAAAGTGAACAGACTCAGATGACAGACACAATGGATGGACGGACAATCACAAGCAGACGAACGTGGATGTGGTCACGGGGAAGAACATGGATGGATGGCTGTAGAGGCAGCAGCTGGAGCTGGGTGGGCAGGTGAGCAGGCAGACAGGCTCTCGAGGTGGCTGGGATGCCCACTTACGGCCTTCCATGCGCACGTGTGGTTGTGGCCCTGGCGGCAGCATCGCTGGAACTCCATCTCCAGCTGGGTCAGAGCCTGCAGCTGNCTCTGGATGGCATCGGTGGCTGGGAGGTTGCGCGGCACAGAGCGGAAGCGTCTCAGGAGACAGATGTTTTTGACATTGTCCGGAGTGGGCAACCCCGGGGGAAAAGGCAGCTGGGGCCCTGAGGACATGCCAGTCTGGTGGACGGGGCAGGGCTGGAGCACGTAGTTTGGCCGAGGAGCTTCCTCCTGGAAGCAAGAAAATCGCTCCTCCCCCTGCTGTCTGCAGCACCGGTGGGGTCGGGTCTTGACAGAGAACTCGGCCTCACAGAACCGGGTCATTGTGTCCTCCCACTAGAGTGAGAGGGTTGGGTGAGCCCAGAAACCCATTGTCCATATTCCTGCCTTCCTCCCAGGTTCCAGGAAAGGACCCAAGGCAGGTAAATTGGAAAGCAGCACAGCTGTCCTGTGCTGTCCGGGCACACTGCGGGGTCTTTGAGGTAGAGCCAGTGAAAGGGATTGAGGCTCCTCTGTACCCAGGGTGAGGTGTCTAGCCCTTACACACACACACACACACACACACACACACACACACACACACACACACACACTCTGTCTGGAGGTTAAGGGACCCCAGCACCAGCACCAGCACCCTTACCACAAGCTTCAAACAGTCTAGGCGGTTTGCCTGACTGCGGCAGCGGCAGCAGCGGGAATATCCAGTCTCCAGCAAATTGAGAGTCTCTCCTTGGCGACTAAGGTGGGAGTAGCCAGTCTGTGGCAGGTTCCAGGGGCCATACACCACGTGTTGACGCTCAGGAAGGCAGATCTGGTTCAGATTGTCTGAAGAAGGCCGTCCAGGAGGGAAGCCATCCAGCCGGTGGCCCCAGCCACCTCTCCGGCCCTGTTGGCAATGCTGGGCTGGATTCCGAAATTGAGGCTCTGGAGAGCGCTGGCCCAGCATGGGGGCTGGCTTCTCTAGAATAGGAAAACAGTGAGGAGGGATATGCTAAGGCTGGGTGAGCTGGAGGAATGGGAAGACCTTGGGTTGAAGAGAAAAGGGTTGGGAGCATGGATTCGAGAAACAAGCAGGTGGCTTCTACCTTCACAGCCACTGAAAGGAAAAGGTAACTAACTNCATGAACCTGGCACACTCAGGCTGGCATGAGCTCCTTCTAGAGGCTCAGGGGCCTGCTCCTCTCCAGGGTTCTAAGCCTGAGGTCTAATGCGTGGGGACAGACAGACAAGTGCTGTCACTCACCCTCTTTCTGCCTGGACTGGACTATCTCCTCCTGATGCTGGACAGATGGGTCTACTTGGGTAGAAGAAGATACGTAAGCAAAAGGCTTGTTGGNATGGGCACCTCTAGAAATGGGCACCTCGTAGTTCCCATGCATGAAGGAACTCAATAGAGGGGTGAGTGAAAAACAAATGGTATTTTATATCATTTAATCCTATAGCTATGGAATAAGCATTATTTCCTCCCTCCCCTCCTCCTCCTCTAAAGAAAGGCTTCATGGAACTCTGTAAGAAGCTGAGGATAACCTTTGAACATCTGATGTCTGTGCCTCCTCCCAAAGACTGGGATTACAGGAAACTGCCATCAAAACCAGTTGATGTGGCGCTGGGGATCAAACCCAGGCTCAGAGAAGTCACACAGGCGTAAGTGGCAGAGCTCCCACCCTGTTGGCCTCCCAAGCCCATGCTCTGGAGTAAAGGGAGTCACTTACTTTCCTCCTGCTCAATAGGGCCTTGGGGAGGGGGCTGCTCTTCCTGCAGGGGGATGGCTTCTTGAGGGACAGGAGGACCCACTGCAGGATGGGTGGAGGCACAAGGGCGTGGAGATCAGACAAGTGTCAGCAAGATCACAGTGGGATGGGGACAGGGGACTAGGAAAGCACTCACCTCTAATTTCTACAGACTTTGGGAAAGTGGGCCACTCTTCCTTCTGGACAGGGATCACTTCCGGAGAGTGCGGGGGCTGCACTACAGAATGGGCAGTGTGAGCAGCCTACCCCTTCTAGGTAGACAGCAGGGGAGGGGGTGTCCCCTCCTCCCTACCTGCAGAGCAGGAAGTGTGCCAATTAGAGGTCTAGAGGGCAAATGAGAGGGCCTTGTGGTGGCCTTACCTTCCCTTTGTTCCTCAAAGAGAGGTTCATGCAGAGAGGTTTCAATGTGGTCCACTCGGAGTCTCCGGGTTTGCGATGGGGAAGGGGGTGCTGCATAGCCAACTAGAGGCAAGAGAGGAGACAGTCAGAACCTATAGCTCCTCCTACAGTCCCCATCTTGTGCTTGTCCCCCCAATACTGCAGCCATCCACCCTGAATGCTTCCATCATTGGACCTGGACCGCTAAGGAGGTTGGACCTGGTTAGTTCTTGGGTAGGAGGCTCTTACCTTCATGNAGGTGCAAGAAGAGGTTCTCCGGCTTCATCTCTCTCTGCTCTGAAGGCTTGGAGGCTGGGGAAGGAAGGAACAAGTCAGAGGCAGTTCTGAGAGGGCCTTTCCTGGTCCTGAGCAAAGGATGGAGAGGCCATGGGGGCCAAGAGCGTAGAAAACCACTGTGTGGGAACCACGGTGTGACGTCTTCTCTCTACACTCCCACACTAACCTTGATGTGAGTGAGCTGGGTTCTGAGAAAACCTGAGTGTGTATGTGGCTGGGAAGGGAGGTCCATTTCCCTGTCAGTATCTCCCTTGGCAGGGGCTTGTCCCTCCTCCCCCGCCCCACAGTCACTGCTCTGCTGCTGTTCTAGCTTTCACGGACCCCACCACTCCCCACACTCCTCCAACAGGCGTTGGGTAGGAAGCCCAGCTGAGTGTTGAAGCACCTTCTCCAGTCTCAGATTCTTACTTTAGGCTTCTTAAAAAGGAATTTGTTTATGTGCAGAGGGGGCCAGTGTGTCATAGTGTGTGTGTAGGTCAGAGGACAACTGTAGGAGTCATTCTCTCCTTCCATGTGGGTTATTGGGATCGAATTCAGGTCACCAGCCTTGTTGGCAAGTGCTTTTACATACTCAGCCATCTCACTGGGACTTAGAGCATGGGGCATCTGTAGCTGGACTGAGGCACAAGACTAGGGACCAGGACAATGAGGTGGAGCTTTGCCAGGCATAGGCTGCATCTACTGAACAGTCTTCAGGAGTCTCCCTCCTGTCCAGAGCGGGCATTCCACTTTGTTCAGACTTCACAGCAGTGTGTATGTGCTTAGGAGAGGGTGAATGTAGACACTCCTAACTCGCNTCCTAACCAGTGAGTTGGTCAAGGCTCCCTGGGTCAGTAGGATGGGTTTGAGCAGCCTGAGGTCCTCTCTTCTTCCCCTGCCACACAGTCCCCTCCTCAGACATCTCCAGGCCCCTTGGCCTGTCAATTCACCTGTCCTAAGTTGTCTGACTTCAATTTTTGTATTTCTTAGCAACTATCTCTAGGCATCCCTCTCCTGCTCCAGCCTCCCTGCCTAAAAGTTCAGGTGCCCCAGCCCCACTGTGAGCATGTTCATAAAAAGGAGGCTCAGAAGCCAACTGGTGATGAGCTGTTTGGAGCCAGGCTCCTAAGCAACNGCTGACCCCACCCCGACTCACCTCCCTCAGAGGCAGCAGTAGCAAGGGCCAAGCAGGCCAACATCAAGGCTGCTCTGGATATGGTCCCCATCCTGGGGCAAGAACTGGTCACTGGCCACCACCAGAAGCTGGTTGTCCTAGGTAGAGTGAAGGTTTGGGCCACTTGCTGCAAGCCTCTCCTCTCGGTGGTGGTGGTGGTGCTGCTGCTGCTGCTGTGAACTTCACGGCCTGCTGTCTCTTTATATGCTATCTCCCGCCCTCCTGTTTCCTGCCATGACTCAGTCCCAGCTGCTCCTCCTCTCAACAGCCACTCCCCTCAAACTCATCCTGGAGCCTCCTTAGAAGACTGGGAATAATGGAGGTGATGGGAGAGCATTCACAGGACCCCAAAGCTGATACAGAGAATAAAGGAGCAAGTGATATTTGAATCCTTACTTTGTGCCTCAGTTTTCCATCTGAATACTGCCCTTTGTAGAGAAGAGATCTGACAGCCTCTTGAATGGGAATGGGGAAATGGCACTGAGGATTTTACTCAAGGGTGGGGAATGGCTGCCTGAGGCAGCTATCTTGCTGGTCAGAGGCCTCAGTATCCCTTTTCCTCAGCTCTGGGACAAGAGGGAGACAACAGAGAAGCCCCTTTCCATTCGGAGTCAGATGAAGACACAGCCTTGGCTTCAAGTTTATTTTTTATTCCCCTCCTATGCAGACNGTATGGCATTCCTTCCCATGCAGGACCCCCTAAAACAAGTGTATTTTCAGGAAAGCAGTTCTGAGGAGTCAGGGACATTCTGGGCTGCCAGTTGGGTTGGGATCTCCCATGTGAGTCTATGCCTCACCAGTGACCAGAGACTCAGAACATTTCTTCTGCATTGGGGACCCTGGCATTCTGTAACTCCAGCAGCCTCTGCACAGACTCGGCCAAGCCTCGCTCCCCAAGCTGTCGGTTATCTCGAGTCCGTATGTTCACTGTTCTCTTACTCTGCTCTCTCTGGCCAACCACTGCAGGAAGAGGAAAGAATTGCAAACCCAGGGTCATTTCCTAACCCTATGGGCTATTTCCTTTTGATTTGCAGAAACTTCCGAGTCCCACATCTTTGGGAAGGGTGGGAGCAGAGACTAGACATGGCTTAAAGAAGTACACATTGAGTTGTTCTCGCTCTGCTGCTCCCGGTTCATTCCGNGGAAATGAGGAAATGGTCCAGGCTCCACTTCCCTTATCACTAGAGGTCAAAAGACCAGGGCTGGAGAGTCAAAGACAAACAGATGGAGAGCTACACACAGAGAGAAAACGTATGTGAGTGACTTGGGGGGNNGGGCTGTGGCACAGCTTGCTCCTAGTGCAGCCAAGGCAAGGCAAGCGGCTGTGTGGTCCCCAGTTGGGCGGTCTGGCTGGGGAGTTTCCGCTGCTTGCCCTCAGAGACAAAACAGCCAGGAGCGACTTCCTCCCTTAAGGCCTTTCTTGTCCCCAGCACTGCCTCCACCCACACAACAATAAACAAGGCTAATTAACTAATGCCTTGGTTGGTTTTTGGTCTTGAGATCAAACTCGTGCTCCAGCACAGAGCTGCATGCCCGGCTCTTGGTTTATTGATAATCTTGCTATATATATCCCAAACTGGCTCCAAACTTCTGATCCTCCCCCACGCACCTCCCAAATCCTGGGATTACAAGTGTGCCTACCATGCCTGGCTTCAATTAATGCCTTCTTACCCCTCTGCTGTCCCTTTCTCTCTGATGTTGGCTTGGTTAATTAACTTAACAGAAACATCCCAGGGTAGGGTTAATGAGAAGAAAACTGTTCCGAGGGATGGAAGAGGTTGTGGGAAGGAGCAATGGAAGGGAGGCAGATTAGTCAGGCTCCTACCCAGCCCAGGTAATGAGCCCCAATTAATCCAATGTACACAGAGCCAAACAATAGACTTAATACAAGAAATGCAGAGCCTGGGGCTCTCAGGTCCAAAGCTAGCCCTTTCTTACCAAACTGAAAATTGTAGTGGGCAAGCTGGGCCCGGCGGACTCTCCTGCTGAGGGTCAGTCCAGAGTCGGCATCGAGGTCGCTGACCAGCCCTGCAGCCTGTAGGCATTGTTGTACCTGGGGCATAGGTTTGGTGATGAGTACATTGCTTTTCCTTTTTTTAGTTTTTTTCCAGACAAGGTTTCTCTGTGTAGCCTGGGCTGTCCTGGAACTCATTCTGTAGACCAGGCTGGCCTTGAACTCACCTGCCTCTGCCTCCGGAGTGTTGGAATTGAAGGCGTGTGCCACCATCACCCAGTTGGTGATAAGCACATTTCAATGCAAGCTTGAGCATTTGAGTGACAGTTGGCCACTAATCTTCCTCAGTCACTTGTCTCATCCAGCATCACCCACCTCAGTGCTCTCAGGTGTTTGCTGACTCTCTGCCTCTTCTGGGACACTGAGGCCTCCTTCCCATGCCTGACCTAAAACTTCTTTGGATGCATCTCACTAAATGAACACTCAGTTATTCTCTGGGCTCTGTTTGCTGTTAGGCACCCACCTTCCTTCCCAACCAGCTGTTTAACTCTAGTACTGTCCATATTCTTCATTTTCTTAAAAGACAACTTCATGCCCCTCAGGCTATGAACCCATGGATGAACACAAACTTTTCTGACACTCCTGTTTCCACCTCCTAAGTGGTAGGACTATGGGCATGCACCCGGCTCCTGTGGTGCTGGGAACTGAACCCACTGCTCTGTGCACACTAGGTAAACATGCCACCAANTGAACTACATCCCTAGGCCCCACTCNAAATTTTTAAAAAGGATCTCACTATGAAGCCCAGGCTGGACACAAATTTGTGTGGTGAGTCACTGACCTCAGCTTATCAAGTACTGTTGGTGTATATGCTACTATACCTGGCCATCAATTCTCTTTACAAAGGAAAACTAAACCAACAATTAGATAAACCCATATTTGTGCTCGGTTGGCAATGTTAAGCATCTATTAATCTGCTTTTCACACATCTCTACAAGGCAGGAATTGATTTCGTTTCTGAGATACAGAATGTTCAGCACACAGGACAGCTGCCACTCAGGCCCTTCCCACTGTCCTGCAGAGCTTCTCCTGCCCAAGGATGGGTGTCAGATGCCCTTGCCCTCAACTCACCTGCCTGGCATATTCCTCTTGCTCTGTCCCCACAGGGATGACCACCACCTGGAACGGGGATAGCCACAGGGGCCTGTGGGGAAGAAACAGGGGAGGAAATTATTCACTTGGCTTTAGCCATCAGGCATTGGTGTAGCTGCAGGGAGATCTGAGAAGGAAATACACAGGATGAAAAGGTCAGAGCCTAAGGCATGAACTATGTGGCTGGAGAGGAGGACAGAACTCTGAGGTCAATGACTCACCATTTCCCCCCACAGTTTTCTGCCAGCACTCCCAACATCCTTTCCACGGAACCAAGCACTGCTCGGTGAATAAGGATGGGATGCTCCAGGGCACCTGCCTGCCTGGAAGAAAAAGAGGGGAGTGGAATGGTGGAAGTGCCGCCAAGTGAGCACTCCAAATCACCTTCCAGTCATCAAGACACATCTCTGATGGGGTAGGGTGTGGAGGGCTGGACTAGTTTGGGGAGTGGTCAAAGGTAGAAAGGGCTGAAGCAGGGTTCTATACCCCTTGTACTGTAGATCAAATCTCAGTGGCAGCTGGAAGTCAAGCTGGATTGTTCCACATTGATGAGGCCGACCCAGGGCATCATGGAGGTGCACATCAATCTAGAGAAGTGAGATGGGAGGGGGTGAGAGAAATCAGACCGCCCAACAGCTTCCATCCTCTTCCCCAGCCAACTCCTCTACTAGCCATATCACAGGCTATAGGGAGAGCTGTGCCTACCCTAATTGCCCATGCTCCTCCCCTCCTAATTCCCTGAGTTCATCTTAGAGACCTATACCGCACCTCTGCTACACGGTATCCCGTTGTCTCCCTCAATGGCTGCACGTCTATCAGTCTGATTACTCTCCTGCAGCTGATAATCCTATCACTGGATCCACAGGCCTCTTTTTTCCACCCATAGGCTCATCTCCACTCACCACTCCACTCAGCTCTGGTATTTCCTAGTTCCCTTCATCTCCANTGTTGTTTTGTTGCCANGTCAATGTGGCAAATCCTACCCATTTAGTCTTCTATTCTCCTACCTCCTTAGCCCCGCAGAAGAACTGCTCAGTGCCACCTAACATGTCACACGCCAAAGCAGAGACTAATGCCACTATGGAAATCAGTTTCAAAATTCAACTGGTCCCCTGCAATCCCTTGGCTGCCCTAATTAGCATTTTGCCTTGTTCTCCTTAGGGATTTTCAAATTCTTTCCTCTCGGTCCTAAGTTTTCTTTTCTTTTTTTTCTCTTTTTGAGACAAGGTTTCTCTATGTAGCCCTGGCTGTCCTGGAACTCACTCTGTAGACCAGGCTGGCCTCAAACTCACAAAAACCCTCCTGCCTCCACCTCCCAAGTACTGAGATTAAAGGAATGCGCCAC
>LZPO01027203.1:1306689-1322665 GCA_001675575.1 Neotoma lepida
CTCCAGGAGGAGGTGGTGGGGCAGCATGGGTCAGAGATGCCTCCTTTGTAAAGGGGTTTGAAAGATCCACAGAGGGCAGATGAGTGGGTGCCTCTCGAGAGAAGATACCACCATGATCCTTAGGAGGGGCAGGTGGGGCAGATGATGGCCCCACTGGCTCTCTTTGGAAGGGTGTCCCATGTTCCAAAGGGGACGGGGGGAGATGATGCTCAAATGTTGAGTTGAAACTGCCGGAATGAAAGCTGGCGACACTCTCCTGAAACTGGGGTGCCCGTTCCTTGTATGGCGTTGTCTTAAAGCCAGTGAGGCCTCCGCTGCTCCCACCCCCAAGGGATGCCAACTCAGAGGCACTTGAGGGACCATTGTCAAAAGAGCTGCCTGGTGTGCTCAGATCAAACCAACCTACTCTTGAAACCTCACGCCCATGTCCTCTAGTTCCCTTCCCAGGAACTCGAATGGACTCTACAGTCTGTATTGGCTCCCCTGACATCCTCCTATTGGCTGCATTATGATAACCCAGAGTTTCTATGGGGGCCCCCTTTTCTTCTGTGCTATCAGGCAAGTCTAAACAGGAGGAAGAGACTCGGGTTTCTATGCGATAGTGTTCTTCCTGTTGCTGGTCAGTGGTAGGCAAGCTGGGCTGGGTGAGGTTTGACAGACTGACACCATCACTTGAAGTACCCTTGTTGGGGGTCTGGCCAAAATGCTTATCATCTGAGGGTTTGCGTGAGGCGTTTTTAAGCATATTCTTAAACTCAATCGTCGATGTGGTGGAAATGGTGGAGGCCAGGACTTTCTCCACGCCTGATGTGGGTGGGTGGCCCGTTGGAGCAGCAAGGGTACTCTGCGAAGAGAAAAGGGAACGATGTGGGACTGAGTGAGGAGAGTCTGGGTACTGCTTCTGTGGCAAAGTGAGATGCCCAGTGGTAGACTGAGACAAGCTACTGTGGTTGGAATCAGGGGTGAAAAATGAATCATTCTTACTCGGTGATGGTGACCGATCAGACCCAGGTTCATTCCCTCTTATGCTGAAGGCACCAAATAGCCCAGGGGGAGATGAGAGATGGTCACAGTTCTCACTAGAGTCCAGGAGAGCCCTTACAGATGGAGGGAAAGCAGACTTTACCCCAAACTCCTGGGCCCTGTGGTTATAACTGGACAGGATTGGCTGGTACTCAGTGGTGTCAGAAAGCTTGCTTGACTTCAGGATGGACTTGGCTGGTTTCTTCTCTAAGTTCATCATGGCAGAGGGTGGAGGCCCTGAATACTCAAAATCTCGGTAATCCTCATCTTCCTGGAAAGAAGTATCAGGGAAGAACTTTTCCTGTGAAGAATCCATGAGGGAAGATGGTCTCTCTACTCCCTCAGACGGCTGCTTGTAGGGAGAGTCACTGGNCAGGCCGAAGGGCCGATAAGTAGACACAGAATTGGGGAGATCTTGGGGGTAGTTTTCATCTCTTCCAGGGGGTGGTGACCTTGTACTGCTGGGTGTTGAGGAGCCAGGGCTGATGATCTTAGATAGCAGGGACATAGTGTCTACACTGCTGGATGTGGGCTTGTCCATCATTTCATCCTGGGTGGGTGTCCCACTCCGTTCATCCCGAACAGGGGTTCCGTCAATGTTGTCAACCGAAGTGCTAGTAGGACCACGTTGGAAGTCTGAGGAATGGCTCTCTGATGGGGCACTGGATCCCAAACTGCTCAGGATTGGGATGTTTAAGTTTAAGCCACTGAAACCAGGATTACCTTTTAAGAAGTTGTGGATCTTCATTTCCAGGCTTGGGGAAGTGGATTCTGATTCCAGCTTTGGCTTGGAAACCTCNGAGGATTGGCACATGGCAACTTCAGCAGGTGGGGCAGCGGGGCTAGTACTGTGGGTACCTGTGAATCCTAAAGAGCTGGATGGTAATTTAAAAGTAGTGGTTGGGAGGACTGGGCTCTGCCCAACTGATGCCTTGCTTGCTGAAGTCGAAGAGACTTCAGCAGTTGAAGAATTAGGAGAATAGCTGAAGCTTTTGGAAACAAAGGACTGCGTATTGGAGAGCAGGTTTCGCCCCTTTATGGTAGAACCTGTGGTGCTAGCAGGGGAGGCTGTAGAGCTCTGAGATGTAGCTTCACTGGCTGGCACTGGGTTCCCAGTAACGCTCTGAAGTAAAGATGACAAGCCTGCAGAAACACAGATTAGCAAGGTTAAAAAGAACAACTACCCACATCGTAATGAAAACAAGGCAGGCTTATTAGATACTATCCTTCACTCTGGTGGGAACCAAATAGATTTTCAAATACGGAGTTAAAAGGACTCCAGACTAAACAGGCAGCGTCTGGATGTCACAGAAAACATCGGGCCTATTTGTCAATCTAAGATAGCAAAGCATTCAGATATTCCCAGGACAATCCAGACACAAGTCCAGTAATAAAAGGTCACAGGAAAGAGGGATTTTTAATGTCAGAATCATTCATAGCTTAAACAAAGCAAATCAGGAGAGAACGGAAGCACATTCTTCTTAACACAGCCTTCTAAGCCAGCATCTGTGTCTGAGCTGTGGGACTGTTCTGAACACAATCAATGTGCCCACCCTTCCAGCCCTCACAATCTACTCCAATGTTAACATGCAATGTTGTTTTCAAGAAGAACATATACAAAATTCAGAAATCTGCTTCAATAGGGAATACTTCTTTTCAAGAAGTCTAGCTATCTCTTGCTAGTGTCACTTTTAAAATCATTTTGTATGTGTATGGGTGTTTGGCCCTCGTCCCCTCATATATGTCTATGTACCACATGAATGCCTGATGCCCAAGGAGGCCAGAAAAAGGCAC
This sequence comes from Neotoma lepida, assembly GCA_001675575.1. Lineage (NCBI taxonomy): Eukaryota > Metazoa > Chordata > Mammalia > Rodentia > Cricetidae > Neotoma > Neotoma lepida. Next base: position 1,309,507 of record LZPO01027203.1, read on the forward strand.
TGGATCCCCTGGAGCTGGAGTTACAACAGCTATAAGCTACGTGGGTGCTGAGCATTATCTCTCCGGTCCTGTCTTATTAAATTTATTTATTTTTTAATTTTATGTGCACTGGTGCTTTGCCATGGGTGTCAAATCCCCTGAAACTGGAGTTACAGACAGTTGTGAGCTGCCATGTGGGTGCTGAGAATTGAACCCGGGTCCTTTGGAAGAGCTCAGTGCTCTTAACCACTGAGCCATTTCTCCAGCTCCAGTCCTGTTTCTTTTCTTGGAGGAGAGGATATCATGTGATCCAGACTGGCCTTAAACTCTAACCCTCTTGGCTCCACCTCCTCAATGCTGGGAGTTTAAGTGTGTACCATCACACCCAGCTGTTTTTCCCTTTAAAATTCGAACTAATTTATTTATTTATTTATTCATTTATTCATTTATTTATTTATTTATTTATTTATTTTTGAGGCAGAGCTCAACTACATAGCTTTGGCTGGCCTGAAACTTGCTATGAGACCAGGCTGGCCTTGAATTCATGGAGCTCTGCCTGCCTCTGCTTTCTGAATACTGAGATTAAAGGCACATGGCACTACAGTCTGACTCTCTTCTTTTTTTCTGAATTATTTTTATTTATGTATATGTGTGTATATTTGTGTAATGAATGCCATGTGTGTTCAGGAGCCTGTGGAGGACAGAAGAAGGCATCAAATATTCTGGAGCTGGGACTGGAGAGACGGCTCAGCAGTTAAGGGCACTGTCTGCTCTTCCTGAGGTCCTGAGTTCAATTCCCAGCAACCACATGATGGCTCACAATCATCCGTAATGAGATCTGGTACCCTCTTCTGGCCTGCAGGCATAGATGCAGGCAGAACACTGTATACATAATAAATAAATAAATCTTAAAAAAAATAAATAAAACAAAAAAAAATATTCTGGAGCTGGAGTCACAGATGGTTGTAGCTACCAGATATGGATGCTGGGAACAGAATTTGGGCCCTTTGGACATGCTCTTAACTGCTGGGCCACTGTCATAGTCCCTTTCTTTGTTTCCTTCTAGTTTTTTTGAGACAAGGTGTGCTATGTAGGCCAGGCTATCCTCAAACTTTCCATCTTCCTGTCTCTTAGAAAGTGTAGGGATTATAAGTGTGCATCGCAGAGACAATGCTTTCAAGACCAACTTTGTTTGTAACGACAGCAACGATAAACAGAACAGGTACCACAAAGACTTACAAACCCAGACCAANAGAAGTGCTGATCTTTTCATATAAAAATACACGGTTCCTGTTTTATAGCTAGGAAAACCCAAGGATTATTGATTAGTACAAACTGACAGTGATGAGATTCATCCCTGTCCACTGACTGACAAACCTCAGAACCATGGTAAAGAATTCTTCGGTGCAGGCTGAAGTTAATAAAATCAAAGTGCTCCTGAAAATGAAACAAAACAAACCCCCGGATCTCCTTACATCAAACTCATAATATGCCTGTTTGCCAAAATTACAAATGTATATTGCAATGCNCAGGCAGAAAATAGTCTAAAGACAAAAACCTGAAAAGGAACTAACATCAGATCCTATTAAGCCAATCACACTTTGTCAACTTTACTCACTTTCTAGTTAGAAATGAAAATTTCAGTTCTTACTAAATCTACCAAAACTATCTTTTGGTAATGAGGCATCTAAAGAAAATATTCCTGAGACTTCAGTTAGTGCNTCTTCAAAATATCTATTTAAAATCATATTTACTAAGGGATTAATTTTTTTTAAATTTTCCTTGACTTCAAATTTTTAAAATTAATTCTGTATGTGCACATGCATATGTGGCCCCCTGTGTGGAGGCCAGAGGTCAACTTCAGGTGTCATCCTCAGGAGCCATCCACCTCTTTTCTGAGACAAGGTCTCTCACTGGAACTGGGGCTGACTGATCAGGCCAAGAACATGACACCAAGCCTGGATTTTAATTGGGTGCTGGTGACTGAGCTCAGGTCCTCATGCATGTACCGAAAGCAACTGACCACCTGAACAAATCCTACAGTTAAGTAAATGGGCCTCCTCATGCCATATTCATATAGCATGTCATTAAACTTCATTATTCATCCTCCTCTCCTATTGTCCCCTTTAGCTGGTCGTGTCTTCTCTGCAACAGTGCTTCCATCTGCTTTCATGGCATATCTACTTCACCCCAACCAAGATCTTTTCTTCACCTCTCATGGACCTCTATTTTAACATCTATATAGACACAGACACAATTAACTATGCCTTTAAGAGAAAATCGTCTCCAGTTACACCCATTTCCCTGCAAATGTCGGGTCTTTCATGTTCTTCATAAGGCTGAATTAAATTAAGTGTGCATATGTGTACATTATCTATTTGTGGATGGGTATCTAGGCTGGTTCCACTGACTACTGAAAGTAAGGCAACATTAACAAGGTGTTCATTTGAGTTCTTCAGATGTAGACTCAGGAGCAATTGTATCTGAGCTCCATTTTTAGTCAGGAAAGTTCATTCTGACTTCCATGGTGGCTATACCAGCTTACAAACCTACAGCACCAGACACAAATTTTACTATTATTATTGTTTTTGCTTCATATGAGCTAAGCAAACGCTCTACACTGAGCTACACTCCTGGCTCAGGTCTGTCTTTTGGAGACAGTCTTGCATTGTACCTCAGGATGCACTAGGACTTGTTCCTTAGCCTACACTGGCATAAACTGTGATCCTTCTGCTACTGCCTCCCAGGTGGGAGTCACATGTACCATGCCTGTACTTTGCTTATTCTTTTGTTTTTTTGATACTAGATGTTCTGTAACTCACTATATAGACCACACTGGCCTCAGAGTCACAGAGATCCACCTACCTATGCCTCCCAAGTGCTGAGATTAAAAGCATTTGGCACTACACCCCACTATTTATTTGTTTTCTCAAATGGGCATTTGCTACATAGCCCAGGCTAGCCTCGAACCCATGACAATCCTGTCCAAATGCTGGGATTACAGATGTGAGGTATGTGTGATTTTTAAAAAAGAGATTCAGTATTATCTTTCAGATACTGTGGGACATGTTCTTCCACAGACCACTGTTTTTTCAAAGATAGATACTGTCAGGCCAGTGAGATGGCTCAGCAGGTAAGACAGTTGATGCCAAGTCTGATGATTTGAGTTTGATTCTCAGCACCCATACTGAAGAAGGAGAGAACCAACTTCCACAATTGTCCTTTGACCCCCATAAGCAATGAAGCTCATATACCACCCACCCCCACCAATAAATAAAAAGATAGATTTCTGTAATATGCAAAATTCTTTTTTGTCACTTTACTACATTTCTTTCACCTCAAGAAGCTGTGAAGTTTTTCTTTTAAAAATTTGTCAACAGGATTATGGATGACAAAAATACAACAAAGTTCTAAGAAATTCTCTTTTCTTTTGAGAGAATGCAGAGAGATCTGCCTGCCTCTGCCTCCCAAGTGCTGGGATTATAGGCATAAAAAAATTGTACTCTGGGCTGGAGAGATGGCTCAGCGGTTAAGAGCACTGACTGCTCTTCCAGAGGTCCTGAGTTCAATTCCCAGCAACCACATGGTGGCTCACAACCATCTGTAATGATATCTGGTGCCCTCTTCTGGCCTGCAGGCATATACGCTGGCAGGATACTATTTGTATAATAAATAAATCATAAAAAACAAACAAAACTACAACACAAAAACAGAATCCCACTGTAGCCTAGGATGGCCTATAACTTGAAATCTGAGTCTCCTAAGCACTGGGATTACTGGGAACATCAATTCTTTACTGCTAGTTCCAATAGAGAGGGGTTTCAGATGATCACTGAATAGTGTTTAGTTCTGTAAAATCAAATTCTCTATCTGAAGATAAACAATAGTAACAGAGTTACCCAGAACCGTTTGGGGATCAGAAAGTAATACTTACCTATATTGCTCTACTCATAGAGCACAGGGTTCCTCACCTTAGCAATACTGACATTTTAGACTACATACACTTTGTGGTTGCTATAATGCTATGCATTATAGGATATTTAACAACATCTGTCTGACCTGGTTTTACAATGCTGACCCTGTTGTAGGATTTATAATTAATTGCATAATTATACTGAGATGCTTAAGAAGGGCTGTATAGGTATCTGCAAAGTAAGATTTGAAAGATCAGGTATGATTCATGAAAAACTGAAGCAGTTTTCTGTACAAGACGTAACTGGGAAAGCCAAAAAGAGAAGTTTAAATGAGGCAGAGATTACAGATAGAAGAAGGGAAAAAAAGATATAGTATAGGTCAACATTAGACCTCAACACACACCAGGTGTTGTGGCGAACTCCTTTAATCCCAGCACTCAGGAGGCAGAGGCAGGCGGATCTCTGTGAGTTCCAGGCCACCCTGGTCTACAGAGCGAGTTCCAGAATAGCCAGGGCTACACAGAGAAGCCCTGTCTTGAATGCTCCCACAAAAAAAAGAAAAACAAACAAACAAACAAAAAAAAAACACCTCAATACACACTAACCTATACTAAGAGCTGGGATAAATGTAACCTCCAGTGGTGCCATGGTGCAGGTCCGAGTATTAAATAACCAAGAAATCTGGTTTTTAGTTTCAGTTCATCACACATCAGACAGACTTGTGACCTTAACCAACCATGTCACCTCACTGAGCCTAGTTTTCTTATCTGAATGGGAAGAATGGGAAGGTAATAGACTAGATAATATTTAGTCTGTTTTAGTGTTAACATTTTCAGTTCTATAAATGCCACCTCGTTAAGTGGTAACTATAAAAGCAGTAATGAGTTAACTATATTGTACATTTCAAGGCTTTAGACTCCTTAGAGCTAGAATCCAAGATTACACTGGAGACGAACATTCAATTCAAGTCCCTCTGGCACATGTCCGTTTACCTTGGAGTGCAGGGGCTGACTGGGTCTGGGTTTTAGAGAGAGCAGAGAGAATGCTCTCTGGAGTGATCTCCACCTTTGAAAGGATGTTTGCTAGAGGGTTGTGAGATGTTGTTGTGGCAGGTGCAGGTGTTTTCAGGCCACTGGTGAGGTTGCTGGGACTGGTAGGTGTTCCTGGAGAAGGTCTTGATGCAGAACTGACCCCTGGTGGCAGAAAGATGAATTCAAGAAAATGCAATACTCAATTCATGACACTTTCCACTTAATGAATGATTGTTTAATAGCAATCCTTGTGACTGATCTACATTTTGACACATACAAANAAGAACACCTGAAAATATGAACTGTTCTATTTGGAATATTCTTAAAACAAACAAGCACTACGTTATTTTCACGCACACTGGTTTTTGGAGCAGCAACCAGCACAAACCAGGCAACCTATTTCTACTCCGATGGTGTGACTTGGTGTATCTGGGGTGTGGTGGAGGGTATTATGGGATCAGAACGCTGCCACTACAAGTCTATGTTATTGGCAAGGGTTTTTCTTTTGAAACAGCCTTTAAAATGACATTATACAAACAAACTCTAATACTTTTACACTTCAAAACATTGGGCTAGTTATTAACACAGTAAAAAGGTAAATGCAGACAGGAGAAAAACATTTGATTTCTTAAAAAATGACAAAAACCACTATAGCAGGTGTTTTTACAAAGAAATACAAATAAGCAAATGAAAAAAGTCTTCAATTAAAAGAATAGATATTATCTTTTCAAGANTGAATGTGACAATGGGAAAGTGTTAGGAACAATTAAATTTCCAAACACTAGGTATATAAAACAGTATACTCTCTTAGATAACAATTTAGATCTAACACATGAAAATACTTTAAAAAAAAAATCTACATGCTGTTCTTTGGTTTCGTATTTTGAAACAGGCTCTCCAGCTATGCGGTGGCAGCGCACACACACCTTTAATCCCAGCACTCAGCAGATAGAGCCAGGCGGATCTCTGTGAGTTTGAGGCCAGCCTATACAGCGAGTTCCAAGATAGGCTCCAAAGTTACACAGAGAAACCCTGTCTCAAAAAACCTTAAACAAAAGAAAAAGAGAAAGAAAAAGAAAAAGGAAAAAAAAAGAAAGAAAAAAAACAGGGTCTCACAATATAACCAAGGCTGGCCTAGAATTCTCAGTCCTCCTGCTTGGTTTCCTGAGTGTCAGTGTTACAGGTAACACTATGTCTAGGTCACATGCTGATCCACCCCCACCGCACACCCCTGCCAAAATCATACAGGGCACAGATGAAAGGATATTTGTTTCCCTATCTTTCTGCAGGTAAGTGTTGCACATTGCAGTACTTTTGTTGTTGTTAATATGTGGATAATGGGGGAACACATGGAGTCAGATCTCTCCAGCCACCTTCATAAGATCATGAGAATTTAATGCAGGGCTCATCAGATTTGCATAGCAAGGACCTCAGTATTCTTTATAAAGCAAAANGCTGAAAACATAGTAATGTCCAATTACAAGGATTATTATACATTACAATAGCTATTAAAGTTAATATAGACGAATTTTCTTGTGTGTGTGTGTTATATGCACAGGTACACACACCCACATGTGTGCACGTGGAGGCCAAGCGACATCGGATGTCTTCTTCTGTCACTATCTCATTTTTGGAGGTAGTGTCAATCACCGAATCTGGAGCTTTAAGTTTCTTCTAGACTGGTTGCCAACCCCCAATATCGACCTGTCTCCACTGACTCCAAATGGTGGGGTTATAGACACATGTCGCTAAGCCTAGTTTTTATGTGGGTGCTGGTGATCTGAACTCAGATGCACACTCACACTTATGCAGCAAGCACTTCACTCACTGAACCATCTCCCTACCCACTTTCATCTTTTTTTCCAGAAAGAGTCTCATGTAGCCCAGGCTATCCTTGAACTCCTGATTCTCCTGCCTCTTCTACCAAGTGCTGAGATTACAGGTGTGCACAATCACAACCAGCTGTTTAGATGAATATTTAATAACATAAAAATGTGTGATATATACTTAAAAGTTTTTAAGTAAGATAGCTTAAAAATAATATGTATAATGTTTATTTTTTCTTAGTTTGTCAAGACAGGGTTTCTCTGTGTAACAGCTCTGGCTGTCCTGGAACTCACTATGTAGACTAGGGTGGGCTGGCCTCGAACTCACAGAGATCCACCTGCCTCTGCCTCCCAAGGGCTGGGTGAGATTAAAGGCGTGCGCCACCACCGCCTAGCCAATGTTTCAATTACTAAAAGAAGTTTTACAAATAATCTAATCTGTCAAATCAGCATCCATGCATATGTGTGGGTGGTGTGCTTTGGTGTATTAAGATTATTTTTGAGCTTTTCTATAATGTCTATCCATTTGTTAATGTATTTTTAATGAAAAAAATTTAAAGAAATTTCACCATCAACCACAACAACAACAAAAAGCCTTGATGGTTCAATGAAAACAAGATGGACCCCGTTTTACTGTCGTCACTGGGCTAGCTCACTTACCCGTGTTTTTCATGACTGATGTTAAGCTGCTAAGAATGGAACTGATTTTTGCCAGATCCACATTTGCCAGGTTTGGCAAAACCAAAGCTGGAGAAGGGGACAGAAGAGAAGTGTTCACGGGCTTTGGAAGAGGTGGAGCTGTTGTCGTGGGCACAGGCGCTGGGGCACACGATGAGGCCTTTGAGACACTTTCTGTTGACTTTGTGGGTACACAAGTGGAGACAGTTGGTTTTTCCAGAGGTTTTTCTTTCCTGTCCTCCACTGTTTGAACAAACGAAAGAGATAATTTTATGATCTATTTTCTAGATTTTACTTCTAGTATGAACCATATTATGTCCTAATATTTCCTACTCCTAGGGTAAAAGCTCTACACTCACTTTATGTTTTAAAAACAAAACAAAAAAGCCCCACCAGTTCCTTGCAGCCATTTAGGTGGCTCACAACCCCTGTAACTGCAACTCCAGGGGGGGCAGATGCCCTCTTCTGTCTTCTGTGGGCACACACACACACACACACACACACACACACACACACACACACACACACACACACACACAGATGTACACTCATACACATAAAGAAATATAAGATTAAAAAAAATCAGTCTCTATAGTTTATGATCATTCTCACCATAAATTATCTGTATCTTATTTTTTAATGATTCTCTTGCATATTCTGAGTACTGTAGTACTAAATGTGTGTATTTCTAGAAGAGGGGAGAAAGGCCAGGGACGGAGATGAGGATCTTCAGAAGGAAAAAGCGACCAAAATAAAATAAAGACTGCTGCAGTGGCAATACCCCAATGGGATAAGATGAAAAGGCACACATTCTTGATAATANATTGGTATTTGGGCTGTATTATAGGGATGGTATTTTTGCTACAAGGTATCCTGGTTTTTTCCATTGAGAACTTTCTTAGTGACAGAAATTCCATATATACATTATTACTTTTTTTGTTTCCACAAATTGTTCAACTGTGAGTGTAATGGACACAAACTATGTTATGCATATGACTTTCCCCTGCATGTATGTGTACATGTATGCAGTTCCCCAAGAGGCCAGAAGAGGGCGCCAGGTTCTCTAGAACTGGATTTNCAGACAGCTTCGGGCTGACAAGTGGGTACTGGGAATTGAACCAGGGTCNTCTGGAAGAGCAGCCAGCCCTCTTACCTGCTAAACCATCTCTCCAGGCCCTAGGTACTAATTTGAAACTACAACGTTTTAAGTCTTAAAATTTTTGGAATACACCCCTCTTACTACTTTAAAGAACACAGTGGGTAGTGTATTTAATTCAGCACAAGTTAACTATTTACTATTGATAGAAGTGCGGATGCCAGACAAACAACCATTCAGGGTAGTTGTGAAAATGTAGTTAATAAACTGCAGCTTTGGAANTCTTTTTCTTTAAATTATTTTTGGATTTATATATGTGTATGAGTATTTAGCCTGCATTCATATGCACCACATTTTTGCCTGGTGTCCAGGAAGGTTACAAGAAAATGTCAGATCCCTTGGAACTGGAGTTACAGTAGTTNTGAATTGCCATGTGAGTGCTGGGAACAGAACTCAGGTCCTTTGCCAGAGTGGCAAGTGCTGCTCCATTTCTTCAGACTAGTCACATTAAAAACACTTTAAAGTTATAAATTCTTGTAATATAATTTTGTTTATCTCAATATATCCAATTTGTTTTTTTTGTTTGTTCAAGACAGGGTTTCTCTGTGTAGCTCTGGCTATCCTTGAATTCTCTCTATAGACCAGGCTGCCCTTGCCTCTGCCTCCTGAGTGCTGGGATTAAAGGTGTGTGCTACCACCACCAAGCTTATATCCAAAATATTTTTATTTCAGTAAGGTATAAAAATAAAAATCATTTATGAGCAATGGGCATACAGCTCAGAGCTAAGTGCCTATGAAAGGCCCTGGGTTTGCTCTCCAGTACCATGGAAAACAAAGTCTGATTGATTAATTAGCAGGAAAACAAAGTCAATATAGAATAAGCTACTTACTGACCATATCAGGACTTACCGATGATTTTTGACCCATCATCTTCCACATCTGAGAGTTCCATGTCTTCCACATCACGGTTATCTGTCACAGGCTCAGGTGTGGCAGATTTGTCACTCTCCATGGCTGGTGACTGGGATTCCTCACCTCCCATTCCCTGAAATGGAGACTCAGAACCAGTTGGGGAAGGAGCATCCATACTTGGAGAAGGGACTGGTGATTCCTCAGGATCAGGAAGGGTTGATTTCAATTGATCCAACTTCTTCTTCAAGTTGTTTACTCGGTTAGCGAAGGTTTTGTAAGCCTAAAGGAGAAAAAAAGAGCTTATTTCTCTGAGAAAAGGAACTCTCAGGCACCATTTTGACTGATCANATTTCTTCATTATTATTAAAAACAACTAGCCCCAAACAAGAATANCACCATCTGTTGAGCACAGAGTGTCTGGGGTATCTACTTGTGCTCAGTGAGTACTACAACCCACACAGCTGTCTGAGCTAGAATCTTTTAACACTTTCATGATTACTGTGTATGTATGTATGTACGATGGATATGAATGGGCAGGCCATGGTGTGTATCTGGAGATCACAGGAAAACTCTTGTCAAGTCAGTTATTTCCTTCCATCTGTATGCAGGTTCCAGGGATCAACTCAGGTCCCNACAGGTTTGTACGCCAAGTGCCTTTACTTGCTGAACCTTTGCCCAATTCCTTAGAAATATTTGCTCTATCAGTCACATCCATGAACCAGTACTGGTGATTATTTACTAAAGGTTTTCTTTCTTCAGAACTTCTCTTTGTTGCCCATTATTCCTTTTCTAAGCCAGTATTGCATTCCAGATCCCACAGAAGTTACAATTTCCCAGTTCCTCTTGTTTGTGATAATTTGCTTGAATTTGTTTCTGATGACCTTAACAATTGTGTGTATTTACCTTAACAATTCTGATGAGTTCTGGTCGATGGATTTTGTCATGATTAGAAAGAGGTTATGAGTTCTTAGGAGGAAGACCACAGATCTGTCATGCCAACATACTCACTAACTCATCACTGTTGCTGCTAATGCCAACANGTTGTATAAGTTCCTCTCCTTTTCCTGACTATGTTACTGTGTGTACATGTGTGTGTGAACATGTACCATGACAACAAGTCAATGTCAGAGGACATCTTCTGGACACTGGCTCTTTTCCACCCACCCTGTGAATCCTGGGGATCACTCACGCCACCAGGCTTGGCACAAGTGCCTTTCTCTATCTGCAGAGCCATCTCAATGCCTCCTTTTATGCCTTTATTATCTTAATTGCCAGGATCTTAGAGCTGGGTGCTTTAAAAATAGTATTTTGTGTGTACACATGTTGGAGAGCATGTGTTAAAAAGTCAGAGAAACAACTGTGGGAGTTGGTTCTTTCCCTCCACTGTTCAGGTCCCAGAGCTCAAACTCAGGTCTTCAGGCTGGGTGGCAGGTGCCTCTGCACACTGAACCATCTTACCCCTCACCCCTCCTTTTGCTTTGAGTCTTGAACCATCATCACTTTGTAGGTATTACTTTATTTTGGCTCGACAGTCAAAAACATTAATTACTTAAAAAAACACTAATGTACTGGGCACAGTGGCACAAGGCTGTAATCCCAAACTTAGGAGATAAGAGCACTGGCTGCTCTTGCAGAGGACCTGGTTCAGTTTCCTAGAACCCACCTGGTGGGTCACAACTGCCTGTAACTCCAGTTCTAGGAGATCCAACACTCTCTTATGGCCTCTGAGGGCACAAGGTACAAATGTCATGATTGTGTACATACATATGGGTAAGCAACACTGACAAACATTAAAGGAAAAAAAAAAAAAAGCAGGGGGCTGGAGAGATGATTCAGCAGTTTAGGAACACAGACTGCTCTTCTGGAGGACACAGTTCCAACCCCAGAATCTACACGGCCAATGATAACCATCTATAACTCCAGTTCCAGGGGACCTGATACCTTCTAGACTCTAGGACACTGCATGAATGCAGTGCACAGATGTATATATCTGTCTCTTATACACATCTAGATGTGTATAAGAGACAACACACACACACACACACACACACACACACACACACACACACACACACACACACACACACACACACACACACACACACACACACAGACACACACACACACAGACACACACACACACAGACACACACACACACACACACAGACACACACACACACACACACAGACACACACAGACACACACACACACATGCGCATGCACGCGCAAACAAAAAAAATAAACCCCCAAACAACAACAAAACCCAAACAAAAAGTAGTTGGCATTTAAAAATAAATAAAAATAGCCAGGCATGGTGGTGTATCTGTCTCTTATACACATCTAGATGTGTATAAGAGACAGGATATACTGTCTATGCTTGATACCTAAGCAAAGAATTTGAAAGTTACTCTCCACAAAAACAAAATAAAACAAAACCCCCAAACAACAACAAAACCCAAACAAAAAGTAGTTGGCATTTAAAAATAAATAAAAATAGCCAGGCATGGTGGTGTATGCCTTTAATCCCAGCACTCCAGAGGCAGAGAAAGGTAGGCAGAGCTCTGAGTTCAAGGCTAGTCTGGTCTATAAAGTGAGTTCCAGGACAGCCAGAACTACAGAGAAACCGTCTCGAAAAACAAGCAAACAAACCCAGGGTGAGGGAAGACCACCCACCAAAGTAGATAGATAGATAAAACCCAGAAATTAGGGAGATGNNTCACTGGGTACAANGTTTGCTGTGTAGGCCTTAGAACCTGGGTTCAGACACCCAACACCCACTTCAAGCTTGGTGTGATGCCTGTAACACAGTGCTGTGGGTGGGAGGGTCAGGCCAAGATAGGAAGACCCTGAGGACTCACTGGGTAGCCAGTCTAGCTGAAATAGTAAGATCCAGGGTCTCAAATAAAGAGGAGGGTTGAAGAAATGTCTCAGTGATAACTAAAACAGACTGCTCTTGTAGAGGACCTGGATTCACCCAGCACTCAGAACACACACATGGTGCACAGACATACATATAGGTAAAACATCCATACATATAAAATAAAAATAAATCTTAAAAGAAAATCTCCTGGAAAAAAGAAAAAAATGGAGAAGACACCTCAAGTCAACAACCTCAGACCTCCATATGTGCACACAGAGGCTGGTGCATGCACCTGCACATGCTCATACCTTCCATATACAACACATACAATAAAAAAATACAGATATACATCTATTTAAAGGTATTGGAAAGTGCTGGAGCATCCAAAATTTAAGTGAGGAACACCAGTAGGAAGACCATAAGGAAAGCTAAGCTCTTGTCAGTAGTGCTCTTTTCCTTGAGGTTCTGACTTGCGGAACAGTGTAAAAAATTGAGTATCCAGGCAAAACGACACAAAGTGAAGGTACACTAATCAGTACAGCCTTTAACATAGGAAAACAAAAGTGAGATATTCAAAAGATAGAGACTCTCACAAGAGGAAGGACAGAATTGGCTCAAACATTTTTTTTTTTATTTTGTTTTCTTTCATTTTTTTTTTCTTTTTTATGATATTTTCTAAAGGCCTGGGAAGCTCAGCAGAGAAAGGCAACTGACATTTGCTTCCTGGAATGCACAGGTAGAAGAGAACTGACTTCCAAAAGTGGTCCTCTGATGTCTATGCATATGCCATACATAGCACATGGGCCTGCCTGCCCCCCACCCATATGTGTTAACACCCAATTAAGAATAAATAATTTTTTT
>LZPO01027203.1:1406743-1423328 GCA_001675575.1 Neotoma lepida
TGATTCACAAGCTGTACACTGACTTCCACATGAGTGCTGTGGCACTTGTGTGTCTACATGCATACACACATGGTGACCATTGCTAGGAAAATTGTCCAAAGAAATTCCAGATGATTTGGGGAAGTGAGTGACTTAGCATACATTTCCCATTTTTCAGTTTCTCAGGCTAGAGACCTTTGGGTCTCCAAGACTCTTCACCACTCCACACCCTTACCCCAACCAGGCACAGGAACAAACAAACAGGCTTACATTTAATAACAAACAGCATAAGTAATGGAATGGTGCTTCTGAAGGGCATGCAAAGAGTTAGCTAGATTTTAATGCTAACAATGCTTAAGAAAGCCAGGATATGATAACAACCAAAATACACAGCAAGGGAAGAGTGAGGGCCTGGTGCACACCTTTAATCCCAGCACTCAGGAGGATCTCCCAGGCCAGAATGGTTTACATAGTGAGCTCCAGGCCAGCAAGGCTACACAGTGAGACCTTATTTAAAACAAATAAACTAACAGACACCAAAATAAATAAATAAATAATAAAAGCAAAAACCAAAATGACAGATGGACAGTTTTTAGTGGTTGTGCAAGTAGCACAATGACAAAGTCCAACTTGTGGTGTCTACCAGGGAGGCCAACTGCAGATGAGGCCTTGATGTGGTATTGATGACCTCACTGTTGCCCAGTAGTCATCAGCGGGCTGTACTATTTAACTTAATTAAAATTTAAAATGCAAGGTTCTCAGCTTCACTAATACAATTCAGTTTTCAAGTGCACAACAGTCACATGTGGATAGTGGCTACAGGTTGGGAAGTACAGGCAGAGAACTTACCCATTCTGTATAAAGTCTACTGGTTAATGCTGCTTCTAGAGTCATAATCTATAATCTATTAGATAATATATACATTACCTGGAGGGTTAAGTTGGGCTGGATGTTCAACAAGATTTGTGATTCCAAAATAATCTTCTCTCTTGGGATTTTCCTCTGTACTAAAATTGGAGGAAGAAGAGAAAACAAGATATGTGGGTAGAGATATCAAGAGTAGCCTAGAGACACAATGAAAAAATACCTGTTCTCTATATGTTCTAATATATTTATTACACATTACCTATACCAGATACTTAGGTTATACATTATTTTCAAACTGAGACAAAAGGGTCTCAAAAAAGTTGGACATGTTTTCGATACTAGTCATTCCTAATCTCAGTATCAACCCTAATACCCTGATAGGCAGCATATCTGCCTTTTCTGATTTATTTTTATGTGCACCAGTATTTCGCCTGCATGTATGTCTGTGTATGGGCACCAGATCCCACACAGATCCCGAGAACTGGAGTTTATAAACAATTGTGAACTACCATGCAGGTGCTGGGAATTGAATCTGGGTTCTCTGAAGAGCAGCCAGTGCTCTTAACTACAGAGCCATCTCTCTAGTCCCAAGCATATTTTCTTATTAGTAACAAAGATCACTAAGAAGTGGGATGACAAATGAATGGTTAAAAAAAGAAGACACAAGCTCCTAAAGTCATGTATCAGAATGATGAACAGATACAAAGTTCTCCAAAAAAGTTTTTGTCTATGTACATGTTCATGTGTATGTTGTGTATGTGTTTGTGTGTACACATGAGGGGAGGTCAGGGATTGACATTGAGTGCCTTTTTCAATTATTCTCCACCTTATTTTTTTGAGGCAAGTGCACTCTTACTGAATCTAGTCCTTGCTTATTTGGTTAGACTGGCTTGCCAGTAAGCTAAAAGGATCCTCCTGTCCTTGTCCTCCCTAGTGCTGGGATTAGTGCTTGCACCATTATACCATGCCTAGCACACATAAGCACACATTCTCATGCTGGCTGTCCTGGAACTTGCTCTGGAGACAAAGCTGGCCTTGAACTCACAGAGATCTGCCTGTCTCTGCCTCCCAAGTGCTGGGATCAAAGGCCTGTGCCACCACTGCCTGGCTTTTAGTTTTTATTTAATCTGTTTTGTGTTCTGCATGCATTTATTTATGTGTACCATTATAAGTGATGGTACCTACAGAGGTCAGAGGAGGGAGTGAGATATCCTAGTGCTGAAATTGCAGGTGGGTAAGCCATTATGTGGATACTGGGAACTGAACCTAGGTTCTCTAGGAGAGCAACAAGTACTCTTAATTTCTGAGTTCCCATACCTGGCTTTTTTTTTTTTTTTTTTTTTTTTTTTTGGTTTTTCGAGACAGGGTTTCTCCGTGTAGCTTTGGTGCCTCTCCTGGAACTCACTCGGTAGTCCAGGCTGGCCTCGAACTCATAGAGATCTGCCTGCCTCTGCCTCCCGAGTGCTGGGATTAAAGGCGTGCGCCACCATGGCCCGGCTCCATACCTGGCTTTTTAACTATTGAGTTCAGATCCTAATGCCTAACAGCAAGTAGTATTTTACCAACTGAACAAGCTGCCCAATCTATGCTAATAAAGCTTTATCATCATTATTTCATCTATCAATTAAGAAAGAACTCTTTCCTTAGAGATAGGGATATAGCTCCGTGATAAAGCGCTTAAACTACCTAAGGTTCTGGGTTCAATTACTAATACTTTAAAAAGATGCCAGGACAGAGGCAGGTGGCTGTCTTTGAGTTGCAGGCCAGCCATGGCTACATCGTGAGATCCCTTGGGTGGGGGGAAGCTGCAAAAAAGAAAAGGAATAAAGCCTGACTTGGTGGCACACTCCTTTAATCCCAGCCCTTGGGAGGCAGAGACAGATGGATCTCTGTGAGTTCGAGGCCAGCCTGGTCTTCAAAGTGAGTTCCAGGACATCCAGAGCTATTACACAGAGAAACCTCGCTTGAAAAACCAAAACCAAACTAAACCAACCAACCAAACAAACAAAAGCAAGAACAAAAAACAACAACAACAAAAAACAAACAAAAATAGGAATGAAAAGAAGTCAGTTATAAAGTAAAGCAAGAGGACTGATTACTAAAGAGATGGCTCAGTGGTTAAGAGCATTTCTGCTTTTCCAGGACTTGGGTTCAGTTCCTAGCACCCACACAATGACTTATAGTAAACAGGTATAACTCCAGGTCCAGGAACTCTGACACTTTTCTGGCCTCTACTAGGCAGACATGTGGTGCACATACATACCCCTGCAAGCTATTCGGGCAAAAAAAACCTCATATGCATACAATAAAAATAAATCTTAAAAAAAAAAAAAGCTGATTGTGGCGGCACACACCTGAAATCTAAACACTCTTACAAGATGGGAAGTAGAAGAAGAGAATGGGCTAGCAAAATCCTATGTGTCATACAGTGGAAGTAAGAAGAGAGACCTTCCTCAACAATGTGGAAGGAAAAACTGACTCCAAAAATTGTCTACACACACACACACACACACACACACACACACACATATATATTTAAAGGGAAAAAAGCCAATGGTCCTTTCCCCCCCACCTTTCTTTCTTGTTTCTTTCTTTTTTTTGCAGTTCTGGGTACCAAACCCAAGTGCCTTCTACATACTAGGCAAGTGGTCAACCACTGAACTAGGTCCCCAGCCTTTCGAATGGATCTTTACAAACATGTAAAATATATAGAATACAGTAAGAAAAAAATGTAAAACTCTAAAAAGTGTCAAGAGAAAATAGGTCCTGGGTTCATCTCCCAGCACTGCAAAAACAAAGAAGTAGATACATGTTCTGTAGACTCACTCTTGTTTTATTTATTTCCGATTCTGGTACACTAACCCCAAAAGCTAAAAATAACTCAAGAAAGTTTGAGAATGCATGTTTGTGCAGTTATCTATTTCCTTTGGATTTAAAGTGTCATTTGATGCATATGTACCATCTTTCTAGTAGGAACTAACAAACTCACAGGTCAAAGCCATTGGGGATGATGTAAGAGTCCCACCACTCAATTTCAGGGATATCGCCTTCCTTTAGCTCCTTCTTAGGAGCAATGAGGGCAAGCCTAGTCGAAGTATGAATGCCTGTTTTTCTAGCAGCCTGTGAAATCTCTGCTTGGAGCTTCTCCAACTGAGCCTAAAAGCAAGATAACATAAAACAGGAAGGTAAGTTGGAGCAATGGAAAGTTATAGAGTCACAAATCTAAAAATATCCCGTTAAAATCTTTATACCCAATGCAATGAACTCACAACTTCTGACAGAGAGAAATTCTGCTTTATTTTATTTCTTTACTCTACCTCTCCCCTTCACTCTATAGTGTTTGCAGCAGATATGCATTAGTGGGATTCTATGAAAACCTCACTCAGAGAAGACAAAAAGGTCAATTTAATTGACTATGCAGTCAACTCAACTTTCCCAAGCTCATGGGTTTTATGTAGTAAACTTAAACACCAAGCTTCCTTCATCAAAAGAAGTCAAGAAAATGTTTTTAAATTGTTTTCCTCAACTGTCAGTCTATGGGGAAAATTCTATACAAGCAGAAAGTAGTCAGGAAGAGGAATATCCTAAACATCAAATATTCTAGGAATCCAGCACTTAGACCAGTCACTCATTGTTTTAAATTATGTATCTAATTCCCAAAATTATGGAAGCTGACAGCATTTTAACGTCTAAATTACCTTTGTCCGTAATCGTTGAGCAATCTTTTCAAATTTGCCCTTGTCATGGAATTTAAAAGTGCGTCTTTGGCGCTGGGAAGGGGCAATTGAAACTCGGGGGTCAAAAAAGGTATTAGATTCCATGTCTTCTGATGGCTTTTCTTTCAGTTGCTGCTTGAACTGTTCCCTCTTTACAGCTCGAATATTTGCCTTGAGGGTGGGCATCCGATGTGTCAGCTCGATCTCCTTGCCTGTAGCATCTACAGTGCGACCTTGCTCATCTAGGATCAGCGGTGTAGGTTTAGTTTGGTCTTTTAACTCTACTTTCCTGAAAAACAGTCCACAAAGAAATAAATCCTACATGGAACATTAAAGCAAGCAAAACCCACAGGAAATAAGAGAGAGAAGCCTAACAAAGACAATTGCGTAAAGTACTTTTAGGGAAGTTGACCCCATCAGTGCTTAATAAAATCTGATTTAAAAACATCAAAGGAGGGACTGAAGAGCTGGCTCAGCAGTTCAGAGCACTTGCTGCTCTAGCAGTGGGTCTGGGGTTTCTTTCCAGCATCCTCTTGGGGTTCAATTGTCTGTAACTTGAGTTCCAGGGAATCCAATGCCCTCTTCTGACCTCTGAGGACACCAGGTACCCATGTACTACACAGATATATATGCAGGCAAAACACTCATACATGTAAAATAAANCTCAAAACAAAACAATAACAACAAAAACAAAGTAAATTAGTTCAGTTTGTTTTAGCTAAAAAACAAACCAGGCTGAGGCTATATCTCACTATTAGAGCCCTTGCCTAGCACATTCAAGTCCCTAGGCTCCAACCCCAGCACTGAGGGAAAAAATCCACAAAAAAATATATCAAACTAGGGCTGGAGAGATGGCTCAGAGGTTAAGAATGCTGATTGTTCTTCCAGAGGTCCTAAGTTCAATTCCCAGCAACCACATGGTGGCTCACAATCATCTGTAATGAGATTTGGCGCCCTCTTCTGTATACATAATAAATCAATACATCTTTAAAAAAAAAAATCAAACTGAGTATCTGGATACAGGGCATAATCAAATGAAATTAATTCTAAAATCATGTTGAGAAAATTTTGTTAGCTAATCTTATTATTCCTAAATTCTTTTCTCTTCTTAAATTTATTTTCAGGTCCTCTGGAACTGGACTTACAGATGGCTATTAGCTAACCTGTGGGTGCTGGGAACCAAACTCTGGTCCTCTGGAATAGCAGCAAGAGCTTTTAACTACTAAGCCACCTTTCTGCCCACCTGCTCTGTTATTTCATATGCAATGGAGATTTGCCTACACGTATGTCTGTGTGAGGGGTCAGATCCCCTGGAGCTGGAATTATAGACAGATGTGAGCTGCCAGGTGGATGCTGGGAATTGAACCTGGGACCTCTGGAAGGACAGCCAGTGCTCTTAACTGCTGAGCCATCTCTCCAGCCCCACTCCCACACTTTTTATGTGGTGGTGATGGTAGTACTACAGACTGAGAACACAAGGCCTCCTGTACGCTAGCCAAATGTTCTACTACTGGGAGACATGTCTAACATCTGATCCTAAATTCTGCGATCAGTCTTAGGATGCCAGACCAATCACAAATGAGACAGGGTCTTGCTATGTAGTCCTGGCTGGCCTAGACCTTGTTATGTAGACTAGGCTAGATTCACATTTACCTCATTCTTCTTGCCTCTCCTTGAGTAATAGAATTGCAGGTATGTGCCACCACATCTCACTCAAGTCTAACATCTGGTCTCACCCAATATTGTTTAATGGCTAAAGCTCTTGAGTGGTAAGTCCAGAAACCTGATTCTATTCTTATCTCCAATATTAGCTGAAAAATATTATTTTAGTTCTATCAATTATAAACAGACAACAATATCTACAACAAAGCCAAAAATAAATGTAATTGGTATTTAGATCACATATTAAAAATATGAAATTGTAAGAAATTACTTAATGTTCTTTGGGGGAATCAGTAACATTCAAGTAAATTACCTTTAATTTACTACTCCTAAAATTTCAGAAGTGAGCCAGGAGGTGGTGGTGCACACCTTTAATCCCAGCACTCAGGAGGCAGAGGCAGGTGGATCACTTGAGTTCGAGGCCAGCCTGGGCTACCGAGTGAGTTCCAAGACAGCCAGGAATACACAGAGAAACCCTGTCTTGATAAAGCAAAATAAATAAATAAACAAAATTTCAGAAGTGATAAAGGATTCTGTGAAAGATACTCACGGTGGAGCTATGCCCATGGCATGGAGATTAGCCAGGCCCACCATGTTGGCATTACCAATAAGCCCTGGCTTCAAAGCCAGCTGTGCCTGGATTCGGGCTTGCAGTTCAGCTGCTTTCCTTGCCTTCTCAATGGCATCATTCATAAAAGTAGCAGCCTGGGAGGGCTGAATAGTGTTGCCAATTGGAAGTCGCTCTGGTTGGGAAGAAGAAGGTGTCTTTGGCTATAAGATAGAGATGAAAAGAAATCCAAGGGTTTGAGATAGATAGGCATACAGATGTATAGACCATGGTAGATTATGGCCAGTTTCGGGACTCTCACGTGAATGAATGACAACAAATCTGTGCTAAATGTTCTTTTCAGAGTAATCTGGACACAATACCTGAGGTGTAGGGGGGCTGATGAAGCTCAGTTGTTTTTTCCTTTCCTCAATTTGTCGTGTTGCTGCCTCCATCATCTGTTTGATCTGTTCTCCAGAGGGAAAAATTGGAAAAGATTAGTTTCTCCCATAAATGTTCCCAAATGAAAAAGCATTCGGTTCGAGACCTAAAAGTTCGTGAATGTCTATACACACACACACACACACACACACACACACAACCTGCACCATAGACTAGAAAATTTAGTCAAGAGAAGCCTATACAATTAAGCACCAGAGTTTTTCAATCTTTTTCCCCTCAAGGTAGAATTGGTATATTAGGTAGTATACATTATGGTGACTGAGACTCAGACAATATGAGTTTAGAACTGTGCCACTTCCTGACTGTATTCCATTGGATAAGGCATTACTATCTTAACCACCCAAGAATCTAAAAGGGGGAAAGTGGTGCGGGCACACTTCCTACAAATTATTACATTAAGGGGGGGGGGCAGGGTTGGAGAGAGGGTGAAGAGCTAAAGCACCAACTGCTCTTGTAGAGAACCCGAGTTCAGATCCCAGCACCCACACGGTGCTCACAACTGTCTCTAACTAGTTCTAGGGGATCTGACACTTCTGCCTCAGGCTCCGGCATGCACACCATGCTAATATACATACTTAGGCACACAGACACAAAATAAATGTTATCTTCAAAAATTATGTTTACCAGCAAGGCATGTTGGCATACACCTTTATCTCAGCATTTGGGAGGCAGAGGCAGGCAGATCTGTGAGTTTGAGGCCAGTCTATTCCACACATAGTGAATCACAGGCCAGCCAGGGCTAAATAGTAAGACTTTGTCTCAAAAAATAATCGTGCTATCAGCCCCTGAATTCCTACTGTAGGTAACCATGGGCAAAGGTGCCGGCCTCTTTAGAGGTGTTTCTATAGACTCCTTGTTGTGTCCTAATGACGTCCAGAAAGAAGCTCTAAGATAGAGTCAAGCCTAGGGCTATCGTTTCATTGAATTTTCCCAATGATGATGAACAGACAATTGGGCAAACAATGAGGTAACACACTAGCTGCTCAATACATACAATTTCAATAATCTTTAGCTGGACTATTTCTGATCAAACCAAGGACTGCTAAAATATAAAGCAGGAAGTAAAAGTTCCCCAATGGTTAACACTGACTCACATCAAGTTCAGAGTGAACATGGACCCATATACCTTTGTCTCAGCTCACAAAAATCACTTTGCTTCCTTTAACTAACCTGGAGCTTTGTTAGCATGCCAGGGCTTTCTGACGGAGGCCCAGGGATCACCTCTGGCTCCTCTTCTACTTCCTCAAAACGGGGTATTCGCCGCTTCTTTACCCCTGATGATTCCTTTGAGATCTCAGAGTCATCACCAAACACCTCCTAAAGGAATCCAAGATGAAAGAAGAATTGTACCCCTCCCTAGGGGAAAAAGGGAAGAACCATCCCGACCCTACCAGCATCCTGTGTTTTTTCCCAGGGGAATATGACACAATCCTTCAAATAACTTTGAAAGGGTCTTCTAGACTCTCCACCAAGTGGACCATTTCACCCAGCTTCATCACTCTTCTACCCCATTCAAGCAAACTTCATCCCCACGTTCTTATAAATGTTCCCATCTCAAGATCTTCGCCAGTGCTACTGCCTACATTGTAGTGCTCTTCCTCCAAATCCTTTCCCACAAATCCTGTCTAAAACTCACCTCCTCCAGGAAGTTTTCCTCATTATCTCATCCCACTCTGATCAAACTGTTCTTTCACATCCTCTTAAGCACTTACAGCTTGGTTCATATTAGATTACTTTGCTGACACTGTTTGCCAAGTGTTAGAGGTAGTACTTTCTCCCAATTAAAATCTAGGATCTTCCAGAAAAGAGGCTTGTTCTTTTTTAGTATTCCCCAATAACATTTTCTTCTTATCATACAATGGGAACTCAAATATGTTGACTAATTTGCAAAATGAATTTAATAGGACCAAGAGCGGCCAACTGGAAGGGACAATGGGAAAAAGCAAATGTACACACCGGTGGTAGGCTTTGGGTGACATCCCCTCTTCACTAGGAGGGCTCGTGTTTTGCAAGGACATATCCTCAGCCAGGGGCGAGCGCTTCCTGGAACTCCTACAGTTCAAGAAAAAGGACTCTCCCATAATATATTGTGTGGAGTGGGGACTTGCATGGACCAAAAATGGGACCCATATCCCATGCTATCTAGTATCTCCCTCAAGAAACCATTTCTACTATCCCACCCAGTGTAGTCAATTCACTCAGTGTGAGCTTGGCACTGACAGTGGCACGTGCTATCATAACATAATCTTTACTGTGTGATCTGTACAATATGTGGACTAACCATCCCTCTTAAGTTACTTAACACAAGTCTGAAATTCTACAATCAGTTCTAACATTTATACAAACTGCTACTCAGATTTTATAATCTGTGACTGATTTATTCTAATTCCTCACTCCTAAACTGCAGGCTGATTTAAGGCAAGGACTGTATCTGATTTCTCTGGCCACTCTACAATGCTATAAAAACAAAAGGGAAAGGAATTTCTATATTTCTTAGTCCTATAACACAGCCACAGGCCCCAGGCAGACACTGCTTATCTTTTTTTGTGTCTCAGGACAAGCAACTGATATCCAAGGTTTCAAAAGCACTTTAAGAGTGGGTATGATGGTACGTGCTTAGAATCTCAGCTCAGGAGGCTGGGCCAGAACCTCTGAGTTTGAGGTCACCCTGGGCTTGGTGGCAAGATCTTGTCTCAAAAATCCTAAACAAGGGCTGGAGAGATGATTCAAAGGTTAAGAGTGAGTACTGTTCTTCCAGGGACTAGTTTGGTTCCTAGCACCTACTTAGTGGCTCACAACCACCTGTAACTCAAGCCCCAAGGGACTTGACACGCTCTTCTGACCTTTATGGGCACCTGTGTGCATACACATACATAAATAAAAATTTAAAAATGAATCTATAAAAAAATCCATAGTCAAAAGAAAAGTTATTAAAAACAAAGACAAGCTGATCATGGTGGTACACACCTGTAACCCTAGCACTCAGACTATCACAGTCCAGGACAGGCTGAGTTAGCTATACAGTAAGACCTATCTCAGAATAAACCAACCAAAAACCCAAGAGAGACAAAGGGAAGTCAGATAGAGAAACTGGCTACGTTAGGGACTGAGATAAGAGATCAGCTACTTGACACTGCTCACATGTAAAAAGGCCATAACTACACAGCAACCCCAGAATACGCACTTAATAAAAAGGGAGTATTTCTAATTCTTTTCACATCCCACTCATGGAGCCAGTGACCCTCAATAGGGCGTACGACAAATGTAGCCTACATGGCAGTTGGTTCCAGGGATCCTATCTACAAGTACATCACACAGCAGTCTCTAGTACTGAGCAAGAATGAGGTCTACAGTCAGGAAGCAGTGAGACATGATGAAGCAACTTACTAGACTTTAAGCAGCCCGAGATTCCTAGAGCAGTCAATTTATAGGTAGTAGTGAAAAGGGAATGGTGAAAATAAAACGATGGATGAAAAAAAGGACAAAGCTATCAATTACTTCTTTGGACTATTTCAAATGAACTTTGCTCATAACTGAAAGATGGTGATAACACAAATCCTACCCCTCTATGTCAATGTCTGAGGATCCCTCTTGAACACTTGGTGTTCTATTCTGTTGATGTTGTTTTTAACTTTTTATTTGTTGTAGTACTGGGATTGAGGCCAGGGCCCCATGCATGCCGGGCAAGCACTCTATTACTGAGCTATAACCCTAGCCCCAACACTAGGCGTTCTAATAGTAGATGTTAAAGTGTAAGCAGATAAGCTCAGCACATTTCTTATTCCAAACACTCCTGAGCTTATTAGATAGTGACCGTAACCTACCTTTAATTCTCGTTTTCGGCTTCTGTCACTGCTGGACTTGGAATGTCTAGAGCTTCGGCCTTCCTCCACAGCCTCAAACAGCTTATCCACAAATCGGAGNGTAGAATCATCAAGAAAAGGTTTCAGGTGGTCTGACAGGAAAAAAAAGAGGCCACAGATTAAAAAGGTAAAAGTATATAGTCCAATACCTAACAGGTAATAAACAACAAACTAGAATAGGAGGGGGGGAAAGAACAGGAAGGAAAAAGGTTTTACTTTTTATTTTTTTAAGGAAATCTTACATTTTGACTGCACATGTCACTACATGCTGCATGCCCAAGGAGGCCAGAAGATGGCACTGGATCCCTTGAACTGGAGTTAAGACAGTTGTTAGCTGACATGTGGGATGCTGGGAATTGAACCTGGGTCTGCCATGAGAGCAGCCAGTGCTCTTAACTGCTGAGCCATCTCTCCAGCTCAGGGGGGAAAAAAAAAACATTTTAAGAACTTCTTTGTAGGGGACTAGAGAAATGGTTAAGATACTGCTCTTGCAGAAGACCCAAGTTCGGTACCCAGAATCCACAATGAGCTGCTGACAACTGCCTATGACCTCAGGGGACTCTAATCCCTGGGAAGGCATATTCTCATTCTCTCTCTCTCTTTCTCTCTCTCTCTCTCTCACACACACACACACACACACACACACACACACACACACACACTTAAAACCATAAACTGTAGGGGCTCAAGACATGGCACATGGCTTATCAGTTAAGAGCACCGGCTGCTTTTCCAGAGCACCTACATTTGATTCCCAGTACCCACACGGAGGCTCAAAACTGTCTGTTGTAACTCCATCTGACTCTTGCTAGCTACCTGCACACTTCTGGGGCACATACATAAATGTAAATGAAACATTCATACACATAAAAAATAAAATAAAACATAAAAATAGCTTCAGGCATGATAACACATATCTTTAATCCCAGTACTCAGGAGATAGAGGCCAATTAGGGCTAAATAGTGAAATCCTGTCTTCATAATAACTAAGTAAATAATTTTCTTTTTGGAATTCCCAGTTTCTGATATACTTAATGATTCTGCTATATGAGGTAAAAGTTTCTAATTTTTTTGGAGCAGAAAGTAGTATAGCCAGAGAAATCTGCTTAAATTGAGCATCAAAGTTGAAGATGAGGGCTGGGAATGAAACTCTGAGGAAGAGTACTTTGCTTGGCAGGCACAAGGGCTTGGGTCCAATCCCCAGCACCCTAGAAACAGTTTAAGATAAATATCACCTTCCCTTCTCCTACACAACAAATCATGGAAGACTACCAGAAAAACCCACCTCCCTGTACCTCTTCATGTGTCTTATTAGACTTCCACACTCTGAGGTGTCAATCAGATCAGGCTGTTTGACTGTAGTCAAGTTTCCTAAGCAAACTTGACTTAGGTGACTTGGTATGGTGGCCAAAGACTGTGATTCATAATGTGCCACAAACGATAAAGAGAGAGAAAAAGATTGGTTATTTAGGCTCTTCCCATTGTAACAGAAGAAAAAATGAGAGAGGGTGTGGCTCAGTTAGTGAGAGTGCTTGCCTAAGTCCTGGTCTCCTCCACCTCCACTACTGCATAAGCCAGGTGTGGTGCATGCTTATAATCCCAGAATTCAGGATGTAGAGCAGTGCTTCTCAACCTTCCTAAGGCTGAGACCCTTTAATACAGCTCCTCATATTGTGGTGACCCCAAGCATAAAATTATTTCATTGCTACTTCATAACTGTAATTTTGCTACTGTTATGAATTATAATGTTAATATCTGATGTGCAGGATATCTGCCATGTGACCCCTGTGGCGTGGAGACCCACAGGTTGAGAACTGCTGATGTAGAGGAACAAGAACCATAAGTCTTAGGCCACCTTCAGCTACATAGTGAGTTGGAAGCCGGGCTGGGCTCCATGAGACCCTATCTTTAAAAAAAAAAAGGGGGGGGGGGAGTAGTACACACCTTTAATCCCAGCACTCAGGAGGCAGAGGCAAGTGGATCTCTATGAGTTCAAGGCCAGTCTGGTCTACATAGCAAGTTCCATGCCAGACAAGACTACACAGGAGACCTTGTCTCCCAAAAAACAAAACAAAACAAAAAGGGGGTATGGTGGAGTGAGGAGAGGTTCACTAGTCTGACCTTTTCTTTGATTTGCTCCCAATAGAGACAATCTGGGGAAGTTCAAATCCATGTTTGGAACGAATTTACACCTTAGTCAGGAAAATCAGAACGGTACATACCAGCTGCCTTCTTCTTATCCATGCCCTTCCCCACACAGTTCAGTGCCGCTGTGACCACCGTGGGCTCTGAGAAACCCAGCACCCTCTTCACTGTCTTCTCTATCCATGGTTTCAGCTCATCCAGCTCCCGCTTAGACAGCGCCATTTTGGGGGGAAAGGAGAATGACAGCTCAAATGGGACCAAATACTACACCTAAAAATAAACCAAGCAAGAGTCAGAGCAAAGGGAAATAAAATAAAAAGTCAGGATAACACTTAGTAGAATAGGAAGGAGCGCTTTCCCCATTCCTGTTTCCAATCCCTAGTCATGTCCCTACACTTCATATGAAGGGAAACGCTTTCCCCAAAGCCAAGCTTCAAAGCGGAAGGAAGCTGTCCCATTAGCTTTTTGGGTTTTTGAGATAGGGTCTCACTATGTAGCTCATGCAGAACTTAACACCTGCAACCTTCCTGCCTCTACTTGCCCAGTGAGGGATTCTGGGAGAACACCATCCCTGCCCCACTCATTTGATGTTTTAATTCTAATTCAGTATCAGGCATCAGTGCTATGTGAGGAATAAATAAACTAGGAATAACCTAGTCTGAAGAATGAGTTCTAACTTCTGATCCTGTTATACAAAGGACAAACAGAACATTTAAAGAATCAATCTAGAAATCAACTTTCCTATTCCTTCTTCTTCTGGAAGGCATCCTCTAACCCAGCTCTGACCTAAAACTTTTCTAAGGGATGCAAAAGAGGGGTTATCCAAGTCAGTCCTCCTGTGTTAAAATCTCGTAATCCTTAAGAATGGTGTCCCATTTCATTCATGGTGGTGAGCATTCTATACACTAGTAATTCAATATCATACTCTAGAGGACTTGTCAGCTGACTTAATGAGAATAAACCTAAACTCAGAAAAAGGCTATTCATGTTTTCAAACTCTCTCCCTTCTCACTTTTATTCTTTTACTTATTAGTGCCAAACTTGCCACAATAAACTTCTATTACTTAATGCAAGCTGGTATAAAACTTCAACACTACTCATGCTTACATTTGGGTAAAATAAAATGCAAATCTTAAATCTCAAACATCCTCACAAGCATAGAGAAAACTTCACTTCTGATTTTCTTCCAAATAGCTGTATAGCAATCAACCAACTGCACTGACCTCAATCTTCCCAGCTTAGCTCCCCCAAGCACAGCCATGTATGATCTGGGAATTACTCTTCCAAGATGTTTTAAGACATCTNGATCATACAAGCCTGTAATCCCAGCACAAGGGAGGTAAAGACAGGAGAATCAGGAATTCAGGTCTAGCCTTGGCTATAGAGTTCAAACTCACCCTTGGCTACAGGAGACCTTGTCATAAAACATAAAGACACAATGTAATTAGCTCCTACACTCTTGACAGATTAATTTCTCATAAGATATGCCACCATGTAGTACTAACTTTGATATACCTGAATGAAGCTGGAAGGCTGTGCCTCAGTGACAAGTTTTATGAATAATCCTGTGATAGCGTTTTTTGGGCCATCATGAGATAGCAGTATACTTACTGCCTATCAGAAAGCAAACAGAAGCACTAACAAGAGTGGAGGAAAAAAAGCTCACTGAGCAGACAGTATATGTACTAAGCACCACCATTTATAAGCCCTTAGGCAAATAAGTTAATTCTCCAGGGCCCCAGTTTACTCAACTTAGAAAATGGAAACATTTGACATAGCGTTCCATTCAATAAATACTTAAGTAACTATTGTCGAGCAGAATACTTACTGCATGTAAGGACACATACAGCAGTGATCAAGACAGTCAAGAATCCTCTTGTTAATAGGACTTACAACCCACTACAATTGAATAATAGGCTAGAAAGTGTAAGCAATTTCAAAATCCAAAGTAATAGGTGAAGCATATTAGCAGACTGGACGTGAGCCCAAAGCACCATACTAACAAATGGATGTCTTCAAATTCTTCATAACTGTGCAAACCAGACAGTCAATGGATAAGAAAGTTTCAGTTACCCGAGTTGCCACTAGCCAAATGTTCAATCATAACAGCGAGGAGGCGGCAGCGTTGGTGGGGGGGTTGGAGGGCGCAGAGGAAGGCAGAACGCTCTCTTATGAATGAGCAGGTAGCAGAATCCCAGCTTCCGAAGGAATCCCTTACTCTACTTAGCTCCAAGCCCCTGGCACCCCAATGCTTCCATCTTTGCTGTCTGTCCAACTGGCCCCCGCCCCACCGGGTCCGACCTAACTCCTCACCCCGGAGCAGGTCTGCCCACCCTGCTCCTTCCCGCCCCCGCCCTCTTCCTCCAGCAAGCCCATTCGGACTCGTTCCCCCAAAGAACCGGGCGCTCCTCTCAGCCCGCTTCCCGCCGAGGACTCCCGCCCGGTCCTCCCCTCGGACTGAGCCCTGTCCAGCCGCTCCGACCCAAGGCTAGCCTCTCGGGGCGCGGGGCCACTACTCACCTCACAAACTTCAGCCCCTGAGACGGAGCCCGAACGTTACACCGGAACCGGAAACCTTCCGGTCGCCCTACGGCCCGCCGTCGCTACTGCCACAGCCGCCGCCACGCTGCGGTCCCCACAGCACGTGACCCGGGAAGGCGGGGCCGCGCCCGCGCAGCCGCGGTATCCTGGTGCCGGCGGCGAGGCGCATGCGTAGCGGGATCCTAAAGCTTAACCGACTGACTGCCGGCGGAGCGAGTCCCACATTAGTCCAGTCATTGCCTGGAGCAGAAATCGGTTGGCAGCGAGAGTTAGTGAGCTAGAACTAAAGGCGGGGACTTCCACATTCGTGCTCAAAATGGCCTTTCTTATTAAAAAAAAAAAAAGTTATAATCACTAGCATTAGCCATCCCTTCTTAACTTTTTCTCCCCAATCTAACAGCGGTGCCGGAGACCACGCAACAAGAACACACACTCAGANCTATACCCTGGCTTTCCATTAACCAATGAAACANCACAAGACCTGCCTCACTTCCTAACTTGTGGGGATCAAACTTAGTATTCCCATTGCTTCCTCAACCTCAGAATCTGGACCACTTCCTGGCTTGTCGCTTTCCACCTTGCGTTGCTCTTTACTCAGAAATCTGCAAGATTTGCACTCTACTCTCCTTCGCGTTTCTGTTCATATTGTCCCCAGAGAAACTTTTCTGGCCACCCTATTTAATTTTGATACTTGACACTCTTGATTGCTATTTTCCTTTTCTTACTGTACGTATAGTATCATCTACCATATTCATACAAGTTTACTTAGGCTTAGTGCTTGCCCTCTGACTCCTTTGTTCACT
>LZPO01027203.1:1455078-1467867 GCA_001675575.1 Neotoma lepida
TTTGTGGGAAGGAGCTACTCTGGCTTCTCTCACTAGTCTCGCTCCCTGACTTCCAAGAGCCCACCTCTTTCCTTTACTGCCTCACTCTTCTGTTCAGCTTTGTGGTGACAGAAACAGAAATCTGAGTTCAGTCTTGCTGAAGGATCTCTCCTTGGGACNCCAGCCTCCACCAGCCTTCTCTTCTTTGACAGGACTTTGCTTTGCTTTGCTTTGCCTTTGGTTTCCTGGCTCCACCTTCCAGATCTGTACTCTGCTCCCAAGCCTGGACTCCAGCAGCTGAGAAAACACCATCACCCCCGCTGACATGCCCACTTACCTTCTCTTTATATCTTTTCTCTCATCCCATCTACAACAAAAGAACTAGTACAAAAGCTCAGCATCAGAAGTAGACTCACCCAGGATGAGTGGCACAGCAAGGAAAGCTACAAAGAGGACATCCATTCCGGATTGTGCACTATCGCTGTGAAAGTAATAAAAGGAAATTCTGCTGTTTCCCACCACACTTACCCCGCCTCCCCCTCTGCTGAGAAGCTAGGAAGGAGCAGCGATTCTTCTCCCAAGGGACAGAATTCTCCGCCTACTTGCTCAGTAGATCTGTTACATAGCTGCTGGACTGAGGGGCAAGCCTATTTGATGGATGCAAACTTGTTACTCCTGGAGAGCCCCTAGCCCTAGATTTAGGTCCACTTGGGACTCCCACTGCTGGGACCAAAGTTATTACTCTTTTCTCCTTCCCCTCCTCCCTCCTAATTCTCACAAAAGTTCACCCTCCTTCTTGCAAGCCTTAACTTACCATCACCATGCATCACTGTCTTTACTCCTAATATCTTTTATCACTGTGGGAATGAGGAGAGGAAAAGGTGAAGACTTTTTCTAGACAGTAAATAAATGGTGCCTCTTCTCTGCTATCTTGGCTGTGGAGGATGGAAGTGATGTTTATGAACCATTGTTTGACTCCCAAATCTCCTTCTGCATTGCTGCTGATAAAAATCTTATAGCTGTCAGGGCCAAAAGAAACTCCAATTTCCCAACTTTCAAAAGGTAGTTTATATATCCAGAAATGAGCTCATCCTGGGCTATAGGAAGATTTCTGGGAGTTAGAAGATAAAAGCCAGCATTCCTCAGGAACNTGTGAAACTGGTTCCCCTCTGGCAAAAGGAGTCATTTCCCTTCTCTCTGGCAGAGAGGACATATATATGGCTACCAGAGGAACCTATCAGCTTGTCAAATCCTATGCTGGCCTCCAGGCTCCCTCAGTATCACAAGTACCTGTTACACATTTCAAAGTACACACTAGCCAGGCAGTGGTGGCGCATGCCTTTAATCCCAGCACTTGGGAAGCAGAGGCAGGTGGATCTCTGTGAGTTCGAGGCCAGCCTGGTCTACAAATCGAGTTCTAGGACAGGCTCCAAAGCTACACAGAGAAACCGTCTTGAAAACAAAACAAAAGTCCGCACAACATCCTAGCCTTTCTCACTCCCTTCTCTACACTATACTCCCTCCAGCTCAGGGCTCCCAACCCCCACAGCTACTCATCCTTCTCACAACTCTTCTCACTGTGCTTGCTCTGTTCTCTAGTCCCACTATTCTCCTCTCTTCTTGCAGATAGCCTGGCCCATGTCTGGTCTGCTGGCCATGTTCAGCCTACTTTCTCTCTCTTCTCTAAACTCTTCCCAATGCCTCTGCCTGTTCTCTCTTAACCATACCACGAAACGCTCATGCATACAATAGCCAAGGCCAGNTATTTCTCTCCACTTTGTGTTGACCTCACCCCTTTCCCCCAATTTTTTGGATACAGGATGGAAGAAGAGAGGAAGCAAACACTATCTTTCCTTCTGCTAGGTGCCATGCCTGTCTCTCACTTTCAGACACATGGCACCTTCCTTTATCATTCTGTCTGCTCTGGTATTTCCTCTTTTCATTCAGTTAAATTCAGAAGCAGTAGCATATTTATTAGGCATAATGAACTAAGTTTAGTCTGCTAGGCAATTGAGATCTCACAGACAAGACAATTAAAAAACAAAACAATGCTAAGTGTGGTGTCATGGCCCTTTGATCCCAACATTTGAGAGGCAGAGGCAGGCAGACCTCTGAGTTCNAGGCCAGCCTGGTCTAGAGTGAATTCCAGGACAGCCAGGACTATTTCACAGAGAAACCCTGTCTCGAGAAGCCCCACATATGTAATAAATACCTGCTCAGCATCTAAAATGAGTCCCTGGAACACTGTACAAATGTCTGTGAAATCACCATTTACAAGACAGTTTTACAGGCTGTTCTCTACAGTCAGGAGATGCTCTGTTGACAGCTCATAGAGAGAAAGAAGAGTTGTCTTGTTCATATTTCCCCTAACTCAGCCTGCTGATCTCAGAAGCAGGACACTCTGGCTAGGATGCTCCCAGCCTCTTAACCCTCTTAACCATGGGGCAAGATGTGCCTGGTGTCTTTATGCAAGAACCTGTTTCTCAGTTTCTTTCCAGAATTTACTGGGGAAAAGAAGTGTATAAAACATCCTCCATATGAGTGGCACACATGTACTAAGTCAAAAAATCACTTCCAGGAAGCCTGGTTTTCTTCAATTTCTATAGTTTGTTGTTGCTTTGATTACACGCTCAAAAACCNTTTTCCAGATCTGATCCCACTGCAGGATTTCTTCGCTTAGGCATCCTCCTAAGGACCAATGTGTCCTCATACAAATGATGAAATCATTCTAATACGAAATCCCCCTCCCCAGCTTGAGGAAAAGACATCACTTAAGTTTATTTTCCAGAATATAAATAGAGGAAGTATGACATCAAAGGAACTCAGGGCTCCGGGTGGGGGTGGGGGTGGGGGTGTCATTTCCCCTCCGGCCCATTGCTCTGGTTTGTTTTTGACTCCTGGATTCTTTCTAAACATTTTCCTATCATTTCTCTCCTGGCTCCTCTTGCTTCTCTGATACAGGTGAAGTCTTCATTTGAGACAGACTGTACCACATAATTCCTATACGAGGCTTCCCAACGAGCTCCAATTTTCAAACCCAACTTTGATGCCTTAGGGTGCTTCTCTGGGCCATTTCCTCTAATTCAAGTAAGAACAATGCCCGTCCCTATCTTTCTACAATCCCTATCCTGGGCTCTTTTTTTAAATTTGTCTCTAGATTCAAACAGGATATTTCCCCGACAAAGCTCTTCTGGAAATAGGTAGGGTTATCACCCTTCTCCACAGAGTAATGAAAAGAAACCGCTGCCAAGGCACAAGCGAACCCAGGAATGCTTGCCCTGATTGGGCCCAGTCCCGACCCACTCTTCTGGAGGCACTCCCGACACCAAGTGAGGGTTCGGAGGATTGGGAGACTACAACTCCCAGAAGGCCGTGCTTCCACGACCCCGCCTCTGCAGTTCCGCCCCATCAAGTATTCATTGGCCTTCCGGGGGTGGGGATTAGATGGGAGGTGGCCATGGGGCAGCGACCGGGGGTTGTTCCCTCTTCGGCTTCCGTAGAGGAGGTCGGGCGGACCTTCGTCCGGGGTTTCGGTGCCCCCCCTTCCCCGGGGTCCGGGGGTGACATTGCACCGCGCCCCTCGTGGGGTTGCGTCGCCGCCCCACGCGGACTCCCCCCCGGCGCGCTGCTCCCATCCGCCTCCCTTGGCCGGGGCTCCCTCCCGCCCCCAGCTGCCCAGTCATGGGGGCTGCTGTGTTTTTCGGATGCACCTTCGTCGCGTTCGGCCCAGCCTTCGCCCTTTTCCTGATCACTGTGGCTGGAGACCCGCTTCGGGTGATCATCCTGGTTGCGGGGTGAGTAGCGAGTGGTGGAGACGGGGCCAAGCGTAGAGAAAAGGATGCGGAAAGAGCTGGAGGAACTGGGGCGAGCCTGGGAGCCTGAGTTGGGGGACAGAAGTAGGAAAAGGTTGGACAGGGTCAAATCCTGGTCTAGGAGATTTTCCGTAGTCAGCTTCCGCCTTCCAGGGATTTCACAGATTCCTCCTATAGTCCTCCCGGCAACGTCAGAGAAGGCCCAAGGCCGAGA
The DNA here is from genome assembly GCA_001675575.1 of Neotoma lepida. NCBI lineage: Eukaryota > Metazoa > Chordata > Mammalia > Rodentia > Cricetidae > Neotoma > Neotoma lepida. The sequence continues at coordinate 1,459,084 of LZPO01027203.1, forward strand.
CTAGTGAGGGGGCTGTGCTGACCTCGGCCAGGCGAGGACCCAGGAATGGATACCTTGCCCGTCGGTCCGTGCCCGCACACTGACNGTCTTCTCACTCAGGACTCTAACCAGATTTCTTCCCCTTCTGCTGCTTGCAGATCTCTACAGATGAGTCTGTTGGTGGTCCCTGTCTCCCTGACCATCCGGAAGTCTAACTTCCACTTTTCATGCTGCAGCCTTGGCTGGTTCCCTCGATTTTCCTGGCTGCCCCATCCTTGCCTCTCTCATTGCCCTTGTGTTTTCTCAGAGCCTTTTTCTGGCTGGTCTCCCTGCTCTTGGCCTCTGTGGTCTGGTTCATCTTGGTCCATGTGACAGACCGATCAGATGCCCGGCTCCAGTATGGCCTCCTGATTTTTGGTGCTGCTGTTTCTGTCCTTCTACAGGAAGTGTTCCGCTTTGCCTACTACAAGCTCCTTAAGTAAGGACAAGGGGGGGTCTAGAAGGGAGAGGGGACAGTCGTGTGCGTAGTGGGAAGTGGGCCAGCCCTTGGATAGTGGTTGGAATAAGGGGCATTAAAGGGAGGGTATTAATTAGAGGGAAGGGAACATCCCTGCCCTCCCTTATATTTCCTCTCTTTTATCCCAGGAAGGCAGATGAGGGCTTAGCATCACTGAGTGAGGACGGAAGATCACCCATTTCCATCCGCCAGATGGCCTATGGTGAGCCAAGGGAAAGGGACCAGAGGAGGGAGTTGGACACCCCTCCTCCCTTTCAGGGTAATCTAAACATCCACATGTGCTAAGTGTTTTTCTTCATACTTGACATCCAAGGAGAGGCGGTCTGGAGGGAGTGTAGGTATGGCAGAATTTTCACTGGGCATGGGGAAGAGGTACTGGTAAGGATGCTGTGGTGATCTGGCATGGGGAAGAGGTACTGGTAAGGATGCTGTGGTGATCTTGGACACTGACGAGCGCCTCCGTCCCTCCCCCCAGTTTCTGGTCTGTCCTTCGGTATCATCAGTGGTGTCTTCTCTGTTATCAACATTTTGGCTGATGCACTTGGGCCAGGTGTGGTTGGGATCCATGGAGACTCCCCCTATTACTTCCTGACTTCAGGTANGGCTCACTTCTAATCTCACCTTTCTGCCCCATCTGTCCCTGGCCCTGATCTGACTTATTGACCTTCCCTGGGAGACTCCTTTGGCTCAGTATCTCAGGAGGCTGGGAGAAGGTCAGGGACGCATCTCCTCCCCGTCTCCCTCCCTGCAGCCTTTCTGACAGCAGCCATTATCCTGCTCCATACCTTTTGGGGAGTTGTGTTCTTTGATGCCTGTGAGAGGAGACGGTACTGGGCTTTGGGCCTGGTAGTTGGGAGTCACCTACTGACATCAGGACTGGTGAGTTGGAGATAGGGGCCTGAGTCAGGGAGGAAGCTTCTCATGGTGAGTGGGATGGGGTATGTGCTCTCACTTCATATCGTTAACTTACCTTGGGTGGAGGCAGAAGGTGAGTGAGTCTCTGGGTTCTGTCACCTCAGCACCAGTTAGGCCACCTGCTCTGGGGAGGAGTCTGACTTGCTTAGTCAGACGAATGCAGAAGGCCTGAGGTGAATAGGAGGAGCTGAAACCTTTGAGGGAATCTGTAATCAAGTTTCCTTAGCTACAAGATGTTGGTGCCTTGAAGGGAAACATCGAGTCTGAATAGGATGTCTGGGGGAGATTCAGTCAGAGGCACAAAGTGAATTGGAGCTAGATGGGGGGGAATCTAACATCTCCTCTGTGCTCCTTCTCAGACATTCCTGAACCCCTGGTATGAGGCCAGCCTGCTGCCTATCTACGCAGTCACTGTTTCCATGGGGCTCTGGGCGTTCATCACAGCTGGAGGCTCCCTCCGAAGTATCCAGCGCAGCCTCTCGTGTAAGGACTGACTACCTGGACTGATCGCCCGACAGATCCCATCTGCCTGTCCACTGCCCATGACTGAACCCAGCCCCAGCCCGGGTCCATTGCCCACATCCTCCGTCTCCTCGCTGATGTGTCCCGCTACCTTCCGGGTTTGGCGTTGTCCATTTGTGACCTGTAGTCTCTAAGCTTTATCAGGAACAGCCTGGGTGCAGCCCGTCAGGGACTGGTGGGTTTGAATCTGTATTTCTCCCCACCACCTGGGGAGCCCCTTGTCCAGGTCTCCCCATGTGTCAGTGCTCTGCTCTCACTCTGCCCATGACTCACCCCGCTTCCCCTCTGCAGGCCGACGGCAGGAGGACAGTCGGGTGATGGTGTATTCTGCCCTGCGCATCCCACCCGAGGACTGAGGGAGCATGGGGGGGACCCCCGGGCCTGGGGTGCCCTCCCGATCTCCTCCTGTATTTCTCCATCTCCAGTTCTGGACAGTGCAGGTTGCCAAGCAAAGGGACCTAGGTTAGCAATGGCCCTGGTGATGAAGTTACTAGAGGCTCAAGAGTAGATGAGTTCAGTTTTCCAGTATCTCCTGCCCAGACTGGACATCTTGGTCTTTTTCTCAGGTCTGAAAGGAACCATTTTTGGTATGATAAAGACCCCAGAAATGCCTTTTTTTTTAAGTGAGGGAGGGAGGAGCTGTATTGGGAGCCTCCTAACCTCCTTGGGCTGTACCTTTTGCTCCTGAAACTGCTGATCCTGGCTCATTTCTATCCCATTTTCCCCTTGGTCCCAGGCCCTGGGGAAAAGGAAGGAAGTGCATGTTTGGGAACTGGTACCACTGGAACTCATGTTTTAACGTCCGTGACCATCAGCACCCCTCCTCTCCCCAAGGTGAAGTGGAGGGTGCTGTGGGGGTTGGTCCATTCCATGGCAGTGCCCCTGGAGGCATCAGACTACCATGGCATCGCAGGCCAAGAGGGCAGACATTTTTCTAGTTTTTAATTGGGGTGTGGGAGGGCTGGGGAGGTTTTCTATCACTGTGTCATTTTTCTGCTGAGGGTGGGATATCCCATCCTTTTAATCAAGGTGATTGTGATTTTGACTAATAAAAAGGACTTTATAATTGTGGGGGAAATTGGCTTTCAAGAAGAGGGGATAATGGATTGAGATTTCTAGTCCCTGGTGGCTCCGGTCNNTCCTCCTACCTAGCCTGGCAACCAGTGTTCACCATTAGAGCTCTGGTGTAATATCAGGAGCATCGGTTGATGGTTTAACTTGTGGAAACTGAGTTAACTTTTCTCAGAAGTAGATTCCCCCTTATCCAGGAATAGGATACAAGGAGTTAAACCCCCAGTTTCCTTTTTCTCTGTGTCTGTCTCTACCACCCAGAGGACAGAGGAACTCTCCCACCCTTGAAACGCACAAAAGACAGACCAGAATTAAGGTCAAAAACTTGNATTTTCAAACATTATTGAGNAAAAAATAACTAAAATCCCAGCAGCAGCTTTTTCCTAGAGGGAAAAAAAATCANGACTTNTATCTAGATGTACTGGGGAGGGGCTGTGAAGGTGTGAGGTGAGGGATGTCAGGGCCTACCCTCAGCTTCTTCATAGACCTACATCTTTGAAAGGCCAAAGGCCNTGCTCTTTCTTGAAGAACTGGGTCCTTGCTTCTCTGGTGTCTGAGTGGGGAGGTGGTATGTAGAAGGGCATGTGTCTGCCTACTACTGGTAGTCCAGTCCCTGAACCTCCTTAAAGAGGCTCCCTGACAGGTATGAGGAGGGGAAGGCGTCCATGGCATCTTGAGACAGCTTATGCCTCTGTGGTAGCCCGAGCTGAGGTGAAGACCACACTCTTCCTGTTTCCTAGCCTCTTCTTCCTGGAAGGGGAAGAGGTGGTTCATGGGAGTGACTAGTGTGTCCTAAGTGAAGATTAGAGTAGGCCAGGAAATACTTTGTTTTTTTTTAATTCAATAAGTATCTGATTATGACCTTAAATTTTCTCCGTTCTCCCCTTCTGAGTATTGGGATTACAAGTGTGTGCCAGCATGCCAGGTTTAANGCGGTGCTAGGGACCAAACCCAAGGCTTTGTGCATGCTAGGCAAGCACTCCACCAGCTGAGCTATAGCTCCAGAGGGGGAAAAAATTTTTTTTTTGAGGGGGGATGTCTCTCTATGTAGCTCTGGCTGTCTTGGAACTCACTCTGTAGCCCAGGCTGGCCTTGAACTCACAGAGATCCTTCTACTTCTGAGTGCTGGGATTAAAGGTGTGTGCTACCATGCCTGGCTGAGAATGCATTTTTTTGGTTTGTTTTTATTTTTTGTTTGCTTGTTTTTTCAAGACAGGGTTTCTCTGTGTAGCCCTGGCTTTCCTGGAACTCACCCTGTAGACTAGGCTGGCCTCGAACTCAGAGATCCACTTGTCTCTATCTTCCAAATGCTGGGATTAAAGGTGTGCACCACCACTGCCCCAGCCTCTGAGAATACTCTTGAACAGAAAGTAAACTACCACAGGGATAGAAAGTAGGACCTTACCTAATTTTTCGAGCGATGAAATAAACAGCCAGCAGAAGGCAGAGACATCCAGCCAGGATTCCCACACCTAGACCCAGCATCTCTCCTGGGGGAGATAAAGGTATTAGCCTAGTCTAACAGGTACTGAGCCTTTCCATTTTTGCTGGAACCCACAAGCCCTCACGTTTCCGTGCAGGGCTGTCTTACCTGTGGTGTACAATGGTCCCACTGTAGAGGAAGAAAACTTGGGTTAGGGCAGTTTTAGAACATCTTCCCATTTGGGAGCTCTGCTTCCAGACCCGGGAAATGACCTGGGCATCCATGGCTCGGAGTGGTTCCCAGTCTAAGGATGTGGGAACCCGCCCTTGGCCTCTTTCTGCCCAGGGCTTGACTGTTTCATGCCTGAGTTCCTCAGTTTTCCCATCTCTTCTGAACCCCGCAAGTCACCTTGGCTGAAAGAAGCAAAGATGGTCCGCTGGTTGAGAGGCTGGGGAACTCTGTAGTTCTGTATGAGGGGCTCAGGTGGCTCCTCTTCTGTAGAGAACAGTGTCCCCTGGAGCTTTTCTAACTGAGGAGCAGGAGTGTAGATGTCACTCTGGGGTCTGGGCAAGGGTCTGAAGTTAAAGCAGCTCTTTGCCTGTCCACCACTCACCTGTCCCATTGAAATCTGGGCCCTTCTGTTGAAGACTGTCCAGAGGACGCTCTGGTAGCAGGGGGGAGTTGTAAGTGAGCCGTTGTAACGGAAGAACTGCTCCAGCTGTTGGGGGAACAGCTCTCTCACACTGAAGGGGGGCACTGAGGTTATCTGATCTAGGGAGAACAGAGCAATTGTCAACCTTCCTGGACAGGGTTCCTCTAGGCAGAATGCACTGCCAACTCTGCATCCTCCCAAGGTCTCTTAGGTCAGCTTTTGAACATTTCTGTGCAGTCGAATTCTTACTGTAGGTTTTTAGGGCTCACCTTTGTGTCTTATTTCATGCAGATGACTCAGAATGTGCTCGTAAGCTGGGTTCTCAGTCTCACCCACCTGTAAAGGGAGTGTATGGTAGAAGCATGTGTTTGGAGTTAGAGTGCATGGGATAAATATTATAGAGAGGCCAGCAACAGAACAGGCCTAAGGGATGTAAATAAATGGAGAGAGACCTGAGAGGGCTTAGGGGTGACTGACCTCAATTAAGATGCCTAGGACAGCCAGGCCCTGAGGCTTCTGAGCAGCCTCACTCAGGCTGCCGTAGGACTCCGAGTCATAATGGACCACGTGGAGCTGGGAGAAGGGAACCGAGTTACTTCGTGTGTCTCTTCATTCTTTCCAGGGCTTTGCCTTTGGTCACCACTGCAGTTCCCCAATCTAAGTCTCTGCCCCCAAAGCTTTGCCTTATCCCTTCAATCCGACCTCTCGAGGGTTCAGACCCACCCTTTCTCCAAGACCAACTGAACTGCTCCCTCTACATCCTGTGTCCCAGTCAGTACCTCTGCAGCCGTGGCCTCACTGTTGATCTGGTGCTCGGAGCCCTCTTGGGATCCTTTCTGACCCCAGTGCAGGTGGAGTTGGGCTGCTGTGTATTTTTGGGGCAGTCCACCCAGGTGCAGGGTCGGGGGCAGGGAGAGCTGCACTGTGAGGAGAGAGCAAGGTGGGCTTGGTGGAGGAATGTGGACAGTGCCCACCCTGACTTGCCACCACTTGGGATACTTGGCTCGCCTCTTCCTTCTCCCTGCCAGAATTGCCTGGCTCCTCTTAAAGGCAGAGTGGCCTCTCTGGTGATGATCACGGCAGTGCTATGGCACTAANGTACACACTGAACATGATCACAGACATTCAGTCTCACNTCACCTGCAAGGGCCTGAATCTCTGTTTTAGATAGCGTTTCTCTGTGTAGCCCTGGCTGTCCTGGAACTCACAGAGATCCGCCTGCCTCTGTCTTCGGCTCCCGAGTGCTGGGATTAAAGGCGTGCACTACCGTCAACCGGCTCTGAACCTCATTTGTCCGTGTATATTAAGGGAGTATTCTGAGATTTTACAAATTAGGAGTCTGTTTCCTCTGGTTCTTTAAGATCTAAGCTAGAAGCTGTAGTCACTTGGAGTAAGGTTTTACCTGTATGGCCATTATTGTGTAGATACAAAGGCTCAGTACCAGGCTGGTCATATCCATGGGGCTGTACAGCAGGCAGATCAGGGTCAAATATCACACTGTCTGTCTGGATGTCGATGGGGGACTGGGCATTTCCTCCACACTCAGGGTAAGACGCTGGCCAGTGGTCCTGACCATGTGGGCCTGGTGGAAGAGGAAGTTACCATGGACATTTGTCCAGCCCACAGCCCCAGCCACCCTTTAGTACCCCCACCCCCACATATAGCAGAAGTAGAGATCTACTTTTGAGATCTACTACCCAGTTGGGTGGTGGGAGTCACCACTGCACTCTAGGCTGCAGCGCCCCTCGCCTGCCCAGAAGCAGGGTGATTCTCCAGCTCCCCTAATTAGTGGGAGTAGTTTTCACTCACCTGGAGTTTGAGAAATGAAGCTTGAAGGAGGGAAGAGGAAATAGAATACCCAGAGATGTAGAGTCGGAGGGGGACAACTGACCCTAAACAACTGCTCCTTGTCAAGTAGTCTTGGGGTTCAGATATTCTNTCATTCACTCCTTACTCTCACACTGGACCGTGCTTTGACTCCAGATAGGTCATTAATCAGAAGTTCAAAGGGATTGAGTTCCACTGTCCCTAGAGTCATAGTATCCCGCCAGCCTCTTCCTCCTGACCTCACGCTCTGTCCAGTTTCAGACAGGTGCGGGGTAGGACTGTTCAGGAGAAAGAGCCAGAAGAATGGCTGCAGAGCGCANTGTGCCTCTCCCCACCCGGTTTGCTTCATTATTTCCACACAGATTTACGGCAGACTCATTGGTTCTTTTGCTGAATCAGCAGACGCGGGATTTAAGGTTTAGAGCAGGGTCTAGCAGGCACATGTGCAAACCCAAGGGCGTGTGTCTGTGTGTANTGCAGAAGAGAGGGGCTAGTGTGTGNAGNACAAGGAAAGCTCTTCCTCCTCCCCAGGACAAGTCTTCGTGTCAGGTGAGAGGGCCCCAGAGTGAAAGGAGTGCCAGTTGACCTGGAGTTCTGCTCTCACCTTCATATGTCCAGTGGTGACCTGTAAGAGACAGTGATTGGGGCTGTGGCCAGCGCAGCCAGAGCAGTGTCCGGGCCTCCGCTCTCCGCTCCCTCCAGCACCCCTCCTTTTCTGCTCTCCCCCCCACCTCCACTCCAGCACTTCCCAAGTGAAGTCCTGAAACTGGACAGGTCGGTGGAAAGGTCGGGGGTCCTATTTAAAATAACTAGCCAGGCTGTGCCCGGGTTAATGAGTGAAGAGGGAGGAGCAATGCAGAGATAACGCCAGGAGACTAAAATTAACCTGGATCCAAGTGTGCAGGCAGCCCAACCCTTACTTTTCTCCAGCGGGAGCCAAGTCAGTGTAACACTTAGAAGATTGGGGTGGGGTAGGGTAAGGGTGTGGGCAGAAGGCTCGGAAGGACAGAACAAAAGAGGACGGAAAAACGTTCAGCGGGTGGCGGTGCCACTGACAACAGGAGGGGCTGTTAGTCCTTCGCCTTGATGTACCACTGCACCAGTGAAGGCATGGAACTTTCGCTTAAAATTGTAACTCGCCCTTTCTGGTCTTCCTAGCTCTACAGGGAGGTTGTCTACCATCATGAACCGTGGCTCCTGCCCTCCCAGACGCCTCAAGCAAGGCAGGAGGCAGGGGAGGGTCTATTCTAGGTTGAGGGTGGTGGGTGGGCACAGGCAGCCAGGCTGGCAAGGACAGGATGAAAGTGAAGCATTGTGTGTAGAGAAGAGAGCGGCCAGCCGGGTCACATGCAGGCTCTCATGCAGTTCTGCCTCTGGCCAAAAAGCTGGGGGGTCTGTGGATCTAACTACCCCCCATGGCTAACCTGCTCTGAGGGGAAAAGGAAGTCTAATTGTAGATTGACTTGTACTATTTAAATCTAGAAACCGGGGAGAAAAATCCTAAATTCCTTTTCATCTTTATTAGTCCTTTATTTTATTGTTTGAGGCAAGGTTTTGCTATGTGGTCCATACTGGCCCAGCATTCACCATGTGGTTCAGGCTGACCTCAAACTTGTAGCAATCCTGCCTCAGCCTCCTGAGTGCTAGGATTACAAGCATGTGGTGCAATGCCCAGCTTCTCTGTTATTCCTTTAACTGCTCAGACTTGTAAGATGTTTTAGGTCTCATCCTTGATCTGTCCAGCTGGCCCATTCCTCAGCTCAAGCGACTCTGCAAAGTAGCTCAAGTGGGAGGAGATGGTGGCACACGCCTTTAATCCCAGCACTCAGGAGGCAGAGGCAGGGGATTCTCTGTGAGTTCGAGGCCAGCCTGGTCTAC
>LZPO01027354.1:11080-26652 GCA_001675575.1 Neotoma lepida
GTGTTGGGATGGTTGTACACACCTGGTAATCCCAGCTCCTCAGCAGGCTGAGACAGGAGGATTTCAAGTTTGAGGCCAACCTTGGCAATTTAGCAAGACCCTGTCTCAAAAAAAAAAAAAAGCTTTAAAAAATGGAGCCTGAGGATGTAGCTCAGTGGTAGACTGCTTGCCTAGCATTAATGAAAGTCCTGGATTTAGCTCCTGGTGCACCCCGCCCCAGCATAACCAATCAAACAAACAGACCCAGTTCCCCTTACAGACCTGGGGGATGGGCATCTGGCGGTGGTGAGCAGGTAGGATCACCGGGATCTAATCTGGCACCAGACAATTTAGGAATCCCTGCTAGCCTATTCCTTGGCTGCCTAAATGCAGGACCCATGACCAAGACAGGGAAAGCAGCTTTCCCAAGACCACACATGGGCAAGCCAGGACAAGAGCTTAGGTCTCCTCCTACCCTTTCCCCAGGGTTCAGGACCACAGAGACCCCATGTATTCTGTTGTCCCACCACTGCCCATGAAAGGCTTCCTCATCCCTGATTGCTAGCTGATTCTCAGTTTTACATGGTCCAGGGCCAGGCTACAGAAGAAGACAGTGCCCTGCAACAGAAGCCAAGGTCTCCTCCTCTTTCCCAAGTTGGGGGCCCCAGTCAGGAGGCCAGCCTCAGAGAAGGAGGGGCCAGACTTGGGGGGGCAATCACAGATGTTCACAGCAATATCCAAGCCCCTAGCCTGCTCCTGGGGAGGCCGGAAAGGGATGTTCACAAACTGCCCAAACATCTGGACAGGGAAGAAAGCCAATATGCACCATGCAGATGTTTTCAAAGCTCAATGCTGGGTGTCAGCAGAGATCAGACACCTGGGTGAAGGGAGGGGGTGCTCATGTTAAAGGATGAGTCCCTGATTCAGGCTAGCATTGGTTCAAAACCGAGGGTGAACTTGCCTTGTTCAAACAGTCCCTATATGTCGGGTGCCCGTTTGCATTTTTTCACATAGTTATCGCATTTTACCCTGACAATAACCCTAGGGGGGCAGATTCTATTACTGTTCTCATGCTGAGGCTCAGGGAGGTTGTGCTGTTAACCCAGGCTCACCCAATAAGCCGCAGTATCAGGCTTACATGGGCACTCATGGAGGCCATCTGTGGACAGCCCTTCCCAGTCTCATAAGTACCCGCCCCCCAACAAGGGTCTCTGAGGAATCCCAGAACTCTTCACCCAACATCATATACCTATGGAAATCATTGCATAGAGAGAATGGGTTCCTGGGGATAGGTTATTTCCTGGGTTGGTCATGAGGAGGGGACTCGGTAGGGAGCCAAGCCAGGGCCCCATCCAGGCTGGTGGGTGGTTGGCCAGATGCCAGTCCTCTGAAGGCTTCTGAGACCATAGCCCTCTTCCCAAATGAAAAGTGAGCTCCCTGTGGCAGGCTGGCTGTGGCCAGCAGGGCTATTTATTTTTCTGTCCCTAAGCCTTTAAGTCTTCTGTTTACCCAGAGAAGTCAAGAAGCTGGGCTGGGTGTCCCTGTTCAGGCCTCCCTCCCCCAGCCTGGGCCTCACAGGCAGAGTCAGAGACCCTGACAACCACTGGGTAGTAAACAGGGAAGAGCCCTGGGGTCTAGAACCACAGAGCCAGGGACACTGGCTGCGCCTGGTCACTGTTTCAGGGAAGTCCTCAGACCTGTGGTTCTGGGTGAAATGGGGCCATGCTCAGAGTTGCACGTAGCATCCAGCTCCCCTTTCTATGGCCCCTGTCCCCAATATGTTCCTGTGGTATCTTCTCTCTTCCTTCTCACGCCAAGTTAAGAACAGCTGTCCCCCNACCCCTGACACACACACCATGGAAATGACAACCATTCACAGCACAGGGCAAATGTTCTGTGGCTAGCCTCCACCCCTGCCAGGAGAGGTACACACACACCCTATCCACCCTCCTACCCCCCACCCCCACTCCCATCCCTTCTCAGAGACCACAAAGGGGAGGCTGATGCAGNGCTNCTCAGGGCCAGCAATGGGAGTGGTGGGTGCTTCCTGGCCTCTGAGCATCCCAGGGTACGCCCTCTGCTTGGCTTGCTCAGCCTGAAAAATGTGTGCCAGGCAGGAGGTGGTCAGGAGAGTGCTGAGCTCAGGCTGTGGAGCTGAAGTCCACTACCCACTCTGTGNCTGAAACAGCTAGAGACAAGGAGAGATCTCAGGCTATGCACTGAGCCATTTCCAGAGCCCACAGTTCCCCAACTAGGAGCATGTCAAGAAAAAGTGACNCTGGTTCCACAGAGAAACTGAGGTACTGTCTTAGTCAGTNGTCTATTGCTGTGAAGAGACACCATGGCCACAGCAATCTTTAANTGGGGCTTGCTTACAGTTTCAGAGGTTGGTCCATTATCATCATGGCCGGGAGCATGGCAACGTGCAGNCAGAAAAGTAGATGAGAGTTCTACATCCGGATCCTCAGGTCGCAGGAAGGCAAAAACACTTGGCCTAGACCACTGAAACCTCAAAGCCCACTCCCAGTGACATACTTCCTCCAACAAGGCCATACCTACTCCAACAAGGCCATATCTCCTAATTCTTAGAAATGCTACCAGTCCTTGGTGACCAAGCATTCAAATCTATGAGCCTATGGGGGCCTTTCTTATTCAAACCACCACAGGGGTCAAGCATGGTTGAGAAATATTGTGTCATCCAATCCTGGAGTCGGCTCTCCCACTGTAGGTACTGTGTTTCTTGGTGTGGTATCTGAAAGAGTTCCTGAGGGTTGGGGGTGGATTTCCCAGCCTCTCCTACCACNGGGTATGGCACCCCTGCAATGCTGTATCTCACCTCTGGGTTGTTTTGGAGCAAGTGAGGTAAGACTGACAGCTTGCCACGGAGGGCTTTCTGCAAGGCTCTACGTGGTGGTTTTNTTTAAGGGTGGTCCTCCTGCGCCCTCCCCTGACCCCCTGGCTGGGTCGTACCCACCCCTCTGGTGGCAGAGGATGACAAATATTCTCCTTAGCAGTGCTTCTAGACCTTCATCTTTGAAGGAGTCTTGTCAGTCAGTCTGTCTTTGCAGCCATGAAGGTGGGCCAGTGTGCACCTGCAGCCCTGGATCCCAGAGGAGCCATAGGTATGTGGGGCCTAGGTGCTGTCTTCCAAAGTTTATTGGGCATTTGTGTGTGTGTGTGTGTGTGTGCGTGTGTGTGTGTGTAACACGAATTTCTAAATGGTCTTATTAATTAAAAACAAGGAGCTAGAAATTGGGGTTAAAGCCTGAGAGAGATCAGAAGAATAGGAAGAGCCACAGCTAACCTCACCTCACCAACTCTGCAGCTTCCAAAGAGAGAGACCTGCTTCCCATCTACCCACACCTATCTTCCTTTCTGTTCTGTTCTCTCATTGGCTCTCTCAGCCCAGCTACATCACTTCCTCTACCTGCCCAGCTCTGTCACTTCCTTCTGTCTGTATAAACCTCTAGACCTCTATGGTTGGTGCTGGGATTAAAGGTGTGTGTCACCATACTTGGCTCTGTTCCCCAGTGTGGCCTTGAGCTTACGGAGATCTAGACAGATCCCTGCCTGCCAAGTGATAGGATTAAAGGCTAGTGCTACCATTACCTGCTTCTGTTTTTACTTATAGTGGCTGTCCTTTTTCCTTTGATCCTCAGATAAATTTTATTGAGGGACACAGATAAAATACCACCACATGTGTAAGTGTGAGTGTATGTGTGTGTGTATATGTGTGTGTGTGTGTGTGTGTGTGTGTGCGTATGTGTGTAAGAGGAATTTTCCAGGAAGCCACTCCAGACACTTGGCCTCCAAGGCTCTGGTTCTGTTCTACTTGGTGACCACAGATAGGAGATGTTCTCTCTACATCTGAATTTCTTCTTAGGAAAACTTCAAAGGAAAAAAAAAAACTTTTTTAAACCGAATTTTGTTTTGTAGCCCAAGCTTGCCTCCAACTCACAATCCTCCTGCCTCAGCCTCTTGAATGCTGAAATTGCAAGTGTGTCCCACCGTGCCAGNGCAGGGGCGGGGGTTGTTCTTGTCTTCCTCTTCCTCCATTCTCCCACTTCAAAGAGAAGGAGAGGGAGGGAGAGGGCAGGCCTCCCTGACCGCTAACACTAGCATTGTAGATGCTACAGGACAAATGGGGAACGCAGAGTCCCCAACACCAATTACACACCAGGCATGAACTTCAGATTCCTAGGGCCACACAGACACACACTGGTGTTTGTATACATGGCTGGCTTCTGCTTATACCCTTTCATTTCCACCAATCCAGTCAGGCTTTCTAGTCCTTGAGATCTAAGAGGCCCAGGTGTCCTGTGCCATGTTCTANGTTACCATCAGGAGGGCCTGTGTTGATGATACACTTGCACCAGGTGGCTGAGGTCATGACAACTCAGGGACAATAAACGTTGTCATCCTTGGGGCTGGAGAGATGGCTCAGTGGTTAAAAGCACTGGCTGCTTTTGTGGAGGACCTGAGTTCAGTGCTGAGCATCCACCTGGCAGCTTATAACCACCTGTAACATTCCAGGGAGTCCAACACCCTCTTCTGGCCGCCTGGGGTACTGCATGCACATAGTGCACATATATACACACATACATACACCGATACCGATACACATTCATAAAATAAAATTATTCTTTTCAAAGTTGTAGTCCTGTGGCTCTTGTAATCAGCACATTTGTAAAATCCTAAGCTATTTTTTATTATTGTTTTGGTTGTGAGATAGAGTCTCGTGTGGTCCAGGTGATCTCATCAAACTTCTGATCTCCCTGCCTCTATCTCCTTAATGCTGGGGTTACAGGTGTGTACCACCATGTTCAGCTCCGAGTTCACTTCGTTTTTGTTTGTTTATTATGAGGGTCTCACTGGGTTGAAACCCACAGAGATCCACTCGCCTCTGCTTCCTGAGTGCTGGGATTAAAGGTGTGCACCAGCAAGCCCAGCTTCCAAGTTGACATTTTGAGGACATTGCCAGGATCGTGTCTCACAACTCACTCTGCCTGATAGAATTCCNCCCTCCCCCACCCCTCCAGCATCAGTGCTAAGGTATGAAAAGAGTGGAGGGAAGCTGCTTGTCCAGGGCATCGCAGCTGGCTGAGGGAGGGGATTATTGCTTCTGGTACCTCTCCCAGTTTACTCTGTCACTAGTTGCTTTTCCTGAGAATGCAGAGACCAAGCTGGGGACAAGCAAGGGCCTGAGACTTGAGAGGGCATGGCTGGAAGCAGCAGAACCTTCCGAATGAGTAGCCTGGCTCTAGCTGGAGTGACTATGCACTCAACTGTCCTTGGGGACAGGCCAGTGGAACAGCTGTGGCATTAGAGCTGGGCTGAACCCCTGCCCTGGACCTCAGGCAGGCTGGCATGCTTTGGGCTTCCTCTCTGGCAGCCAGCCCCTGCCATGGAAGCCACTCTTAGTAGGACAGCTGATGCCAGGCCTTCAGAGTAAAGAGGGCTGGTCAGGAGGCCAGCCTACTGCCCCTCGGCTCCCTCTACAGTGATCCTACAACATCTTCGATGTCCACACCCGTCTCAGGCATGCCTTGGGGTGGAGATTGGTGAGCGCCTTTGTCTTCTGCAGAACAACTTGATTTGGGGTGGTTNCTGGAAATAGAGGGACCATCCCTGATGCAAAGAAGGGCCTGTCTCTACCAGGACTGTCTAAGATCCCTGGGAGCAAAGATCCAACCCCAACAAAACTACTATGGCCCCCCTTGGGGGCCCCAGTTAGTGAGGATGTGACTAAGTCTGGGGAACAAGTGCAGGTAGGCAGCTGGCACGTGGGAAGTATTGGCAAGCCCATCTTTCCACTAACTCAGGACTTAAAAACAATCACAGCTAATTCCTAGACCACTCATCATCTGCCAGTCACTCCGTGTGGTATGGTGATCCTCAGAGACCTGTGTGATGGTGACNGTGTATTAGCTCCACTTCATGGAGGAGGTAAACAGGCCCTGAGAAGTCAAGAGCCTTGCCTGACANCACACAGCCTGGAGTCCTGTGGGTTCTGCTGCCTGGCTATGAAGCATCTTCTGCAAACTCCTCTGTGTGTGTTTGTGGTGGCTCTGCTACCTACCACACCCAGTTGACTCTGTTTATTTCTACTCTTGGGTCCTGGCGATTAAACTCAGAGACAGGCTGAGCCATCTCCCCAGCCCCAGCATCTGGAGCATGCCCTTTAGGTCCTTCATGCCCCCCACCCCCCATCTTAGGTCATAGCACCTAAAGCCAATATGGCTGGGGGGGCATAGTGACACCTTTCCTATGAAAACTGCCCGCTGCTGCCTCCAGAGCATCTCATTCTCCCCAAATAGCTGAGTCTGTGCAATGTGAGAGGGGTGGGCACTTGCCAGAGGTTTACAGAAGGAGCCAGAGGCCACTCTGGGTTGACTTGTGTTGGCCCCGATTACCATAGCTCTTAATAGCTACTGTCCTGTCCCAGGTTGACACCCTCACAGTCCAAGGAGATTAATGGATGGGTGGGTGGGAGCTTCAGAGCCTGGAACTGGCTTGCCATTCTAGGAGGGGGCAGGAAAAACCAGCATGTGACTCAGTACTGCCCAGCACTGAAGGCCAGGAAGCATGGCTACTCTCAACCAAAGGAACANTACNTCCTGACGTTAGGGCTGGGTGGGCCCCACCTGCATTGCTATGTGAGGTGGATCTATGTAGGAACAGGGACNAAGGAGCTCCTGAAGAGTCTGTATGTGTCCCCAGAGGTGTGTGTGTCACACTGCAGGGCAGTAGCTTGCAGCATGGACAGGGCATGGCTCTCTAGTCGACACTCCTTTTCTTAGAAATGACCTGCCACTCTGCTCCCCCAATNCTTTTTGACCCCCACCCCCACCCCTGAAACCACCTATATTGTAGAAGCCACCTTAAATAAAGAAAATAAGAAATTAAACTGCCTGGGTTTCAAGTCTGACTCTTCCATTCTTGGCCAAGTGGCCTGGTTCAAGGGAACTTCCCTATGGGCAAAATGGAGGTTCTTACTTCTGGGGAAAAGGGAACAGACAGCAGGCCGTTAAGTGCCACCTGCTCTTCCTGCTCTGGTCCATTAAATAATGGGGTCAGCTAGGGAGGGGGAGGGGGAGAGATAAGACCCATTTCCCAAAAATACAGACCTCAGCCTTGAACCTGAGCAGCTGGCTGGAGCTGGCGGCCTCTTCCCCAGATTGTTTATGTGGATTTCCTTGTAAACACAANGGATGAAAAACAAATCCCAAAATATTTAAAAATAAATGAACGAAGGGAGAAGCAGTTGTGGGTGGTATGGATGGGGTCTGGTGCAGATGGACAGCTATAGGCCTTACCCCAGGGATTAAAAGCTTAAGGGAGGGGCTGGGACATGACCCCAAGGCCTTTTCCAGCCCCCCCCTCCTCCTCATTACAGTTCTCAGCTGTTCCAGGGCTGAATCTACATTCCTGTAACAGGCAACTGTCATGAAGAAAGCCTAAGCCCTGTGCAGGAATTGGCCCAAGTCTGCTTCTCTTTCTTTACCCTTGCCCACTACAGACATCACTAATCAATCACAGCATTTTCCTTCTCTGGGCTCAGCTTCTTAACATTCTAAGGCCCTTGGCATTCTGTACATCTTTCCTGCTCAGAGGATGGTACCAGTTACTAAGAAGAATAATAGAAGTACCATGCAGAAAGATGCCCTTGAACTCAGTGTATCGGGAATGGGGCTGGCTCCGCCCTTTGGCTGCTGGGAAGTGCTCTCTAAAAACATCTTGAACTTTCTGTTTTGGGATTGTTTGGGCCAGAATGGGTCCTGAAGTTGGTTGTTGGGGGGATGGGGAGGTGAGGGGATAGGTATCTGTGCAAAGAAGAAAGGGTCTACTTCCCTCCTCCCCAGGAGGTCTGCCATCTTACAGCCTTTCTGGATGCAGACCCNAATGTTATNANNATGTGGCGCAATGTTATTCATTGAGCAGCGCCACGAGGTACGACAAAACCCACTATAAGAGAGACAGAAGGGCATGCTTAGGCCCATGGGAAATGATTGTGCAGGAAGAGAGGAGGGATAGATGGAACCCATTTTTTTATAGGTTTCCTCTGCACATGCACATATGGGCTTCTGTAGCTGTGACACACATGCGCATAGATTGTGTGATCACACTGCATGCAAATTACATGATCATACAGTGCACAGATTATGTAGGACGTAAGGCCCTGGGATGACTAAGCCTCTTGCTTGGCTACTGGACAACACATGTGTGGTCATGTAGCTGGGGGAGTGGTCAGGAATTCCAACACCTAAGGTCTGAGAAAGACTCTCCTAAAGTGGGGCCAGTGTATAATCCTGGCGTCCCCACCTTGAAGGTGGAGAANATGGTGACCAGCTTCTCCCCAAGCCCTGGCTACCTGAGGCTTTGGCTTTCAGCATCATGTTCAGAATGGGGGAGAAAGTAGACCAATGCCATATAAGACAGACGTGATAATCCCATCACTCAGGAGGTGTCAGCAGGAAGATCAGATGTTTAAGGTCATTCTTGGCTACCTAGCAAGTTTGAGGTCAGCTTGGCTATCTCAAATAAATAAATAAATAGTCCTTGGACCAGTTAGAATGGGGAGGAGAGGATCGGGTATTGGGAGAATGAATATGAAAAAGGCACAATGGTGTATGTATTTGAAAATTGAATGAAAAAAAAATAAAAAGGAGGACATGGCTGCTCGACGGTGGAGGAGGTTTACTGTAGATATGAGGGAGAGCCTAGAAAGGGGCAGAGACAGAGACATCTGGGAGAGTCCAGAGTGGACAGGACCCTGAGCCAGGACATGTGAGGGGATGGGGGAGGGGAGAGCCAGGAGACCAAGAGGCCAAAAGGGTAAAAGGAATGGTGTAGCCAGAATGTCTAGATTATATAAGGAAGAGCAGCTGGGGGAAGGGCAGCCCAGTCCCTGGGTTGGAGAGTTCAGGGTGGAGGGCAGGGTGTGCAAGCAAGGAGGACCCTGTAACAGGTAGGGACTGAGGGATGCTGGGAGAACATGGCAGCTGGGTCCTCTGGATATTTTAAATAGACACCTCAGCCATTTGTTCCTGGTTTGAGACCTAACCAAAAAGCTATAATGAAACCCATCATTTTATATGCTAAGAAAAAAAAAAGCTATAAAAGTTATCGTCAAGTCTTTGGAGACAAATGCAACAGGCAATGGAGTACTCTACAATTCAAGGTCTACTCATTCTGCTGTGGACATTAGCTACTATTAATTAGTGGGTGCCTACTGGGAAGTGCAACCTACAACCAATGTGTGCAAGAACAATTGCACTTCTCGCCCTCCCTCCCTTTCTCTTTCTGTCTTTTGTTCTATTTTATTTTACTTTGAGACAAGGTTTCACTCCAAAACTCAGCTAGTCTAGAATTTACTGTGTACCCCAGACTAGCCTTGAATTCAAAGCAATCCTCCTGCCTAAGCCTCCTGAGTGCTAAGAATAAAAGCATGAACCACCATGTCCTCACATCCACCCCCCCCCCAAAAAAAAAGAATAAGGATAGAGACTCTGAGCCACTGCACTTGGTAGATTTAAGGTCTCACTCACTGTGTGGAGAGAGCACGGAGCTCAACAGGACCACGGAGCTCAACAGGACCACGGAGAGTGGGTAACCAAGAGAGAAGACTCACTAAGTCCTTGGACAAACCCCACCTCTTGCTGCTAGGACGCAACATGTCCACTGTTCTTTGCTCTTTCCTATCTCCTGCATACTTCCTGAGCATCCACTTGGTGCCAAGCGTCATTGCCACACACTACAAGAGCATTAGGGAAGACTTGACCTGTGCCCTTGAGGAGGGCACACTTTTGAACAGGGCTAAGTCCTCCATGGCATCTGTATTCTCCCTCCCTACTCCTATACCCACTGCAGACATCACCAATCCACCACCACACTTTTAATACTGAGCCTAGCNGGAAGTTCAGGATCTCTCCGAATCCATGCACTCCAGTGTTTCCAGGCAACTGCTACAGGCAGNGACCATCCCTGTTCCCTACAGGGGTGAAAGATGCNTATCCAATAACACGTTGAAGTGGAGCATCTTCTTCCTAAGATAGCTAAGCCAGCAGAGCTATACGGTAGGGGGTCAAATCACNNAGCCAGGAGAAAGTTATGTGCAGGAACTGTGCCTGTCCCTCCGGGTAGGACACACAGCTTGGCACAGGTCACCTGGTCCATGAGCTGTGTGAGCACTTGCTGGATAAGTGAACAAACATTCTTGGTCCCTGCCTGCTACATCAGCTGGGGCAGGAGGCCAGGAGTNCGTCAGTGCAGGCCTGCNACCCTGGAGGCTGTGCTCAGACAGGCAACAAGCATTTCAGATAGCAGATGGGGGTGGGGGTGCTGGTGGGCTACTGTTAACCCCACCCCCAACCCTTGTCCAAGCTGCTTCCTTCCTCAGCTAGAGCCTCCTGGGGTCAAGTTNATTAGCACAGGTGGGCGGGGCCTGCCTGCTGCCTTCTTCCACTCACTGGCTACAGCACTGGAAAGGCTCAGGAGACTGACAGTGGGAAGCCTGGGACCTGAGGGACCTGAGGCTGCTCCCGGAATGTGACAACACCTATCAGTGACAAGAGGAAAGAGGCCAGAGAAGCGGACACCCGCCAGCCCCATCTGGCTGTATTCCTAGGACTGAATGTTTCNGCTTCCAAGGCAGACAGGTGAGGATCGGAGAGGTGGCTTCCCCTGAGGGGAACAGAGTCTGGGCTTGGCGGACTCGCTCTGTGTATTTATGAATTAGAATTCCACCTGGGAGTCTGGGTGAGCAGAATTGTCATCACCCTCTTCCAGCCTGGAGCTGATGTGAACCACATATGACTCAGTGAGGAAAAGCTGGCCCAGAGAGGTTAAGTGAGTCATTTTGGGTCACACAGCTTTTCAAGACTTTGTCCATCCATTGTTTTCTGTAGAGAAACCTAGAGATGGCATAGGTCTGAAATCCACCAGAGGCTGACTCTGGAGAGCAATAGAGCACTCTAGGTAAATATCTAGGCCTTGGGATCAGGCTGTCCCATTACCTTTAAAATGCTGACTTTAGTCACCTGACCAGCTTGGGGGAATAGTATGCCCTTCAAGCGCCTCTTTCTCTAACATGTTGAGATTCATTCTATACCATTGAGGCACACAAAAAAAATGAATTCCTCGCCACTTCTTACTCCCACATAAAGGTGAGTGAATAACAAAATACAACGTGGTTACGGAAAAGGAAACTAACTCGGGCACGGGTTACAAACTAAGGTATTGAAGGATGAGTAAGAGTTTGCTGGGGAGACACAGTGCACCTCAAGAGCATCTAGAGGGGACAGGCTTGGAGTGGTGACTCCCTGCAGGCATGTGCGTACATGTTTGCATACCTGAGACCTCTGACAGGGACTGCTCCCTCCAGAGCAGTGGTTCTGAACCCTCCTAATGCTGTGATCCTTTAATACAGTTCCNCATGTTGTGGTGACTCCAACCATAAAATTATTTCATTGCTACTTNGTAACTGTAATTTTGCTACTGTTATGAACTGTAATGTAAATATCTTATATACAGGTTATCTGATATGCAACCCCTGTGAAAGGGACATTTGACTCGCAAAGGGGTCGAGACCCATAGGTTGAGAACTACTGCTCTGGGACCAAGGCTCAGGCCAGCAGCTGCAGCATCTTGGAGGCAACAGCCAGAGAAAGACTAAGAATTAGGCTGCAAATGGGAGCAAGACCTCCCCCCCAGAGTGAGGGGGTCTCAGTCCAACATAGAAAACTCATACTGCTCAAGAGAATTGGGGTAGGGGACAGTGGGAGTGGCAAGCAACTGGTCACCCCAGGAATAAGGTCACTTGTATAGTGAGGCCTGAAACCTCCCTTTCCAGAGCAGAGGCCTTTGAATTCAGAGAGGTCAGTCAGTCTACCCAAGGGCACACAGCAGATCTGGGTCAGAGCAGGGAGAAACATAGGAAAAACTGTTTAGGTAGGGCCNGGTGACAGCAAAACCTGGGCAGCTATGTNCATGGACAAAGAGAAGGAGTCAGNAGGATCTGTGCCGCAGGGCCAGACTTACAGACAAGCAGCATACACAGAAGAAGGAACTGAAAACATANACGCTAGAGAAAAAGACAGACCCTGTTACAGACATGGGCTGTTTACACAGTAGTAGGACTTGGGGGTGTTGTGTGGTAGGTAGCAGAGTGCTTGCCTAGCATACAGAAGTTCCTCGGTTCCATCCCTGGCATTGTAAACAAACAAACAAACAAACAAACAAACAAACAAACAAACAAATAAATGTGCATCAATAGGAAAAAGACAAATGGCCCAGTGGAAACACAGACAGAGGCCTTCAACAAGAGAAAGGAATCACACGCAACCTTTCACCTTGTGTTAAAGAAGTTTAAACACAACACAATTCATCAACTTAGCAAGCCCTCAGATCTTAAATGGTCAAANAAAAGGGTGTGGCGCTGGGGACGCACACTCCTGAGTGGAAATTGCCATTGGCACAGCCATGTGCATGTGCCAACCCCCCAAATACACACAGCCTGCTCCATGCACACTCTGGGTACCTGCCCTGGAGAAACACTAGCATATGGGAGCAGCCAGCTGGGCAGCTGGTAAAGGCATCTGTGAGTANGCCTGCCCGAGTTCAGTCCCAGAACCCACATAAAGGTGGAAGGAGAAAACTGACTCCACAGAGTTGTCCTCTGACCTCCACACACTCTGTCACGTGCACATAATACATACACATTATATTAGGGTTCTCTAGACTTATTAGAATAGTTTACAGGCTGTGGTCCAGCTACTCCAACAATGGCTGTCTACCAACGAAAAGTCCAAGAATCCAGTAGTTGTTCAGTCCATGAGGCTGGATGTCTCAGCTGGTCTCCAGTCTATGCCAGCATCCTGAAGAAGTAGGCTCTGATGCCAGCGAAGGAATGGACTTGCCAGTGAGAGCAACAGCAAGCAGGCAAAGAGTTAAAGCATCCTCTTTCCATGTCCTTTACGTAGCCTGCCACCAGAAGGTGTGGCCCAGATTACAAGTGGATCTTTCCACCTCAAAAAAATCAGCATTAAAAGTGAGTCTTCCCTCTTCAAATGACTAATTAAGAAAAATCCCTCATAGGTATACCAAGCTTCTTAGGTTTGAGTGACTTCCAGATGTAGTCAAGTTGACAACCAAGAACAGCCACATGCCCACTGGAAAGGAAGCGACAGACCCGTGCTGGGAGGGCTTTTTGGGGGGAATTGTTTTTTGTTTTATGGAATCTGGAAACTCTAGACCTGAGGATGAAGCTGGTGAAATTGAGTAAGTCATAGAAGAAGCCAGGAACCCCTCAAACAGGCGCCCATGACGTTTCTACCCCTGTAGAGCTTTCTAAAAGAACAGAAATGGTTTGGAGCTGGCAAGATGTCTTAGTGAAAAANGACACTTGCTGTGCAAGCCTGATGGCCTGAGTCCCGCCCCTGACATCCTCAGGAGAAAAAGCATCAACTCCTGAAGGTTGCCCTCTGACCTCCACACACATGTGCTGTGGCAAGTGTGTGCTCCCCCCCCACACACACACACACATGCAAGAGGTGGATGAGCTTCCAGCTTCCCTCCCGGCTTTCAGTTGACAACCCCAGGCTCCCCTGAGTCTGTGATGTGGAAATCTGGCCACATTCAAACTTCCGTGAAGCTGGGTGTGGTGGCAAATGCCCTTACTCCCATCTACTTGAGAGGTTGAGGCAAGAGGATTGAAAGTTCAGGGCTAGCCTGGGTAACTTAATGAGNTCCTGGGCCAAGATAAAGTTAAAGGAGATAAGGGGTGGTGGGGTGGCTCAGTGGGAGAGTACCTACCTAGAATGCACAAGAATCTATGCTCAGTCCCTAGAATTGCAAAAATAAATAAATAAATTATAAATATATAAATAAGAAAATAAAGTGCCTTGAATCCTCAAGGCCTCCCAGGCCATTTTTCTCTCCGGAGGTAAGCTCGGGGATTTCACGGCTGTCTGTTAGAGTTTCAGAAAGCAACTGGCAGTGGTCCTCAATGCCAAAGGTCTGGAGAATGGATGAGGGGCGAGGGGGAGGTTACAGCAGATGTGAGCTGGGAGGGAAGTCAACTTTCATAGTTTGTGCATATTGAATTCAAATTTCTTATTGACTTTACTTGTTCTATTAGAGACGGATGCTTCTGGAAGGAAACTTGCCATTCCAAGATGTCATGAAATGACATTTTTTTTTCTCCTCCCCCAGAGCTAAGTTGTATATTTAAAGGGAAGATATTTTTCAATGTCTTAATGGCAATAGTCAAAATAAGTCTGCAGGCATAAACAGTTAGTACAAGTAGGTTCCCAACTTTGGCCCGCGGTTTCAAAACACCCGGCGACTGCTTGCTTAATGGAGCAGGTCACGGAGACCATAAACTGCTTTCCTCAACATTCTACAATAGCAGATGTGACATGAGTGACAGTTGGGGGCACACTGGTGTAGCTCTGTGGCAAGAGGGGGTACCTGGCCTCTCTAAGAATACTCAGTTAGACATGGAAGCTTTAACAGACAGGCTATGTTCCCCGAGGNGCCGGGGGAGACCCAGGTAGGAGAGGTACACACCGAAAATNAGCATTCATGGAAGCTGCTTCTGCTGTGAGGAACNAGAGAGAAGGATCCCATGGAATATTCTAGAAGGTGTCTCTCTAGATGGTTTTATTTAGAACCAGAATCTAGCAGAACAATAAAATTCAAACAGTTCTATTCCTTGCATTTCTATTTTGGCAGTGCCGGGGTGTGTGTCTATAAACAAGATCTGCAGTCGGTATGTAAAATGAATAAAAAAAATTTCTTAAAGCTTGGCCCACTGCATGTCTGTTTCCCTTGAACCCCACCCTACCTAGCTCTGTCACCCTCAATTTCCCTCACCTTCTCTTCTTCTTCCAGCAGGCAGAGGCGGGAGTATATCCGGACCCGGCTTGTCCCCTTGGCTCTGGTTTCTGTGCTTTGGTGGGTGCTTCAGCCTGAGGTAGTGGTAGTGTAAAGATGGAAATGCATTTTCCCACACTTTGGAATATTGGCCTCCTGTGCAGGCTGCAAAGATTTCCCCCAAAACGATGTATTCTGAGGAGCTCTGGGGTCTCCCCTTAATGCAAGAGTGGGCTCAGGAGAGGCATTGGGGGAGANGGATAGACCTGTCTCCCCAGAAAGCCAGGGTACGGGATCAAGTGATACCCCAAAAGGAAGAAGAAGTTCTAGGTTTGGGGCAACTAAACACAGAAGCAACTAATAAATGAGTCAATTTTGAGGACTTCTTAGGGAGACTCTGGCAGAGCTGGAAGCTTCTAGAGAAAGGAGCAACTCTGAGACTCTGAGGATGGAAGAAATGGCAAGACTGGTCCAGAGATGGAGAGAGAAGAAGATGACTCCAGGAGGAAGTTGTGAGGGGGGATGGACACCCAGGTTTTAGGAAACCCACAGCACCCGGGAAGTGGCCCAAAGGATCCTGAATTTAAATTTTAACATTCTTTGTTTTTTTTGGGGGGAGTAGGGGGTTGGTGGGCAGGATCTCATGTAGCCCAGGCTGGGCTCTACTCAATAGTAGCTGAGGATGACCTTAAATTGCTGGCCCTCCTGCCTCCACCCCC
>LZPO01027354.1:40332-55583 GCA_001675575.1 Neotoma lepida
GGGCTAGGAGAGCAGAAGGGAAGCCTGAGCCTGTGGGCTCTCATTGATCCTGCTAAAGTTAGTTAGGGCGCTGGGCGCTCTGAGTAGTTGCTTTGCTTTTAGACAGCAGGGTGAGGGGGTGCGCGAGCCTATAATCTTCACACTCTAGATGGAGATGGGAGGACCAGGAGCTTAAGGTCCTGCTGGGCTACAGAGCCAGTTCAAGGACAGCCTGGGCTGCATAAAACCTTGTCTCAAAACAAACAAACAAACAAACAAACAAACAAACAAACAAATAACAGTGCCAGGGAAACGGCTCAGCGGGTATAGAAGCTTGACATTGCAAGCCGGAGGACCTGAGTTTGCATCCCCAGAACCCACGTAAAAGCCAAATGTCTGTAATCCTAGCATTCCTCTTGGCAAGATGGGAGTTAGAGATAGGAGAGTCCCCTGGAGACTGGCAGGTCAGCTGGACTCTAGTACTTACCACAGAGGCAAACAAGAGTGACTCCGCCTCAAATGAGATGGAAGGGGAGGACATGTCAAGACTGTCCTCTAATCTNCATGTATGGGTGTGGCATGCACATGCTGTCACACAGAAACATGCAAAACGCACATACACAAGAACAAACAAATGTATAAAAAGCATCAGCAACAAAAACAGCAGGAGCCTGGGAGTGCGGTACTCAGGTCCCTCCGGGCAGGTCTTTTGGAGCCACAAAACAGTTCTCTTATCTGCATATTGATAATGCCTGATAATGCCACTAGTCATCATCAATATGCAGATGAGAGAACTATTTTGTGGAGCTGCACATCTGAGCTCTTCCTCCCAGGGGACTTGGCACCTTCTCTTGCCCCTGAGTTCTGGTAGCTCAGTAACCAGAGAGCAGCGGAGGTTCCCAAGCTACAAAGGGCTACCCTGTGGCCTCCATGACTGCTTCCCTATCTCTTGGCCAGTGGCTGCCAAGGTAACAAGTAAAGGACTAGCCTCTTGAGGAGGGTGTGTGTCNGCATCCAAGGNCCNCAGTCAGGCTGTCTGCATGTTGTCTGATGGCAGTGACCNTCCTCTGTCCCTCCCAGTGGAGGCCTCCCCTCCAAGTGTGGGTTAGCCTGCACCATCACCCTGACAGACAGGATTCCTTCCAGGCATCCTAAGCTGGTCCAGCCTGCAGCCTGGAGATGCCTGACCATGGAAACTTACAGGGAGCCAAGCTTGTGGGTGGGGGTGGGGACCAGAGGACAACTTTCATTTCTCCTTGGGGCACAGCAGAGAAGTTAGGAGAGCTAGTGCTAGGGCCAGATGGTTCTGCTTAAACCACAGCTCCACACTGACAAGTTGTGTGGCTGTAGGCAAGTTCCTGATTCTTGCTGGGCCCCAGTTTCTTCATGTATAAAATGGAGACAGGGTGACACCCACCCCATAGATTGCTTCGAGTCTGAACCAAGCTGACACGTGCAGCTTAGTTAGAACTCTGCCTATGCCAAGGGCTGGGTCCATAGCAACTGTTATCATCTCCCCTCAGGAAGGAGGGGCCATACCAGCCCCAGTCCCAATATCAGACCTGGAGGTGCATCTAAAAGGTGTCCCAAGAGTGAGATCCAGAGGATGGGAAGGCCGTGTGGGTTGCTAGGGAACTACAAGGTCAAAGTCCCCAGCTTTTTCCCTCTGCCGCTTTCTACCGGGTTTTCTGGTGTGGTGGCTTCTGAGAAGCGTCTTCGTCCTCAGACATCTCTCCTCTAGCTCCTGATGTAGCTGGGAGGAGGTTGATGGGCCATTCCTAGCAAGTATCGGCAGCTGCTTCCACTAAGAGCCTAGGGAGTACAGGGACTTGGCCGTGTCTCCCCAGCCCTGGAGCTGAGAGCCTAGCAGTATCTTCTAGAAGGCACTGGTGTTAAGCTGCTGCCTCCCTGGAGCCCTGCACCTCTCTTTCCTCAGCCTCCCTCTGCCTGTCTCCATGGTGTCCACATGTCACATTGGAGGGTCCAGAAACAGCCAGTAATTCATATCCATATAATGAGGCAGTCACGGGCCCTCAGCACCTGAGAGCAAGCTCCCAGTTTCTGCAGCTTAGGGTCAAGGCTGGGGGTTCCATCACTGAATATTTGGCACAGAGGGGACGTGGAGACAGATGCAGCATCCCTGTTGTGTCTGGAGTCTTGCATTGGCCTGACCCTCCCTCCTGCCTTGCCTTCTTAAGGCTGCTTCTCCCCTGTCACGGTTTCAGCCCCAGATGGATGACAACAGAAGCAATATGTGTGGTTAAGGAGGAAGCAGAAGACACAGGCTTAGTCTGATGTAGAGCAGAGATGTCAGTGAGAGAGGGGTGAGAAGCTGCCATCTCTGAGTACGGAAATAAACTTGGCCGCAGAGTCCTTGCATTTGGCCTTTTCATTGTGTCTCTAGCAGAGACTGGCCTTGAACTCTGTANGTAGCCAATGACCTTAAACTTCTGATCCTCCTGCTTCTGCCTCCTAAGTGCTGGGATGGTCGGCATGTATCACCAAGCGTTGTTTATGTAGTTCTGAGGATCAAATAGGGCCTCGGTGCATGTTAGATGAACACTCTACTAACTGAGTGCATCCCAGTTCTGTCATAGATTCCTGTGTGACTCTGGGCAAGTTGCAGCCCCACTCTGGCGTGGTTTCCTCTGTCATTCCTCTCAGGGATCTTACCATTCTGACAGCCTACTATTCATTTATGATGCCTACCAAGAAGACTCAACTGATAACTAAGTACCAAGAACTCACCGGGTGCCACNCATCTACTCAGTGCTTCGCCCTGGTCTTCAGGCAGGGTAGATGCATCCATTAACTATTGCCATATCTAGCTGCACAAATAAGCCTGACCTCAATGGCCTCGCCCAGCCAGGAGAGTGCCTGAAGCTCACTGATCTAGGCTGGGCTGGGTGGCTCTGCTTTAGCCTCCTCACTACTGCCCCCAAGGCCATGATGTCATTCACTATCCCAGACAAGGGCTAACTGGGACATGCTCCTCTGGTGGCATAGACCAAGCCCTGTGGCAGCACACAAAGCCCTGCCCTAAACCATTGGCCAAGCTAATCCCTCGGGCAGGCAGAGAAACACCACACTTCAAAAGGGGCCATAGCAGGAAGTGGTTTCGAGAGGAGCCAGAAAGGAACTTCCTTGCACAGCTTGGCTGATAATAGTTCCTCCAGAGGAGGGCTGGAGAGATGGCGAAATGCTGGACGTGCAAATGTGAGGACCTGAGTTGAGGTCTCTAGGGAACACATATAATCCCAGCACTCAGAAGTAGAGGCAGAGGATTCCCAGGGCTTGCCGGCTAATTAACCTAGCCCAATCAGTGAGCTCCCTGTTCATTGAAGACCCTGAGGAAGATACCTGATGTCAGCTTCTGGTCTCTACTCACATATGTACCCAATATACATAACCACACATATGTATGAACATACCACACACACACACACACAATAATAAAACAAAATTGAAAAAGTTCTACTGTGGTGATATATTATGTACCCTAATAAAGCTTGCCAAAGGATTAGAAGACAGAGCCAGCCACTAGATTAGACATAGAGGCCAGACAGTGGTGGCACACACCCTTAATCCTATCACTCAGGAGGCAGAGATCTGTCTGGATCTCTGTGAGTTCAAGGCCACACTGGAAACACAGCCAGGCAATGGTGGCACACACCTTTAATCCCAGTACTGGAATCCCAGGAAGTGATGTCTGGGCAGAGAAAGGTATATAAGGCGTGAGGAAACAGGAACTCACTCTCTTGAGGCTGAGGATTTCGTAGAGATAAGAACTAGTAGCTGGCTGTTCTGCTTCTCTGATCTTTCAACTTTCACCCTGATATCTGGCTCTGGGTTTTTTTATTAAAAGACTATCTAAGATTCAAACAACATTCCACAGAAAGAGAAACGGACAAAGGAGTGACTCTCTAATGGTAGAATTCTGCTGAGTGGCACCTGGACAGGGGACCATCAGATACCAAGTCACCCTTATCCATACTCAGCCTTTTATGGCCGCCATGACCCATCTTGATTCTCCTGGTTTGAGAAGGCTCTTCCAGCAGCTTTTTGGAGGCAGGTTGTGTTCTTGTCACATCTGTCTTCCTAACCTTAGCTCCTTACTTCTGGAAACACGATAGGCCTTCTGAGAGAGCCCTATGGAAACCTTCCCACAAACAGCCTTCCCTAACCTGCTAATGAAAGCCACGGCTGCTAGAAAGAAAAAAAAAAGAGGCTTTGAGGAAATGAGGTTTTATTATTTTTAAGTTAATCCACTTACCATGAAGGGCTAGCCATGGAGCACACCACAAGGACGGTCTGTAGGGGACTTGCTGCCTATGGCTTATTTGCCTATTCCTGTAGTAGTTCCCCATAGATGGCTGAGGCTGGGGAACAAGATGGGTCAGTCTCCAGGTCCTACCTTTGGAGAGCTGGGGACAGACACAGGCTGTGGTGAGAAAGCAGAGGGGAAGGTGGGACATGACAGAGAAGCAGGTAGCATTCCTGGGGCACAGAGGAAGCTAACTGAAGAGGGGTGGGTCCTTTGGGGAGCTCAGATCCTGAAGAAGTAGCTAGGACTGGGAGAGAGCTGTGGGTGAGGCACTCTGGCAGCAGGCAGGGCATGCTTCAGATCCAAAAGATAGAGACAGCAGGAAGGACAGAGAACTGGAGTCCATATGGCTGGGGCGGACCCAGAAGATGGGAAATAGCAGGAGTGGAGGTGGGATCAGACAGTGAGGTTGAGCCCAGGTGACCTGTGAACTTCGATGAGAGTTTGTGCTTCTCACATAAGTGATGGAAGTGCTGGAAGGTTCTGAGCAGAAGAGTAGGCTTCAGTGATGTCATTGCCAGAGCATACGAAGGCTGCCTGGAGCCTCTGGGGTTGGTGGGCAGAATTGGAAGAGGACATATGGGATCTGGCATGAAGCAGTGGTTAGGGCTGGGATGACCACATACACCAGATAGATTATTTAAGGGGTGAAAACAGGACACAGTGGCTAATGGATAGAAGGAAAAGATGGAGAATTCTAGAATGGTTGCTAGAACTACAGTTTATGTTTACAAGTAGATGATGGCATTCCCAACCAAGACTGAAAATTTTGGAGAAGGCATCTTCAGGAGGAAGTGTTTGAGTTGGAGGAATGCATGGGCATGGCAACTAGTGGGATTGACTTTGAGTGGGTGTGGCCAACAGGACGGTGACCTGGAACACAATCTAGGCCAGTGGTTCTCAACCTGTGGGTCAAGACCCCTTCGTGGGGCAAACAACCCTTTCACAGGAGTTGTCTAAGGCCATTGGAAAACACAGACGTGTTTACCTCTCGATTCCTAACAGTAGCAAAATCACAGTTATGAAGTAGCAATGAAAATAATTTTATGGTTGGGGGTCACCACAACATGAAGAACTGTATTCAAGGGTCACAGTATTAGAAAGGTTGAGAACCACTGCTCAAGGTTGAAGATGAAGTTCTGAGGTAGGAGCTTTTGAAGCCACAGAAGGGGTGGGGCCCCCCATGTGCTCCCCAGAACATTTTAAGCTACAGCAAACAGAAGACTCAGAAGGGGTGAGGAGTGCAGCTCAGCTAGTAGAGCTGCCCTGCGTGTACAAAGCTCTGCATTGGCTTCCCACCACGCCATAAAACGGGTGTGGTGGTACACACGTGCAATCTCAGCATTCAGGAGATGGAGGCAGGAGGATGAGGAGTTCAAGGTTATCCTTGGCTATGTATTGAGTTTAAGGCCAGCGTGGGCTACCTGAGACCCCATTCCAAAAAAAACGAAAGTGATTGTAATGAGAATAACTTTGACCTTTTTCACTTATTATATTGGAGGCGGTTGTTAAGCTTCACCATCATCTCAATGTTGTCCAAGACCCAAGTCTGGGCCGGTTTCTATTTGTTTGGGACTGCCCTGAGTGGGGAATTAAATCAACAGCCTTGCACATGCCAGGCAGTGCTCTACCACTGAGCTGTAGCCACAGCCCTGCACATATATATCTGCCACCTCTGTTCATCTGTGTGCATGTGTTCTGCAGGGCCAGAGAAGGCAAGCTAAGTACCTGGAGGATGTGAACTCCGGGGGAGGAAGTTAGAAAACAATTCGTTAATAGATGTAATGCCTGCCTTTGGCTATGTTTGGCAAGACACACAAAAGGGGATTAGACTCATAAAAGAATTGGCTGGTTAACAAGGGGGAGTAGGAGGAAATTAAATATCCACTAATTAGTACTTGTGGGGTTGGACGAGGTAGGGAATTCTTAACCCTAAGTGGAACAAGGCAAAATTGAGAAATGTCTGCAGGAAGAAAGGCTGCCTGACATCTGCCCAGTGTGGACTTCTGCTTCGGGCCCTGATGGAGTCAGAGATACTGGACCAGCCTCCAACCACCATAAACAAGTAGAAAGCAGGATTGAACATAAGAAACATCTGTTTCCAGACACNGGGTGGCCAGAGTAAGGCAGTGTTCCCCGAGGGAGGGAAAACAATAAGATAAACTCTGTGACTGTTGGACTCTCCTCCAGGAGATGAAGAGCAGGCTGTGCTCCAGAGTGGAGAGCCGCAAAGCACTTCAAGGTGCCAGGGGGCCAAGATTCGAGCTCCCAGAAGTGATGCGGCTGGGACTTGAGTGGCAGAAAACATGGGCAACTGGACCCATGCAGAGAAAAGAGCTTCAGTGACAGAGTCATTCTGAGACATGGACTCAATGCTAAGGTTGACATGCGTGGGATGATGTTCATGTCTATAGGGATCAAAGAACAAGTTATGATTAAGGAGTTGTAGCTGAACAATGTTCTGATGTGCTCAGGTTTAGGACAGCCAAAGTAGAGAGGCCTTGGAGAGCATGGGAGATGTTCAGTGGAAACTATTTATTTATGATTTTTAAAAACAGGATCTCTCTACATGATCCTGGCTGTCCTGGAACTCACTATGTAGACCAGGCTGGTCTTGAACTCACAGATATCTGCCTGCCTCTGCCTTACCAGAGCTGGGATTAAAGGCATGCACCACCACAACTCCTCCCTGAGTAGAAACTTTAGAAAGGCCACATCTTAGCAGAGTTAATCCTGGAGTCCCTAGAGTGAAGGTTATCCTAGGAATATCCTAGCAAGGTTTAAAGACAAGTCTTGAAAGAATCAAATTGATCTCCAAGGAAATTGCTGGAATAAAATTCAATACTCTTTTCAAGACAAAACAAAACAAAACAGACAAACAAAAAACCTCGGCATTCAATGCATAGCATTCTGGCTATGAGAAACAATACCTAATACCCATAACCCAGAGAAAAGTCACTGGCTAGAAACAGACCCTGAGGTGACAATTAGAGNGTGTGATAGTTTTTTTTTTTTTAAGGTTTCAGAGGTACTTGATTTTTTCTTCAATATGCCATATTTTAGTAAATGCACTATTCTTTGACTTGGCATCACTTCTAAGTAGATTTTGAAACAATTCCTTGATTATTGTACCAGCTGGAAGACTATTGATCTCTCCATTCCTTTGGNGTGATTCTGCCAACAGGAGACCNGTTCCATTCTATTCCAATTTGTGTTGCTGTATATGTCCATGCAGAAACACAGAAGAGGACCCCACCTGCTAATATAGCATTTCCATATTTGTCATGGAAATTAGGTGTTTGCTTCTGGTGGCTCTGCCTTGCCACCACTTGCTGAATGCTTTGAACTTGGAGATGCCTTACTGCATTTTTGGCCAAGGGCAACATCTCGGAGAAGATGGAACTCCGGTGACCACAGCTACCGCCTGGATGCAGACTCGACCCAACTACCCTTGCAAAGAGCCCTGAAAAACCAGGTGTGATAGTTTTAACTGTCAACATGACACAATGGAGGATCACAGGAGAAGGGAGTTGTTAGAAGGAATCATCTGGTTTGGGCTGAACTATGGGTGTGTCTGTGAGGGATTTTCCTATCTAAGGTGGGAAGGCCCACCTTGAATGTGGATAGCTCCATTTGAGGGGCTGGGTCCTGGACTGTGTAAATCAGGAAAAATCAAGCTGGGTCCTGACATGCGTGAATTCTTCCCTCTCTGCTCCTGATTATGGGTGTGATGTGACCAAGTCCCTCNGGTTTCTACAGCTGTGACTTCCTTGCAAGTGGACTGAGAGCCCCAAATATGCCCTCTCTCCCCTAAGTTGCTTTTTGTCAGGGTATTTTATCACAGCAAAGGAAATGCAGCCAGGACATAGGGAATTTGTAGATAAGGTCCTTAAAACAGAAAATAGATTCAAGTACTTAAAGAAAAACAGGAGCTGGGCATGGTGGAAATCATTTATAATCTTGGTACTAGAGAGGCTGAGGCAGGAGGAGAGCCAAATAGGCTGGGGATACATAGCAAGACCCTGTCTCCAAAAACAAGTAAAAAAAATCTAAAATAGGACAATAGTGAATAAATGTGGTGATATATTGTGTACCCTAATAAACTTGCCTAAGGATCAGAGGACAGAGCCAGTCACTGGATTAGACACAGAGCCAGGCAGTGGTGGCACACACCTTTAATCCCAGCACTTGAGATCTCACGTCTTTGCTTGGGAAGCACACACGCCTTTAATCCCAGGAAGTAATGTCAGGGCAGAGAAAGGTGTATAAGGCCTGAGGAAATAGGTTTCACTCTCTCTAGGCTGAGGATTTCATAGAGGTAAGAACTAGTGGCTGGCTGTTCTGCTTCTCTGGTCTTTCAGCTTTCACCTTGATATCTGGCTCTAGTTTTTCTTTTTTTTTTATTATTAAAAGACCATCTAAGATTCGAACAACAAATAAGTGAAATGTATTAAAAACAAACAAAATCATAGAGAATTTAAAAATACAGTAGCTAAAATGGAGCTCACCTGTGGCTAAATAGCCAGTTTGATAGACAGAAAAGGGTTGGTGAGGATTCAGGCAAATTGAAGGGCAGAGAGACACATCCAAGAAAAGGTAACAGAGACTCAGTGAGCACTGGACAAAGGGTCTTCAGTACACATAGAGTCCAGAGAAGGAGCGATGGGATGGTAAATATTTGAAAATTAATGGCCAATCATTTTCCAAATTTGATGAAAACCAGAAACTCATAGACTTTTAAAAACTCCCTCAATGAATTTCAATTAGGAAAAATATAAAGAAAACCACCGGAAGGCACGTTGCAATCAAGTTGCAAAAGGCCGGTGATGATGAGGGGNAAAAAAANTTTTTTTTTCTAATTAAATGCAACCGGAGAAAGATCTGAGCCTTGTGGTCAGGATCAAGTTGATGGTGTGACTGTCATATGCACTGCTAGAAACTGTAAGTGAGATAACTAAGAGACCTTTCTCTCTCTCTCTTCCCTCCCTCTTTGCTTTTTGAAATAGAGTCTTGCTATAAAGCCCAGGCTGGCCTTCAACTTTCAGAGATTCCCCTGCCTCTGCCTCCCAATGCTCACTTTACAGATACTCNCAGTATACCTGGCTGAAGGTGGAACTCTTTCCAGCTTTTATCAGATACCATGTTTCCAGATAGCATTTGAGCCAGTGGCTGTCCCATGCCAATCTGACAAGTGTAACCCATCTGCATTAACTCCTGTAGCAACTTAAATGGCATGGGAACTACAGGCAGCAAGAGAGAAGTTCAGAAAAACTTAAAATGTGTGCCTAAAATAAAAACCATTCCTGGTGTNCAATGCCAGTAGATAAGATTGCTGTGTCTGTAAGTGAGCTCTTAGGGAAAAGGAAAAAAAAAATCACAACTCTGAACTTGAAAGGTCTTTGTTTGAGCTTTAAAACTTAGGCTTCCTCTTTTTTTTTTCTCTTTTTCCATTTTCATGTGTGTATGTACTTGCTCGTGCACACATGCCCGTGTATGTATGATCTTTCACACATTCCCATGCACACATGCCCATGTATGTGCACGTAGAGGCTCAGGGTTGATGTTGGGAATCGTCCTCAATCACTCTTTGTGCTTGCTAATTTAATGTCAACTTGGCACAGGCTAGCACCACCTGGTGTGAATGTGTAAAGAGTGGATGAAATCCTGAGTGAACGTGTATTGTCACGGGCCTGGCCATGGCAAGAGTCAATGCCTCAGATCCATGGGACATTGGCAAAACCTTTGCCCACCCACCCCTAACTCAGGCCAGTGACAGACAGATGATGAAGCCTTCCTCTGATCCAAGGTGAATGTTGGCAGTGTGTGCAAGGACAAGCAACTGCGCCTTCCTCCTCCTGGATGTTCACAGCCTGAGACTGTTCACCTACAGAGACCTCCTACAGAGACTAGCTAGTCCCCGAGCCCCTCTCCTGGGTTGTTGTATAGTTACTGCAGCTCCACAAGAGAGCACTCACCCACCTGGACTCCTGTTCAGGTGTCTGTATCTGGTCCTTTCTTCATTCCCTCACTGCCCCATTCAGGCTCTCAGGGACAGCTCACTGTGGTGGTTTGAAAGAAAATGGCCCCCAAAGGGAGTGGCACTACTAGGAGGTGTGGCTTTGTTGGAGTGGGTATGGCCTTGTTGGAGGAAGTGTGTCACTGTTGAGGTCTCTTTTGCTCAAGTTTCCCTCAGTGTGACTGTCAGTTGACTTCCTGTTGCCTGCAAGATGTAGGACTCTCAGTTACTCCTCTGGCACCACGTCTGCCTGTATGTCATCACAGTCCCTGCCATGATGATAATGGACTGAACCTCTGAAACTGTAAGCAAGCCCCCTCAATTAAATGTTTTCCTTTTAAGAGTTGCCTTGGTCATGGTGTCTCTTCATAGCAATGAAAACCCTGTATAAGACACTGTGGGTGGTGCCACCCCTAGGCTGCTGGTCCCGGGTTCTATAAGAAAGCAGGCTGAGCAAGCCATGGGGAGCAAGCCAGTAAGCAGCATTCCTCCATGGCTTCTTCTTCAGTTCCCATCACTAGACTCGTATCTTGAATTCCTCTCCTGTTTTCCTCCATGGTGGACTGTGATGTGGAAGTGTAAGCTGAAATAAATTCTTCCCTCCCTGAGTTACTTTTGGACATGGTGTTTTATCACAGAAACCCTAACTGAGATATTCTTCCACCTTATTCAATGAGACAGGCTCTCGCAAGGAAACCCAGAGCTTGCCAATGTGGCTGGTCTANTAGACAGCGTGTTCTGGGGATCCCTTGTCTCTGACTTCTGGGGCTGGAATTACAGGGTTGGTTCTGAACTCTGGTCCTTGCAGTTGCTGGATAACTGTTTTTACCGCTGAACCACCTCCTCAGGCCAGTCTGCAGGCTGAGACAACACTAGGCATCTATGGAGGTTGAGATCATCAAACATGAGAGGATTTATAATCATCTATGATCTCACTTATCTAAATATCTGGGTGGGTATGTGAGGGAGTTCCTCAGTTGGTGTTACTGAGAAAGGGAGACCCACCCTACATGTGGCAGCGCCATCCCATGAATTGGGGCCCAGACTGAGGGAAAAGGGAAAGTGAGTTGATTATTCATCCCTCTCTGCTTCCTGACTGGATGCAATGTGACCTGCTGCCTTACACTCTGGTTGCCAAGATGGACTGCATCCTCCAACTGTGAACCAGAACAAACCCTTCCTTCATTAAGTAGCCTTTATTAGGTAATTTGTCACAACTAGAAAAGTAACAGTGTTCAAGGAGGGTTGTGCTCCCTTGTGATGGAGACAGAGGACCAAGGAGGAAGAGGATTGAGCTACCTTAAATCAAATGGCCAGTGTTACATGTTCTAGTTTGTTTTCTGTTGCTATGATGAACATCACAAGCAAGAGTCACTCAGGGAGGAAAGGATCACAGTTGAGGGAAGTCAGAATAGGAACTCAAGGTTGGAACTAAAAGAGAAGCCATGGAGGGACTTGTAAGACGAATTTCTAAATGGTCTTGTTAAATAAAACATGGAGCCAGAGATAGGGGTGAAAGTCTGACAGAGATCAGAGGAATTAAGAACAGCTACCAGCCTCACCTCACAATGCCACTGCTTCCAAAAGAGTGAGTGACTTCCTATATTCCTTTATGTTCTGTTCTCCCATTGGTTCTCTCAGCCTAGCTACATCACTTCCTGTCTGTATAGACCTCCAGAATTCTATGGTTGATGTTGGGATTAAAGGCGTGTGTCTCCATGCTTTGACTCTGTTCCTAGTGTGACCTGGAACTCACAGAAATCCAGACAGACCCTGCCTGCTAGATGATAGGATTAAGGGCGTGTGCTAAATTGCAAGACTAGTGGCTGACCTTTTTCCTCCGATCCTCAGATAAATTTTATTGGGGGACATAGATAAAATACCACCACAGGGATTGCTTACTGGCTTGCTCTCTGCTCCCTTTCTTATACAGCCCAAGATCACCTGCCTTGTGATGGTGCTGCCCACAGTGGGCCAAGCTTTCCTATATGAACCACCAATCAAGATAATCTCTCAAAGATGTGGCCACAGGCTAAGCCGATCAAGGAAATTCTTCAATTGAGGTTCCCTCTCCCTAGGTGACTCTCAAGACAGCAGTAGAAACTAATTATGTCTCTGAGAATAATGTTTTTTGTGAAGATATTTAAGAGCTGGAAGGCAAAAGCAGAGTTCATCTGAGGCTTCTTTTTCTTTAATTAGGGGGAACACCTTTTCCCTTAACAACCATCAGGTTGTCTGTTAGCTCTATCAGCCGAGACTCTAGCTGCAAGGGAAGCTAGTAAAGCAGATACCTGGTATTTTTATCCTCAGTTATGGGAGTTAGATTTTTCCCAGTGAGAGAAAAGGGGGATTGTGTTGGGATGACTTTTGGATAGGCACCCCTACATTGACTGATTTACTCAGAAAAACCAAGAGTGAGAAATGAGGTGATCCAGAGAGTAATCCTTGGGTGTCATTTCATGGAGCCTTATGTATGGGGCCAAGGAAAGGGATTGGTCTCTAAGCAGCAAGTAGCACCAAACTTGGCAGTTTCAGGAAATAGATATTTCTTCTCTCATAACTTCTGAGGGTCAGGACATTGGGAAGAGCTTGGCCAGTTTATTTTATCTCAAGGTGTCTCATGAGATGTCAGTCAACTGACCTACAGTCATCTCAGGAAAGCTCACTCATGTGGATGTTGACTGGGGTACTTGGTTCTTCACTAGACCCTCAGTTCTTGACTGGCTGGTGACAATTATCCTCAGTTCTCTCACTGACTATTGGCTGAGGGCGTGAGTTCCTCACTGGCTACTGGCTGGACTCCTCAGGTCTTCATTTACTCACTGGCTCTTGGCAGGGTCCTCAGGTCCTCCTAGATGCTGGCTAAGGTCCTCAGATTCTCACTGGCTCTTGGCTAGTGTCTTCAGGTCTTCACAGCATAGTGGGCAGTAGACTCCACTCCTTGTCAAGTGAGTCTCTTTACAGGCAGCATGGATATCCATGGTGTATAACTTAGGTTTCCCCCAGAGTGAGTGACCTGTGAGGCAGAAAAAAAAAGACTAAGATGAAGACTTAGCTGTCTTCTATCATCTGATCTTGGAGGTGGCATGCCACCCGACCCCCCATATTGTTATTCTCCCACCCTGGCACATCGTGGAAGGTGACCATGCAAGTTGACCCCCAGGAGGTAGGCATCTTTGGAGACCATTATGGAAACAGACACTATAGAGTCTGTGGTGGTTTGAATAGGTATGGCCCCCCTGGACTCATGTGTTTGAATTCTTGGTCCATAGGGAGTGGCACTATTAGGAGGTATGGCCTTGTTGGAGGAAGTGTGTCACTGTCGGGTTGGGCTTTGAGGTCTCATTTGCTCAAGCTATGCCCAGTGTGGGACATATTTGCTTCTGCTGCCTACAGATCAAGATGTAGAGCTCTCAGTTCCTTCTCCAGCACCATGTCGTCCTACATGCCACCATGAACTAATGGACTAAACCTCTGAAACTGTAAGCCAGCCCCAGTTAAATGTTTTCCTTTATAAGAGTTGCTATGGTCATGGTGTCTCTTCACAGTGATAGAAACTAACAAAGACAGAGCCCTTCAAAAGGACAAAAAGGAAGATGAAATCCGATGTGAGCCTAGAGACCCCAGCATTAGGGGACCAAAGGAGAACATCTCAGAAGAGAAGCATTCAGTACTTTTTAATAAGCAGTGAGAAGAGTAGCTAAGAGTTGAAAAATGCTCACTGACTTGTCTACTAGGGTCATTCGAATTGTTAAAAGAAGCTCCTATTGACCAGGTTTACAGTAAACAGAGGGGTGAATGGCTGGGGAGCCAGGGGACCAGAACTAGTGTGGACCACCTTTGAGAGAGAGTAGCTTGAGATGGGGTGAAGGGAGATCTGAACAGAAGCTAGAGGAGCATTGGGTTTTGGATGGAAGAGGGCTTAGGTGGAGAGGAAACAGCCAGTGGGGCTGGAAGAGGTGAAGCTGCAGAAGGAGGGGAGATGGATGAGTTCATCTCTTGGAGGAGGCAGGAAGATTGAAGGTCAAGGACACAGGTGGGCTGCTTGGCTCTGAGCAGAGAGACACTTCATCCTCTGAGGCTGCTGTGGGGGAGGCAGGGAGAGTCTGGCTGGGGTGAGGCCCAAGGGTGAGGATGCTTAGGATCTGGGAACTCGCACCTGATGGCCTCAATTTTCTTGGAAAGTTGGGGAGGCAAGGTCACAGTGAGCTGTGTGCACGATGATACGATGATGTTGATTACCATGGTGATTGCTCACAGGTGAAGGGAGGTGCGGCAACAGCCTGTTCTCATGAGCCGGGCAAGCCCTCCCCTTGTGAGCTCATGTGCTCTTATCTCTCAGCAAACTCATTTTTCATCGTTGGCGGTGTCTCCAGACAGCACCTGTCCAAGTTGCCACGCGGTATGAGTTAGTGGAACCAAAATGAACGAGGTGGAGAGTACCAGATCTCAGTGGATATGAAGAAGCACAATGCAGAGACCGCCAAGGTCTGTGTCACCAAGATTTCATCCACACTCTGCCACACCTCTCATGAGCCAAAGGAGGCCTTCCATTTTCAAACAAATCTTTAAGACTTTAATTCAGGAAGGTTGAAGTCTGGATCCCCATGTGCCCCATGTCCCCCATGTCCTACAGGAAGTCCCAGAACAAGACCATCACAAAGCCCTTCCTCAATGAGTCTCCCCTAGAAAGGACCATGTGTTTCTTCCATCTCCTAGTACAGGAGGCTTCCTGACCCCTCAGTTTCTCTCTCAGACTTTCTATCAGGCAACAGAGCCATGACCTGCTCATCTGTCTTCTTCTGACCTTTGCAAAATGCCTGGGTGTGGTATTGCATGTCTATGGTCCCAGCACTCAAGAGGTAGAGACAGGAGCATCAGGAGTTTGAGGCAGGCCTTAGCCACATAGTTTCAGATCAGCCTGGGCTGTCT
>LZPO01027354.1:64350-75501 GCA_001675575.1 Neotoma lepida
CAAAGCTTGAGGTAATATATCTCCAGCAGACCTGCCTGTCGTCAGTGAGCTAGCACCAGAAAAGGACCCGGCTCCTGAGAGCAAGACCCTGATGAGGGTGTGGGGCACAAGAAAAATAAACAGGACCTCCCTCCTCACTTGAAAAATGACCTCCACAAGAAAGGGCTTCCAGATAGGTGCTTCTGAGCACTTCAAAGGAGAACAGTCTTGAGATGAGATTAGAAGACTGGGTTCATGCTCTAGACAAAGGGTGGCAGGGTGGGTAAAGAACAGGAGAGATGCCTAACGCTGGTAAGTGTGCATCTGCTCCAGCACAGGAATCGGGCTCTTTGTGATCTGTCTGTCATCAGCCAGAAACATCTGTGTCTTGAATCGCAGTTGCCTGTCTCTCTCACAGCCCTCCTGCCTGTCCCGCCTGTCGGGGCNCACTCAGTTCTAGGATGCTTTTCAGAGCCCATGATTGGGGTGCCAAGTTTCTGAGCCCTTCCCCAAAGCTGACAGACAGCAGCTCTAAGCTCTGGGCTCTTGCACTCCGCAATGATTGTTCTGCCTCGGAAAAGCAGCAAGCGGCCCAATGGATGCATTTGCTCCTGGTTCCTGACGTCTGCAGACCATGCATTGCCGTCCTCTCTCCTGGGTTTTCTGCTTTGTTAGCGCCTTGCACGCATGTTAGCATTTCAATATTTCAGCATTCCCCAAGAAGTAATTAATATCCTCTCCGTCGCTGCCAGCTAGGAGGCTGTGTTCTCAGATCAGACTTGACTGAGCGGTACAGCAAAATGCTTTTATCTCCAGAACCGATCTCAATAGATTGATAAGAGCCTCCTATGTGGAAAAGCCTAAGGGTGTGTGTGTGTGGGGGGGGTGTTTGCATGCATGTTGAGAGTGCTACTCTGTCATTGATTAGTGATGTCTGCCAATGATGTAGGAGTAAGTGTGTCAGAATTTGTGCCAACCATATCCAGGCCATCCCATCTGAGGAAGGAACGATGGGAGACACTATTTGTTGGGGGCCCTAGTATCAGGAAGCCAGGTGACACACCCTGGTCAGGAAGGAACCATCGAGTTCTTTGTCCAATCTTCTCATGGGGATCCTGCCAGGGCCTCCTCTTTTAGAAGCCTTTCTGAACTTTGACCCCCAACCCCACATCTCCACCAGTAACTTGTCCTCCTCTTCAAGTCCCAAGGCACTCACCATCTGCCTGCTCGTTTGGCTTTCTGAGTGTGTTTCTGGCACCTGCTCACACAGTCAGTTCCCTGTGGGAACTTGNCTCTGGGTTTTGCCTCACAGAGAACTCAGTAACAGGTGTGCACTGGTGGACAGCCAGTGTGCTAGACCTACAGAAGGGCACACAGTGGCCCTCCTCTCAGCTGCAAGGATCCAGGACATGAGGGAGGCATGAGCCTTGGTTGGATCACTGTCCTGTGTGAGCTTTGTTGCGGGTGCCCAGTTTCTGTGGTTCCTCTCATAGTGATGATAAGTTGCTCTGAGCCCTCCATGCTGACGTCATACTGTGTGTGTCACTGCATCCGATTCTCATGATGACTCTGAGGCACAGGAACTGCTCTCCTCCTAGCTCAGATTTTAAAAGCAAGTGTAGCCGGGTGGTGATGGCGCACGCCTTTAATCCCAGCACTCCGGAGGCAGAGGCAGGCGGATCTCCTGTCTCTTATACACATCTAGATGTGTATAAGAGACAGGACGTGGAGACTCCTAGTGCTCATTGGCTGCTGGCCTACTTGGTGAGTTCCAGACCAATGAGAGACCCTGTCTCAAAAAAGAAGGTGGATATCTCCTGAAGAACAACACAGGAGGTTGTCATCTGCCTTCACACCCATGCACACATGTACACATGCATCTGCGCATACCTGGACATGCATGCAAGCATGAATACAGAAAGGGGGGATAGAAAGAGAAGAAGAATGGAATGGAGTCCAGAGCTGCCCAGGTCTGACCTTGGAGAAAGGCCAAGTAGGAACTGATCTTATTGGTGGAATTCTCAAATTCTCTGAGATCTGGGGAACGGAGTCTGTCTGGGTCTCCAGCTGTTCCTGGAGGAAGTCAGCAAGCAAGCTGTGGCTTGAGAAGGCTGTGGGGAGGAAGTCCTAGCTCTGACAGGTGGCTGTGGCCTCTGCTAATCATAACCCTCACCAAATCCTAAATTTCAGGGTCACATGATCCTCCAGTGAGGCCCACTAGCCCACCCTGGGGTACACACATCTGTGGCCTCCAATAGACCACACATCCTGGCATCCACAACCCGGGATAGTTCTTATCTTGATCGTGTGACTTGTATCACACATGTGGAGGCCCAATATCCTGAGAACCCTGCCTCAGAAAGTCGGTCCTCATGCTATAGGGAAAGCCAACAAGGATCACAGGATGTTCA
Organism: Neotoma lepida; assembly: GCA_001675575.1. Lineage (NCBI taxonomy): Eukaryota > Metazoa > Chordata > Mammalia > Rodentia > Cricetidae > Neotoma > Neotoma lepida. The sequence goes on from LZPO01027354.1 coordinate 66,741, forward strand.
GAGGCCATCTCAATGGTACCCGGAAGATGAGAGGCACTCCACCAAACTTCCACAATGTAGCCCACCAAGGAACCCAGCCACAAAACTGAGAGCAAAAGAACCACTCAGCTGAGCCACGCCAACTACGNGAATTCAAAGAAACCATAAATCACTGTTAAGCCTTCAAGACTTAGAGCTGTTTGCTGTGCACTTATAGAGGACTGAGACACTGGCCCTCATTCCCAGCATATCACTACTCCACACANTTGAGTCCTGGCCACTCGGAGGCAGATGCATGTTCTTATATATGCATCTAGACCACACAGGCTGTGAACAGAGATCAGTACATACTCCTTTGTTGGATGCATGTATGAGCCTATTCCTAACACACACACACACACACACACACACACACACACACACACACACACACGGTGGGGTTTGGGGGGAGCATGCACACATAGCCTGTGTATCTCCTGAGGCAAGCCTGCTCATCTTGTATGTGTCTGCCTGTATGTGATTTCAGATGATTACATCATCTCCTATGCCCCTATCTTGGTTATTTTTCTATTGCTATGAAGAGACACCGTGACCAAGGCAACTAATAAAAGAAAGCATTTAATTTAGAGTTCACAGTTCCAGAGGGTGANTACATGAGGATCATGACAGGGAGCGTGGCAGCAGGCAGGCATTGTGCTGGAGCTACAGTAGCTGAGGGCTACATCTGATCCATGGGCTTGAGGTAGAGAGACAGAGAGAGGCACTGGAAAATGGTATAGGCTTTTGAAACCACGAAGCCCACCCTAGTGACCCACTTCCTCCAATAAGGCCATACCTCCTAATCCTTCCCAAACAGTTCTACCAACTAGAGGCCAAGCATTCAAATATGTGAGCCTATGGGGGACATTCTCATTCAAACTCACCACAGTCCCCAAACACCACAGCTGATAAAGGCAAACACATGTGGTAAGAGCCTAAATAAACAGCAGCTGGGGAACACCCACACACCTGCACCCACACTCCTCGAAAGCCTAACTACCCAACTACCTACCCCAAGTCCCTCCTCTGCCTGTGTGTTTTCACCAATGTAACCTCCACGCCAGGCTCCACTCTTAACCTTCAGATTTGGTAGGGCTTCATTCAGTAAAGCTGCCAGGCCCCTTTCCTGTGTACCTGCAGCTCCTGGCCCTCAACTTATGCNTGTTCTGCAGGGTCACAGCCCATGACCTACTCCACATGGCTGTGTGGGAGGGAAGTGGGGGCTTCAGAGAAGGCATTTCCAGATGTCTGGTCCACGGTCCCTTCTCCTTTGCGTGTGAGTTTCAGCCTCAGTGAGCCACCCACCTTCCCCAGAGCTCCAGGCACTTGATCTTCTCGGGGCCTTTGCACAGGCAGGCCTCTCTGCTCATCATGCTCTTCCTAAGCCCCTTCAGCTGCCTACTCTGCTTACTCATCAGCTCTGACACCACAGGTCTTACAGGGGCTCCTCTTCTGCTGTTCCCTCACCCCCACTGTGTCCTACATTTCATATTTAATGACGTCAGCCAGCCATTAACCCATCTTGTCCACAGCTGTGTCCCCAACACTATCACAGAGCCCTGTTCCAGAAAGGGCTCCATGCATATTTGGTGTGTGAGTGGACTTTTGGCTCCTGTCCCCTCCACTGTCCTTTCCTTTCCATGCTCACCAGTCTGTCCCATAAGTAGAAACAGAGGTACCAGCTAAGAATCGCCGGGGAGAGCGGGGCCTCAAATCCACTCACCCACTTGCCACTCCCTTTCTTGTTCAAGCCCACCACCCTTTCTAGGGTGAGCCTCAAGGACCCACTTGCCTGGCTCTGGGAACTCCCAACTTGGGAGAGGACAGACATAGGTGGAGTTTGGATAGGATTTAGGCCACATACAGTGGCTTCCACATGCTAGGTGAGAGTTTTATTTTTTTTTTGGTAACTGCTCTCCATGAAGCCAACATGGCCCACACTCCTTCTCCCTTGATGCTTGCCTCTTACAGGACTCAAAAACAGGACTGGAAATCTGGGCTGCCCTGCCAGAGACCATGAGGCTAGGAAAGAAACACGGACCAGGAGGTTGGGCAGGTTCTCAGTCTGAACCTACTTAACTTGGCTTTACCAGTCACTGGTACTACAGGGATTCATGGCTACTACAGGTTTGAGTGAAGGGTGGGCTTGGGCCAAATCAGGTGATGTCTGGCCTCAGGACAGCACCAGCTGGGCCAAGATCATTGTGGGGAGAGGTCAGGCATCCAGCAGGANCCACAGGGTGCCATTGATGGCTCCAACTAAGGGACCAAAAAGCAGAAAGANCTGAGGAGGCTCAGTGGAGGAGAGGAAGGGGAACTCTCAGAGCCTCAGGAAGGCAGCTGGATGAGAGACAAGGGGCAAGTGANCTTGGGGGTGTGTGTGGGATGGAAACCAACCTACGAGGACATATGAACTAACCCCACCCCCACCACAGTGAGGTGTAGGCNGAGCAGTGACTCCCCCTAGGGGCCTCTCAGATTCCTGGATGAGTGGGGCCTTCCTGGAGCATGATGGGAATTTGTACCTCTGTGGTACTTTGTCCACTAACCTCCAAGAGATCCCTAGGCAGAGGTGGGTGGACACCACCGTGTAATCCAGCTCAAATTGGCTTGAACAGAACTGACCCACAGTTGGAAGAGTTCAGGCATGGATGAGCTAGTACCAGCAGCCACGTGTTCCTATGAGATGCCGTTTATTGAGGGCCTACTGTGTGCTTTAAATTCATCTCCTCAGGCTGGGGGTGGTGGCGCACACCTTTTATCCCAGCACTCAAGAGGCAGAGGCAGGCAGATCTCTGTGAGTTCAAGGCCAGCCTGGTCTACAAAGACCAGGAAAGAGAGTTCCATGACAGCCAGGGCTACACAGAGAAACCTTGTCTCAAAAAAAACCACACACACACACACACAATTAATCTCTTCGTTAAAGTCCTTTCAAAAAGCTAGATTCTTTATTATAAGCTCATTTTATTTATTTGGTTGGTTATTTATTTATTTTGGTTGGGTTTTTTTGGANCAGAATCTTGTATAGCCCACACTACCCTCAAACTCATGGTGTAGCCCAGAATGAAATTGAATTTGCCATCCTCCTGACTCTGTCTCCCAAGTACATTGATGACGGACATTTGCCACTACACCTGGTTTAATTTAAACCCATTGTCAGAAAAGGGCGTTGTTTTTTGTTTGTTTGTTTGTTTTGTTTTGTTTTTTTGTGGTGGTGGTAGTGGTGGTTTTTCTGACTGTATGGGGTCTCTCAGAGTGTTGGGTTTGGACATTTTTTTCCCCATTGCTGGGCTCAGCTCAGGCTACAATGACACCCTGAACCTTGAAACTCCAATNTCAACAATGCTGCAGCCCGAAACCTCTTCAGTTTTGCTGCCTCAGCTCAGNGACTGAACACCTAGTTCNAGCCTTCCTTCAGACTGACGGGGCAGGCTGTGGAGAAGCCTCAGTNGCTGCAGAGAACATTCCAGCTGAGAAACTCTCCAGCGCCCCTTAGTGGTCCTTAATGCCACAGTCTTCTCGGACATTTGTACTGGGTGGAGCCATCTCTTGACAGGGCTCAGGGCATAGAAGCCTGCTTGNTAATGAGACACATCGAGGAAATGCTGACACAGGGACTTTATGGCCGCCAGCCCTTTCCACTGCATTGCTTCCTAGCCCTCTAGTTCTCCGTGGTGGCCTACTACCTAGCAGTCAGTCTTACATTAATTAATGTGAGCACTACATTACAAGCTAATGTGTGTATTATATATTAAGCTCCCTCGCACCACTCAACATGCAAAGTGTAAAGTTTGTCCTATTACTAGGAAAGGGCACCCGCCCCAACATCCCTGCCACTTCCACTTCCATTTCACAGTTCAAGGGCCAGCCTCCCCTCCCCTGCCTGATGTTCCCGAAAGCTCAACCCCACCACCTCATTTGCAGGAATGTCTAGAGGCACCAGGAAACGAGAACTCGGGTGACAGAAGTCACTTATGGGGAGGGGTGAGAAAAGAGGAAAATTCCAAATGCAGAGTGGCAAAGGCCACTCTTCTACAGAAGGGGAAGCCAGGCAGGCCAGATGGGGTTAGTTCTAAGGGAGATGGGGAAAAATTGGGTGTGACTGTGTGGTAATTGTCAGCCTTTGATGGCTTGAACTTCTAGGTAGTCTGGTAGGCTATGGGTCTCAGATCAATATAGGTAAGAAAAGGAGACATCTTAGAATAAACCTGGGTGGTGGGCGCGACCCCTGATAAATTTCTCTTCTGTAGCTCTTTAGGTCTCGGTCCCGAAAGAGAAGAGGGCGCCAATATCGCTGCCCCGGAGCGCTAATTTTTCCACTCCAAAATGAATCTGTGGCTGGTGTCATGGTCCCATCAGAGACACCTGCCAAGAGAAGGGCCCTGGGTGAGGATGGATGAAGGAGAGATTGTCTGATGTAGTCCCGGCAGATCTCACAGCTCAGGACATGCAGAACCATGCAAGCGCCCTGACTGTGACTCAACGGGTTGCCGAGAGGGTCCCCGAGGCCTTGGAAAAGCGGGGTGCTGTGATGCTGGGTCTTGGGTGCTGGGAGGGTCCCCGATGTTCTGGGAAAGCGGGTTACTGTGATGCCAGGTCCCTAGGACTTTGAGGAAGATGCCCCGGGTCTTGAGTGTGAATCTAAGGAAAGGAAGAGGAACGCAGTCCCCGCTCTACTCCACACCCCCTCCCCGCCTATAAATAACCCCAAGTGTCACTTCAAAGGGCACCGGGAGCTCAGGACAGGGGCTACCAGGGTCGGCGGGCCCCCACACACCACGCCCCCCACCCCGGGCGACTTTGCATAAATAAACAAACCCCAGCCGCGGCCCCGCAGGAGGCGGAGGAGCAGGAGGAGGGCGAAGGAGGAGGGCGAGGGAGGGGCGCGGGAGATTAGTTTGGGAAGTAGCGCCCGGCGCTCATCCGATCCGCGCGGCCGCGCCGGCTGTGTCAAGTTACAGAGGCGCCGGAATCGGCCCCAGCACGGCTCACTGCGGCCACGACCCACCTCTGCCCATGGGGCCCTGCATTCGCGCCCCTTCGCCTGGGGACTGACACCCGCTCGCCCTGGAGACGCAAGACACCTAGTAGGACCCCGAGCATCGCACCAGCCCGAGGACTCTGCAGAGGCGAGAAGGGAAAGAGCGGGAGAGCGGGGTCAGATCCCCCAACTTGGAACATTCTTCGAAATAACATTTTTTTCTACTTTGGCGTACCCCGATCGCTCCTGCTAGTGGCTCTCGGCTGTCCCCCCTGTCTCTTATACACATCTAGATGTGTATAAGAGACAGGCTCTCGGCTGTCCCCCTACTCCGTCTGCTCATTTTCTGTCCTCTTTGGAGAGCAAAGGAAAGGGACGTCCTCCAGCCACGCTAGCCCCCATTCCCCCTGCCTTGCAGTTTGGGTTGTGCTTTTTGGATCTCGTTTTTATTTATTCTATTTATTTATTTATTGGTTCTTAAGACGCGAGGGAATGGTGGCGGAGCGCGCCCGCAAAGCGGCAGCCACCGGCACTCGCGGCCCTGGGGAGCTGGGCGCGCCCGGGCCCGGGACAGTGGCGCTGGCGGAGCAGTGCGCGAGGCTGCCGAGCCCCGGGTGCTGCGGACTGCTGGCTCTGGCGCTGTGCTCGCTGGCGCTCAGCCTGCTCGCCCACTTTCGGACCTCCGAGCTGCAGGCCCGGGTGCTGCGCCTGGAAGCGGAGCGCGGTGAGCAGCAAATGGAGAAAGCTATTTTGGGACGAGTCAACCAACTGCTGGACGAGGTTTGTGCCCTTTGTTGCTGGCTTTTATCCTCTCCCCGCGGCGCCCCCCTCGCACAGTCCCGGGACTCCACGAGCCGTTGCGGGCCGGCGCTTGCTTGCGTGGTCGCCCAGGTTGTCTGCACTAGGACGGAGGGAAGGGACCGCCGCTGGGCTGCCAGAGATCCAGAGCACCAGGCCAGCATGTGCGGGACCTCCCAGGTCCGGGAGACCCCAGGGTCTTTCTCTGGGGGCGCCCTGAGCGCGTGACAGTCAGGTGGAGAAAGGCAGGGAACGCTAAAGGTGCGCAGAGGCAGCCTGGGTTGGTGGGAAATAGGGAGTGGGGAGGCTTGCTGGGCTCTGGTGGTCCTCTCCACTCCACGAGGGTGGGTGTTGCCTGATTTAACGGTCACATTTGGAAGCAGGGCAAGAGAGTGAGCCATTTAAGGACCTAAAGGGACAGCCTCTAAAGTAGATTGCTCATTGCTGGTCCCTGTTTGCTGGTCCAGGCCCCCCTAGGGCCCAAGTGTGAGTTGCCTGGCTCTCTCCTTCTTGGGGTCCTGGTAACCTTTGACTCTTCCGGCTGTGGCCGCTGGAAGGGTCCTAACTTCCTCCTCTCAACTGGGAAAAGGATGCCGCGCGCTCTCTCTGTCCCTCCCTCCCTCTCCCTCCCTCCCTCCCTGTCTCCAAATGTGCTCCATCCCAGGTAGATCAAAAGTTACTTATGTGTCTCTTTGCTGGGGCAATCCTGAGAGTGCGCTGCGCCCGCAGTGGCATCCTCCCTAGGGAGGCGGGAAAAGCAGACTCTAGTGGGCTGGGGTGGGGATGATCAGGAGGGAGAGCTGAGCGCCTCAAGATGGAGAGGGCTGGTGACTTAAGAGAATCTGAACAGCACAGACGACCGAAAGTCCCGGAGGAGGACGGCCTGGAATGGTTCCTGGGGGCGGGGGCGGGGGTATCTCTCGCACAGTAGGAGGGGGTGTAGGATAGTAACCAACAGGGTGCTAAAAGCCAGCAGCCCTGGGTTTTTGTACCCATGCTGAGATTTATTTGGATGCTGTGCAACCTGGGACAAATACTGTACCCTCTCTGCGCTTACAGAATGATGGCAAGCATTAGCCAGGTCTAATAGGCTTGGGTCTCCTGTAGTTGGGTTTCTCTGGGACGCCGCTTTTAGAGTGAAGTTCCCTAGGTGACCCCATGGGGGAAGTTACAGGCCACAGTATAGAGGGTGGCCCCGGAGACAAGTCCCTGCTGTGTGAGTGGTGTCCCATGCTTGCTATAGCTCATTGCCATGACTGGCCAGAACTAAGAAGGCTCAGGCAGGCCACCCACAATCCCCTAGGCCTGGGGGCAGTCTCTGGGCTCTTGCTGGTTGGCTGAGTAGGGAGGGTACTGGCTGGACTGTGGAGAGGGTTGCAAACCTTCCCATGTGCACCCAGCCCTTGCCAAGCTCTCCCTGTACCAGGTCTCCAGTGCCCAGGACCTGCCCAGATCACTGCTGTCTCTCATGGGGAGCCCCCCCCCCAAGCCGCAGCTCAGTTAGCTCATGACTTCAAGACCTCAACCCCTAGAACTGAGAAGCACCCCAAGGATGATCTGAAGTGACCCCCATTTTACAGAGGAGGAAAACTGAGGTCTGGAGAAGGGCAGTAGGTTGCTCAGGGCCACATGGTGACAACCAGTATTAGAGCTAAGTCTCCCTACCCTGCACCCATTCCTCTTGTGTGCTGCCACTGTTCACTGAGAGCTAGCTGCGGGGTGGGGGGGTGGGAGGTACAAGGAACTGCCCTGAGAACGCTTCAACCTTTCTGAACTTGAGTGGGACACAAAAAGAAAATGAGTAGGCACCGTATCGTGTGGGAAACGTCACAATAATGGAGGGAAAGTGGCCAGGAAATGCATTANGTACAACATAATGTGATGGTGGTGGCAACTGAAGCGGGCTTCCTGAGGAAGTGATTTTTTTTTAGGGCAAGACTTGAAGAGTGAATAGGAGTTTGCCTGGCACAAGGGGGTAAGCATCAGGCTTTGTGCTAGGACAGCCCCTCCCAGGGAACATGTTCTGGGGGAGGAGGGAACCAGAGGTGGGGTGGGGCTGCTTTGGGGCTGTGAATGAAGACCTGAACCCTGAGGACTAGGGAGAATGGCATGGTTGAAGGTGAGGCTGGATAAGATGGGCAACTCAGGTCAAGACAGACCTTAGAGATGGCTAGAGGGTAAAGGGGAAATGGGGAGCTACCAAAGGGTTGAACGGAAGGTACTTACATCCCTCTAATGGGAAGTGACAGGAGGCTGCTGGGGACCATGGCTCGGACTGGTGTTGGGGACAGGGATGAGGGGGTAAGACTTGGAGGCCGTAGTCAGGGGGTGTTAGAGGGAGCTGTCCTGTCATGGATCCCTGGCAAATAGGAGTCCTGCAGTCTGGGGGCTGCTGGAGGGACACTCAAAGGCCACGTGGTGTCATCCAGCAAATCACTAGCACATGTGACTTATTCTATTAGAATTAAATAAAAATTGAACTGGAGTTCCGCAAGCAGTCTAGTCTCACGGAAAGGGCTTGGCAGACATAGGAGCTGGCGACTGGCTGGGCAGGCAGCGGATATAGTGACAGTCTCAAAAGAAGTCCATATGGGGAAGCCCTGAGCAGGCTGTATCAGCCGTGATTCTCGTTGTTGTGACGAAATAACCTGTCGGAAACAACAGAAGGGAAGAAGGGCTTATGTCCGCTCACAGTTTCAGAGGTTTCGGTCCCTCTGGTGGGAGGGGGCAGAACAGTTCTTTCCATGTGTCCCTCCAATTCCCTGCAGACCTCCAGTTACAGACGCTCACCCAGGCTCTTCTGCCCCTACTTCATCCTCTCTGGAATTGCCCTCACAGACACACCCAGGGTGTGCTTCGCCCATCTCCTGGACATTTCTTGATTCAATCAAGTTGATAAGATTAACCATTACAATGGGCAACTGCGAGGACGTATCCTTTGTCTCTTTCCCCGGGGGGGGGGGG
>LZPO01027354.1:103388-122862 GCA_001675575.1 Neotoma lepida
CTTGCTTGTGTGGCACGTACATTACCAACTGAGCCCCAGGAAGCAGATTTTCTTCTAAAGCAACTCAGGCTGGGGCAAGTTTCTGGTGTTCATCTCTGTAGTCTTTCAGGGGGACTGGGTGCTACTCAGGGCATCTGCTGCCTTCACACGTTCCTGGGATTTGATGAGTCACTTTCTTGGTCTTGGAAAGCCTAAGTTCTCCTGGTCCTTCTCTATCCAGCCAGTACTGGGAGCCAAGGCCCAGGAAGTTGGTTTTCCCTGAGCCCTCTACCCGTAGTGTCCTGGGCAGGGAAGTACCTGCCCCTTTCCCAGCCACCCGAGAGGCCCTTTCTTTATGTCGCAGGGCCCTCTGGAACCAGCAGTATCTACAGCTTGCTGCCTTCCCCATCACACCCTGTCAGAGCTAGACAGGCCTGGATAGGATCTAGCAGGAACTAAGCCCAGGCAAGAGCTAAGAGACTTTATCAAGGTTGTCCTACTATGGACAAGTGAGTTAATCTCTTGGGCCTCAGCTTTCTCCACTGTGAAGCAGGGTAGGAACAGTCCATCTGGCACACGGGAGGTATCTGGTACATGACACTTAGCTNTCCTGAACCCTATCTCAAGCTTCTACCCATACTTTCATTCTCTCCCCTCCTGTGTCTCTGGCACACCTTGGCTCTGGGGACTGGCCTTNCAGAACATTCTGTTTGGATAGGTGAGCCTCTTAGCTGCCAGTTGATTGTAGTGAAGGCGGCTGTATGCTCAGAACCTTCTGACTACAGAACAGAGTGTGCACATGGATAAGGGTTTGTGGTAAAAGCTTCAGGTCCACACTGTGAGACAGGGCTTAGCCTGACTCTCATCAGCGCTATGTGACCTCCGGTTCCTGATGCCCAGCTCCCACGTTTGTGAAACGGGCTCTGTNAGCCTCAGCCAGTAGCTGAGGAGAGGCAAGNGAGTTCACAAGGGTTAAGCACCTTTGAAAGATCTAAAACGGATTGCAGCAAACGGGCCAGCTGTTATTTACAGGGTGANGGACAAGGCCTGACCCGTGCCTTCTAGAAAGCCATCCCCACTAGGCCTCCGAGCAGTGGCCACCGGAAATGCCTCACCAATTATATCCTGTAGTCTATGCCTGGCAGCTGTGGTGTTGTGGGAGCTCTGGCCACAGCAGCGTCCCCGGAGCAGGTGACTGTTCATTCACTCACTCAACAAATATCTATCAACACCTGCCATGAGGAGACTTCAGGCTCCAGGGTCCCAAGGGTCAACCTGATGAGCACATCTTTCCCTATTCGAGCTGCCAAATCTAGCAGGACAGACAGACAAAATAAGTACAAAACAAAAGTGGGGGGGGGCAGGGTGGACGACTCGTAGCTCTGTTGGCAGGCTGTCTGCCTTCCATACATGGAGTCCTGGGTTTGATTCCCAGCCCTGCATAAACTGAGTGTGGTAGTGCATGCTTATAATTCCAGCAGTTGGGAGGTTGAGGCAAGAGGGTCTGGAATTCAGGATCATCCTCAGCTACATAATAATTTTTTGGTCAGCCTAGTCTACATGAGATCCTTTCTGAGGGGAAAAAATGGTAGGGGAAGAGGGATGGGGATGAAGGGAGGAAGGAGGAAAAAACCACTGACTATTTGGGAAGAATATTAACCAAAGAGATTCATTCCCTTTAAGGCGTCTACCTCTTTCCTCAGCTTTGTTGGACTATGATTGGGTAATAAACATTGAATATATATAAGTTTGCAACTGGATGAAGGAGGAAATTCCAGCAGGGCCACTTGCAGAACAGTGCTTTCCACGTTGGACTGTGTTCAGAGAAACCCATAGCAAGGAGGCATTAGAACTGACAAGTGAGTCAGCTACCCCAAGAGTTACCAGTTGATTCTCAGGCTGTGAGAACCACTTGGGCCTAGCATGACAGGAAGTAAGCTGCTGTAAAGGTATCAATCAGATGTGTCAGATAACTAAATCTATCTGAGCTTTTGGTCAGCAGAAACAGCTCAGGCAAAGACCCTGAGGTAGGAATTAGCTTGTGTCTGAAGAAGAAAAGAAAGGTCTGAGTGATCTAGTGAAGTGAATGGTGTGAGGGTCAGGGGTTCCAGGGGGTGGCGGGGCCAGCTCTGCCTTTGGTCAATGGGGCTCTGGTCCATAGAATTTGGAAATTTCTCCCTCAGTGAACCTGGAAGGCCCTGGAAGGTTTTAAGGGGGTCAGGGAAGATGGGGACAATCACAGGCTCTGATTCTGTGTCTTGTTCCTTTAGCATGAGCAGAGTGGAGTGAAAAGTCTACTGTGGGTGTCTAGGTGGGAAATGAGGGAGATGGAGGAAATACAGTGAACACCTTGGGGGGTGGTTTCAGGTGGCATTTGGCAGGCCTTGTAGATAGCTAGCTGTGAAGTAAAAAACGGGGAAATAGATCAGAGCCTTCGGACTTGCACCCTTGAGTGGGCAGAGTTTAAATGAGGATANGGGAACTTAGGGGTACAGCATGAGGGAGTGTGGCTGAGGAGCGATCTCACCTGAAGGAGCAGGTTTCCAGGCAGTGATGAAGGTAGAGGACCAGCCAAGCAGCATGGAAGTAGCTGGTGACTTGAGGGTCTGGCAGACTGCACCCCCTGCTGTGGAATCCTTCCCTAGAGGAAGAAGTCAGAAGCTAAACACTCTGGTTCACTTCCAGGTCATCAGCACATGCTGGCTTAGGTGCCAAAGATCAGGCCAGAGAGAAAGCGCTGGCTGCCTGTCTGCAGTCCCAGGGGGAGTTGTTATCTGGAGGACTAGAGGGGCTGCTGGAGCCGGCTGGCCTGAGATCCCCTACCCACCCTGGCAGACAGCACAGGCTGCCTTTCCTCCACCCAACCCCCAGATACTAGGATGAAGCCCCCTTTGAAACTTGAGTGAGGTGAGGTTAGGACAAACTGGAGGAAGCTTGGCTTCTCATGGTGTCTCTGGACCTCAAGAGACTCCAGAGGTGGTCATGGCTGAGANCGTCATGGAATGCCTACTGGACCTGGGTGAGGGGACAGAGTGAAGGGCCCTAAAGGGCCCCTGAGAGGAAAGCTGGGATTTCTGTGACCTTTCAGTTGACGTCAAGGAGGAAAATCAGTCTCTCGGGGCCTCTGCTGGCAGTGAGGAGGGAACCTTCATATCCTAGCCCAGCCTGGGCTCCCAGACCCTAGGCGCCAGAGCTGGAAGGGGTCCAGACTACCCCAGGAAACATTTTCCTCCACCCTCCACCCTCCATCCTCCATCCTCCATCNTCCCCCTGCTGAAACCCCTCAGTGGCACCAGGGCTTTTTAATCCAGGCCATGGCAGCCCTGTGTGACCCTACCTCGCTGACCTGGCTAACAGCACAGCCATCGTAGGACTAAGAAAGCTGGCCTCCACCCCTAAAGCCTTTGCACCAACTCTCCTCTTCTCCGGGTACAATGTCTTTTCCTCACTTTTGCCTGTGAGCTCTTTTCACCCTTCAAATTGGGCCACAGATGAAATATCCTAGGTGGTGGTGGCCTCTGTCTCCCAGCCCAGGGCCACTTCCCTGGCTTCGGGTCACATGTCACTCATTGTTAAAAAACTCCCAGAGCAGCTCTGAGCACAGCCTTACACAGTTGTGCCGAAGTGGCACGCTTACGTTATGCTTCCTACTGGGCAGTGACAGACAGCACCGAGTCTTCTCTTGTACTTGGTCTGGTGTAGGCCCTCTCCAAGTTCAAGGTTATCAGGCCCAGAGAGTGGCTTACCAGTATCGATGGCATCTTTTCTTTTATTCCTTCATGTGAACATTCGATGCACATATCACCGAGCATCTTTGGCTTGGGACCTCTAGGGCAGTGGTTCTCCACATATGTATGGTTCATCACCCCCTTTTTGGGGGGGGGTGGACAACCCTTTCACAGGGGTCACCTAAGATCATTGGAAAACACAGATATTTACATTATAATTCATAGCTGTATCAAAATTACAGTTATGAAGTAGAAACAAGAATAAATGTATGGTTGGGGGTCACCACAACATGAGGAACTGCATTAAAGGGTTGCAGCATTAGGGAGGTTGAGAATCACTGCTCTAGGGGAATAAAACATGTTTTCCCTCTCAGGGCTTAGTAAGGGAGGATCCGCCATNGATGGCACCAGTGAATGTAAAGTCACAGTGGTGACTAACACCGTTAAGAGAACATGTGTGGCGTCACAAGAAACTAGGAAGGGAAAACCACAACAGCCTNAGAGCAAGATCCAGGAAGGCTTCCCTGAGGATGTGGCTCTTGAGCAGAGATCTGAGATGGAAATAGGTGTTGTCCAGGCAAAGGGAGGAGGAAACAGAATGTCCAAAGACCCTGAGGCTGGTAAGGGTGTAAGGAAAATGAGGAACAGAAAGAGAGTAGTGGCTGGAGCAGGGAACTTAGGAACAGAGTGGATTAGATGGCATTTGAAAGGTCAACAACAGCTGGGATGTGTGGAACTTTATCCTACGAATAATGGGGAGCTACTGAGGGATATTGGGCAGGGCAGAGACCTGACTACATTGGTGTGAAAGTTGAGACCAGTTTCTTTTTAGTGCAGCGACCAGACCCCAAGCCATCCCAATGCTTAATGCTTGGTCCCTGTAGGATACTGATGCTCTGTTACACCGGATCCCTGTCCACCAAGGACCTATCCAAGCCCAGGTACTGCTCTGCCCGTGCTCATGGGCATTCTGACCTGAACATCCTCCCTCACTGGAAGGTGGGGACCATGAGGTTGATGACCTCTCTCTACTCAGGGCACGCTGTGGGTATCCAAATCAGTCCCCAAACTCACTGGGTAAGACCCCAGCATTCAGCGACTGTCCTTTTGGAAGCAGAGAGCTGGGCTCCCTGCCACGCTTGCTGACCCAGCCACATGGGGTGAGATGAGGTTCAGGTGGGCCTTGCTGGGACTCCACGGCAGACTTGATGGCAGAGCAGTGACCCTTGTGTGCCTGGAATCCACGTGTGTGGAACTTGGTGTCAGAGCCCAGCCAAATGAAAGCCTTGTAGCAGTGCATTGTGTCACTGTTTATGCTCTCCAGCTAAGCCTAGGATCAAAGGTCTTGCTAAGAAGTAGTGACTCCTAGGATGTCCACGTTGGAAGGTGTTGATTGTCTCTTCCAGCCCCTACTGTCACAGCAGAATAGGAGTCTAAGGAGGTCCAGACTGCTGCTCATGTGGCCGGAGTCTTTGACTGCCTGTCCACACTATATGTAGCTGGTTATGACATTCAGTCCCACCCTGCTCTACATATACTCTCTAGGCAAGAAAGGGAGGTGGGGCTTGAGGGGTAGATCCAAACTAGAAACCTTAGATTTGTCACTTCCTAGTTTCTTCACTTGTCGAGTCTTCATCTGTACTGAAATATCCCCTAGCTGTGACTGCCACAAACTCTGCCCACATGTGGCTATTTATTGATTTTGAGACAGAGTTTCATTATGTAGCCCNAGCTGGTCTTGGACTTAAGATCCTCTTGCCTTGGCCTCCCTGGTTCTGGAATTACAGGTATGTGCCACCACACCCAACTCAAGTTTTATTTGGTATCAATTAATGTCACCATCAAGAGTTACAATAGATGGGTGTGGAGACACACACTTGCAGTGTCGATACAGGCTTACCAGAAAGGCTTGCCAACTCAACCAATGGGTTCAGAGCCTAAACGTTACTAGTGAGGAGTCTCTAGCCTAGTCTCTCTCTCTCTCTCTGCAGTATGGGCATCCAGTGGGAGATAACTCGTGATTTTCTCCAGGGNTGCCCCAAAGTTCCTGGGACTCCTCTTCATGTGGGCCAGACCTCAGGCCCTGTGTGCAGCCCCTCTGACTTCTGAAGCTTGTGGTCCACATGGATAGACATNCCTGGAGGACGGAGAAGTCACACGACAGTCAGCTCTAGGTTGAAAGACGTGCTGTTGGCTGAAAAGACTGCTGTCGGGTTTTTGGGGCGCCTCTGAGCCATCACACACCTCCTGTCTCTAGTTCCTTGCCCCCCTAGTGTTTGGAGCCCAGGATAACACACCTAATTCTCACCACTGCCCAGATCCACTCAGTCACAAGGCTGTCAATCCCCATAGACCCTGTGTCCCAGGCTCCTGATACAATGTCTTAGCTCACCATGACACTCATCTCTGTTCTTCGGAACTAACACACCTCCCATCCAAGGAGTACTGTCTCCACTCTCTACCTCCATAGTCACAGTAGGTCTTCAGTGTGTGATAAGCAACTCTGNTGAGGTGACAGGCCCTCCTTGAGCCTTGGCATGTGTCCTCTGTAAATCTAGGCACCTTGAGCATGATAGAGGACCATATCTCCCTCCATAGACCCTTAGAGACTTAAACTTTGAGGANATGGAGCAGTATGGCAGGTCTTCACAGGCCAAGGGAGAAGGGGACATGGGGTGAACAATTCAGTCTTGGGTCTCCTTGAGTAAGACCTCATACTTACATGGGACTTAGTTCCCCTGTGCTGCATGTCCCAGGGGACCTCTGAGGCCTCTGCTTATGCTGATCTTCCTGGGTTGAGAGTTCTGGGTGTCTGTGACAGCCAGGCCATACCCCCACTGACTTCCAGGTCCTCTGCAAGGCATCCCACAGTTGTCCATCTTTCCTTCTAATGCATTCTGCTTGCTGGAGATGGANNCTGTGGGGCTTTCTCATGCCTCCCTTCTCAAGGGTCTCCATGNCCTCTGTATCTCTCATCAGTACCTTAAATGTTGNGGTTCCCANAANCCCATTTACCTCATACACCTTCTTCTTAGTGAACTNNTTGCCTCTGCCCCTGGGACTCCTGTTTCTATAGAGATCAGTATGTTTCAGTTTTGGGTCACAACCTACTTGTGAAATCAATTTAATGACTTGTGATCAGCATTTTTTTAATTAATANGATGAAGAAAAATAAANTCTCAAATCTCAAATGCCTTGTGTGTGTAGGAAGGCCACTGCCGCTCATCCCTGGGGATGTGTCCTAGTTGGACGTTCTTACAGTAATAGTCAAACTCTGAACATCCATAGACCCAGAGTCACAACCTCCTCCACCTGTGTTTCNGGCTCATTTTTCTTTCTTTTTTGCCCTCTGGATCTATGGGTCTAGTTGTCCAGCTCCCATCAGGATGGCCNCAGAGGCTACAATTATTAGGTTGCAAAAGAAAATACATTGTGTTCCTCTTGAACCAGCCCCTTTTATGTCCCCAGCCTTAGGGACAGACAGGCATCATCTGTTACCCAGCATAGCATCTGCAGACACATCCTAAAATTGTCCTTCCTCTTCCTCTGCCTCCACCGCTGCCAGGCTCTCTGTCCCCACCCCCCCACCCCCATCTACCCCCTCCATCTCCTCACCACTGCTGCTCCATCATCTCCACTGGGCAAACTGGACAGGCTTTTCCATACTGCAAAGTCAGTCCAGCAAGCCCTCCACGTTCCCAGTGTTGGCTTCTGAGGGACAACCATGCACTCCCAAGTCTCCTTGCACAGCCTCCCGCCTGCCTCCTTCCTCAGAAGCAGCAAGCTGCTTCAGGTGTTGGCTCCTGCCACCACACTTATTCTTAAAGCATGGCCCACCTGTTCTTCTTAAAACTGCAGGTGTGTAGTCCCCAGGTTGGCCCTAAGCACCCTAAGGCTGGGCCTGGAACTCTGCATTTAGCCAGCCATGGAGAGTGCTCTGCCCATTATGTTCCAAAAGCCACTGTTGTATGTGTGTGTCTCTGTTCTTGCCTCCCTTTTCCCCACTAGATAGGGATTTGAGGGCAGGGATGTCACACCCATGGGGATATTGCTGCTGTTTCCCCAGCCCCAAGGGTAGGATGAATGAACTCTTCCTGGACTTGATACGCCCCCCCTCCTCCGCCATATCCTCCCTCGTTCCAGCCCTTGCCGGAAATAACCTTGTAGGAGGCTCCTGGCACGGTTTGAGGTCTCTCTCTAGGTAGCTGTGCAGGTCTCCCTGGATTACAGAGAGACCTAGATGAAGAGCTGCCCAATCCTGGGTGACAAGGGGCAGAGGGGCTCCAGAACCNGAGCCTGAATGAAGAGGGGTCTGGTGGACCGAGGGGGCTCAGGGACACTGTCCTGGTTCCTAATCAACAGGAAGGGCCTCTTCCTCCAGGATCACTTTTCAGCCAGCTGCTTGGACAGAACCTGAGCTGGGGATGGGGCATGGGGGAGGAGTGGTGACATACAGGCCAATGGGGCCAGTGCTGGGACCTACAGCTGCTGGCCAGCCACACTTACACACCCTGCTTGCTGCACCCCCAACGCCTGGGGAAGGCTTGCCCAGGGAGTTAGCTTGCCTGGTCTGGTGGCCCCCTCCTGCGCCCCTCCCCCAGCTCTTTCTCTCCTCCTGCACTCTCTACACTCAGGGACATTCAATCCTTCCTTTGATGGATAGCCAAGAAGAGACTTCTTCCACATCCTAAATTTGTTAGCACCCGCTAATCGTCTTAACCTTCCTCCCTCCTGCACTCCCAACTGTGGCGCCTCCTTAAAGACACAGGACACTTTTCTGATTCTCAGCAGGAGTCCCTGGAGAGGCCTCAGTATCCCCACCCCCATCCCAAACCCTGGGGGAGGGTGCACACAGAACTTTTCCTCAGGAGGCTCCTCTGTGCAGTGTCCTGGTGAACCCCAATATGTTGGGGGCAGAGGCAGCAGAAGTAGTGTGGCTGTTCAGAGCACCCTCAGTCATCCTCAGGGGGGGCCACCCCAGGGTGCATGAAGAATGTTGAAGGTGGCCTGAGCCTGGGGGACCGGGCAGAGATATTCTCCAACTCTGATGCTTCTAACCCTTGCCATTTTCCTATCTTCTCCACAGCCTTGCCTCCAGGATCTGTGCCTCTCTCCTCTCCTGCTCTATCTCCTCCTCCTCCCTTCTTCTCTTCCCTCCTCCCTTCTCCTATCCTCTCTGTCATCCCCATCCTCTTCCCCCTCCCCTGCTATCCTCCCTCTTCCTCCTCCTCTTCTTTGTAACCACCCTCTACTTTATAGGCACACGCTTAGGCTTAGGCAGGACCCTAAGAGAAAGGAATTCTTGGCCCCATTGCACTAAGGAGAGAATCAAGCCCAGCAGCGAGGGTGGGGATCAGCGCTTGTCTGTGTATATAAGTTGAGCCCTAAGAGTCAGGCCTAGGCTTGCTGCTGAGTCTCCTGTCTCCAAAACACAGCCCTGCACTGCTCACAGCTCCGTCAACTAACTGTGGTCTATTAAATGATGTCTCCCGAAAGCATCTTGTTTGGGGGACATATACGTGGTGGTCCCCTAACCCAGTTCTGTATTTCCTTCCTTCAGCCTTCTGCCTTCATCTTTCTGTCTCTTTCTCCCTCTCCTCCCTCATTCTGCCTTTTCTCTCTTCCCTCCTCACAGGCGAGAATGCTCTGTGGCCTCCAGGCCTTGTCCTGGCCCTAAGCCTCCCAATAAATAACAGGTCTCAGTCGGGGCCTGGGCTCTGCAGGATCTCAGCTCGGGAGACAGGCGCATCCTGGCTCAAGCATCAGGAGCCCTGGGAGACAGGGACAGGACCCCGCCCAGGCAGCAGGGAAGAAGGCTTTAGTTGCTNTCCCTTTCCATCTGTGNCTGATAAAAACATGGCAGGCTTCACCAAGTCAGGCAAGAAATCCAAAGAGAGTTCAAGAGCATCTCCTCACCAAGGTCTTTAAGGGGGCTTGGGACTGGTCCACCGGGAGGAAGTAGAGTGCTGACTAGGGTCACTCTCTCTGAAAGGGCTGGACCCTGGCCCAGAGGAGCTTGGGACCCTGTGTGCTTGGATTATTGTGTGCAGGAAGCAGCCTTTTGTTCCCAGCTCCAATCTTCTTCTTTCAGCAGTGCCTGGGCACCTATGATGGGCTTGTCTAACTGGAGGGTTTCTTGGTCATTTGCTCAAGTCAGCAAACTAGCTGACACTGGAAGNTTCTGGGGAAGAAAGGGGGTGGAGTCATAGGTTTCCTAGAAGAGGGGGGTGTCACAAGGTAATGTGGCTGAGGTTGCCAATGATTAAAGAAAGCTGAAGACTTGAAACAAATTACAGTCACTCTGCTTCAGACAGCCTGGACCCCCAGTGGGCTGGGGTGGGACTAGGGTGGGGCCCAGTAGGAAGCAAAGCAGGTGCTCAGAGCTCAGAGGGAAACCACTCTGGGGGAGGAGAATAGAGGGAGCAGACAATAGGCCTGGTGACTGACACTCCATAGCCTCACCTGTCACCTAACTGGGGTCTTCTCCACACAGTTCCGGCAAATGGATTAGGACGCTTCATGGGACCAGAAAAGGGCAGTCCCACACCCAGCCCCCTTAGGAGACTAAAGCAGAGCATCTGTAGAGAAACAAGTGGGGACCACAGCATCACTGCTCCTATTCCCAGATCACTGGGTACTGTGGACATTTGTGCAGCCCCAGGCTGGCACCTCCCCCCAGCTGTCACTCCTGTGTCTGGGTCCCCACGGGGCTTCCAGAGTGGTCACCATACCCAGATTGCCAAGGTACCTCAACACCCACCTCAACTTCATCTCATCTCTACNTTCCCTGCTACCTCAGGTGGAATAGAAATTTCTCAACCACTTTACCAGGTCCAAAGGGAAATCTTAAAACTATTTTTAAGGGCTTTGAGGGGCCGACGGAATGACTCAGTGGGTAAGAGCACTTTGAGTCAATGTGATGATCTGAATTTTATCTCTGGGACCCACATTCGTGGAACAGGAGAGATCTGACTCCCAAAAGGTGTCCTCTGACTTCCAAATTCATGCACCCATTCATATACACAAATACATAAAAAAAAAATTAGTGATTTTTTTAATGGCTTAAATTCTCAACAACATTATGCCATAGCACTCACAGGGGACAGTTTCNTGACCCCAAGCCAATGGAAAGTTGTGCCCAGGCCTAGCTCCTCTCCTGTCCCGTTAAAGATGGACAAAGTGCCCTCCTCTGGAATTTCCGTCCCACCTCTCCCAAGATGCTCCCGTCACCTGTCTGGTCTTTAGGAAGCCTCTGGCTGTAGTGTACCTCTGTCACTCCACATCACCCCATCCNCCCACCATGGAGGCCTGTGGTCAGGACGCAGCTCGGTACTCTCCTGCCCTGTCTTTGGGGAGAGCTGTGGTTTTCTTCTCTCTCAACAGCAAGGGTCCATTTTTATTTATTTTTATTACATGAAAAGGATGTCATTTCTCTTTCTCTCTACATCTTTTGATCTTGGCCCAGTCCTTGCCCCCAGTCCTAGGAGTCAAGGAACCCTCTTTCTTCAGAAGCCAACTGTATAGTCTCCTATTGTGACAAGGGTGATGTCACCTGTCATGCCTCAACCTGCCACTAGGGAGATTGGCTGCAGCAATCCCCGAGGGACTCCCATCTGCTGGAGTGTCAGTGCTTTAGACAGACTTCCAGGCTCCTTGCTCTGGGTGAACTGCCTGACTGGTTTTAGCTTCCCTTAAACATGTGTTCCACCCTAGTGCCTCCTGGGACAGCAGCTCCTGCGTGAGGTCAGAGGTCAAGAGAGTGGGTGGATTGGCTCTGCTTAATGGTTTACCAACCGCTCTCCCCAGTGGTAACTATGACACACATTAGCATCAACTGGTAGCCAGTAACTGGACCACAACTAGGGAAGGGGCTCAGCGGAGCGAGGTGGAGGAAGGCTGTCCCTTTGGACCATGGCTGTCTGAAAGACTGTCTGCTTTCTTTAGAGTGTTTGCCCACATGCAGTGCCCTGGATTTGATCCCTAGCACTACATAAACTGGGCATGTTAATACATGCCTTTAATCCCAGCACTCAGGAGTTGGAGGTTGGACTATAAGAAGTTCAAGGTCATCCTGAGACACATAGCAAGTTTTGAGACCAACCTGGGCTACGTGATACCCCGGCTCAAGAACAACAAAAAGATGCCAACCTTCCTTAAATGAAATCTGCACTAACCCATGACCCTAGGCTGAAGGTCTATGGGAGCTCTGACTATGAGGTCTAAGTAATGCCTACCACAAACAGCAGTGTCTCAGTCAGCAGGACCTGGGTTCAAATCCCCGTTGTGGCATATGAGAGCTTCAGGAAGGATGGCTCTCAATNTTGCTCAGTCTGTCCCCACTGGGACAGGTGGGAATATGGCTACATCTCCTAAGGACTTCGTGAGAGACCTGGGAGTGCCACCCCATGAACATGTTCTTTGCTTCATGGAGAAGGTCCATCGTGGGGCCCTTGGAGTCTCTCTAGCAGTGACCCCCATTTGGAGGAAGTTGCCTTTGGAGAACTCTGCCTGTCTAGCCAGGGCAAGACTTGAGTACTGTGACTCGTGTTTGCTGACTCCTGAACTGTCACCTACTGTTAGAGGACTGGGCTGTCATTCTCCTGATGCTAGGAGCCTGGCTACCTGCTGTCTGCAATGCCCCTTTGAAGATAGGGAAGAAAATGGGTAGGTCTAGGCAGTTAGAGAGGCTAAGGGGCCTTAGCTGGTGTTATGTGACAAAACTTTTCCCTGAGGAGATGGCAACACACACATCTACTCATTTCAGATAGAGAACCCGTGACAGACCAAAGTACGGACCCCACCGAAGTCCAAC
The DNA here is from genome assembly GCA_001675575.1 of Neotoma lepida. Classification (NCBI taxonomy): domain Eukaryota; kingdom Metazoa; phylum Chordata; class Mammalia; order Rodentia; family Cricetidae; genus Neotoma; species Neotoma lepida. The sequence goes on from LZPO01027354.1 coordinate 115,908, forward strand.
TTGGTAAACCAATGAGATTTATTGGGGTTACTTACAGGAATATGAATGAGGGGTTACTTATAGGAGCAGAAATGACCCAATGATAGCTGCATCACCAAAGCCCACCCCAACATGGGTGACAGTCCACAAAAGCTGGGAATCTTGGAGCCCCCTGTACAGCCTGCAGGCAGCTCAACAGGTTGGAGAGTGTCCTTTCCCAGTAATTGTGGTCACTCTTCTAGGCAGCAGATCTGGTTTCTGCTTCTTCCAGGCAGTTGGTCTGGTCTTAGAGTCTTGCAGCTTTGATTGTATAAGANTCTTCTTTGCAGTGTGGCTTCCTTTAGCCTGAGAAGGACTCTCAGTTTTTACCAGTTACTCTAGCAGGGAGGGGCATAGTGCATCTGGTTAATTTCAGGGACTTCCTGAAGCTTTTTTGAGTTGTTTAACTTCCTACTTAAGGGGCTTCCCTGTAGAGTGGAATGTAGAGTCAGTATCAGAGGAAACTGTTAAACAATAGCAGGCCCAGANACCTCTAGTTTAGAGTGTAGCCTTATCTTACCCTCCCCATTCCAGAAACATCAGGATAGGGATGGAAATCCACCTGGCTGCCCAAACCAGGCCTAGCTCCTGGACAGTGAGTGTGGTTAGGCCCAAGGAGGACATGGCCAACTGTCACCATTATCATCCTGGTGCTGTGTCAGGCCTGGGTCTGCATTAGGTCTGTGTTTATTGTGTTTTCCTAGCGCCTAGGGCAAAAAACACACAGAGACCACCCAGCCTCTTCCTCCCTGCACAACTCCCACGCCTCTGCCCTTTAGAGCAGCTGCCTCAGGCTGTCCAGATGCAAAGCTGGGGGTGTCTGAGCAGAGGGTGAGGTGTGGGAGCCCCTTTGTAGGAACTGACTCCTGATACCACACCCTACCACACTTGGGTACCGGTTCCCTCCAAATAGCATCTTGTCTTAAGTCAGTCTGATGGGAGGGGAAGCCACCAGAGCATCTTTATACTCCTGGATGCTGTGACACCATGGTCCTCATGTCCTATGTTTAATCCAAGTCCTTGTCATCCAGGGCTCCTAGACAGTCATGAGAGCTGCATACATGTGGGGATGTGTTTGCCTTGGGGGAAGAGAAAGAAGCATGTACTGATTCCATAGTATCCGTGAGCATCTGAGGGACAGGAGAAAATGGAAACAGTTTAGTGGCAGCAGGGCATGGGACCAGGAGTGATGCCTTTAATGTCTTCAAAAAGCCATTTAAACAATGAATAAATGTCAGAAAACAAACAATTGGAAGGAAAGAAGGAAGGGAGGAGAGANGGAGNGAAGAAGGAAAGAGCCTAATCGGAGATCCAAACAGTTTCTGCTCTTCTCAGCTCAGATGGACCCAGTTACTTGGGTCCTCAGTCACTCCAGAGCTCTGTACCCAACATGCTCTGGGGAGGTCACACAGCTAGCCACGCCACCAACACCAGCCCCTGCCTACCTTGCTTCAGGTGCCCCTTCATCCATTCATTTCCTTGTCTCTTCTCCCATAGGCTTAAGCCCCTCTCAGTTCAAAGACAATCACCTGTACTGGCCACCATACCTTGGGCAGAGCTTCTGCTCCTTCAGATATGAGCACTCTTAAGACCCAGGTCAAGTGCAACAGCCCTGATTGATTAGCTATGGCTGCCCAAAGTACAAGTAACAGCACTGACATCAATTAGTTATGTCTGCAGGGGACCCAGTATAGGGACTAGTAGATTGTGCTCAGGATTTGCTATTCCAGAGTAAACTGGCATGAAATATAGGGCTCCTCTCAATAACTACTGCACAGCAGTNCTGACTGTGATGAAGGAAAGACTCCTGTTTTTCTAGGCAATGTGCTGGCATAGAATGAGAATGATCTTTGCAGTCACCTGGGCCCAGGCATAAATCTCAGCCCTATCATTCATTTTTTTTTTATTTGACCTTGGATGAGCAACTTCTCCTAGGGTGTCTGAGTGTTTCATTTGTAAGTTAAAACACTTGCTGAGTTCTGAAGATCAGAAACGGGTCATGGAAAGAGCCCCGCCTCCTGTGGCACACAAAGCAGCTGACATCCCGGCCACAGAAGGTTTGTGAGAGCCATTGTGGGGTCCAGGCTTCTGTGTTAGAGGTTGTATTCTTTAGATCTTCCTGACTGTACACACCTTGACCATGGCCTCATGGGCTCGTTACCCAGCTGCTTGAGATGTAGTTAACTGAGAGACAAAGTCAAGAATGATATTTTTCTCTTGGGGATTGTAGCTCAGTTGGTAGAATGCTTACCTAGCATGAGCAAGGCCCTGGGTTCAAACCCCAGCACCACAGATAACTGGCACAGTTGGCACACACCTATAATTCAGCATTCGGGAGGTGGAGGCAGGAGCTTCAGAAGTTCAAGGTTATCCTCAGCTACATAGAGAGTTCAAAGCCAGCCTGGACCACTTAGTGAGACCCTATCCCAACATAAAAAGAAAGAGCTGGACAGTGGTGGCACACACCTTTAATCCCAGCACTTGGGAGGGAGAGGCAGGCTACTCAAGCGAGTTCCAGGACAGCCAGGGCTACACAGAGAAACCCTGTCTCAAAAAACCAAAATGTAGAAAGAAAAGAAAATGTGGGGTGGTGTTGGGGGGAGCTAGGGGTGTAGCTCAGTGGTAGAGCACTTGCCTAGCATACATGCACACCCCTGAGTTCAATCCCCAATTCCCAGTATTGGAAAAACAAACAAAAATACTGACAGCCCACGGGCAGCTAAAATCCTCACTGAGAACCGATGGTTGATTACTCATCACTGCTCTGCAGGGCCCTGTTATACTTCAAGCCAGAGCAAAACAGTCTTCAAGCCACTTACTTGGCCATGTGCCTAGTGGAAGGAGGTGGCCTTGTGCTACAGTACCCAAGGAAAGCACCAACCATTGCTTTCAGGTGCATGTGACTCACAGACACCCTTATAGCATTGTTCTTCACAGATATGTAGTTGAGGTGGAAGCCGGGGGCCCTGCACCCTGTGCTTCCTTCCAATCCTCATTCACATATTCATCAGGCGTTGGCTGAACACTCATTCCCATGGGATTGAAACCAGTGGATCCGAGGGGGCCACAGACAANGTGTGTTACGAATTAGAACCCACAGACCAGATGGGTCTCACGGCTCTGTTGGGTTTGCAAGAAGGGCTTTCAGATGTTGCTGAATCAGCACCCACATCTAGAAATCAGAGTTTTGTACGATAGAAAGATCTAACTTTGCACTTTCTTGGGTGTGTTCAAGATCAGGAGCGAACAACTGCAANTAAGGGTGGTCAGTCCATCTTGGACAGACAGATAGATAAGCCCTAGGTGCTCTGCCCTAGGCAGAGTTGTACTATGCCTAGTCCGTTGCATTCCTGTCTGCTAACTTGCTTGGCTCCTTGAAGCCCCACAGTGTAGAGTCCTTAATCACTCTCCTGAAGTAGGTAGGGAAAAAAAAGAAAGGGATTGACATTCGCACAGAGATACAAGAATAACGAAAGAGACTTTTTGATCTCACGGGATTGTGGTGAGTTGGAATCCACAGCCTGAAGGAGGAGGTGTGGTCTGCAATGTACAGGCTGCGTTTGCCAGAGAACCGGCTGTCCCTGTGGGTCATGGAAAGGGGACCCTGGCTTGCATAACTGCTGACTTCCTGCGAAGGACCCGAGGTGAGGTGGGGGATGGGGCAGGAAGTCACCCTCCTTGGGAAGACCTCTGTAGGTCATATGGGAGGATCCCACTGCTCCTGGGAGATTCAGTCAAGAGTGACAGGTTCAAGTTCAGAGACCCTGAGCCTCCAGATTCTTATCAAAATAAAGCTGAACTGAGCTGACTGAATCCACCCTGTAAGTCCCAGCCCTTATTAATTTTCATTTTCGTCACACAACCCATCCCCCTATCTGACCTGATATCCCCATCTGTGTGTGGCCATCAGCCCCTGTGCCCTGTACTGGGGCAGGGGGTGGGTGGGGCTGTGCCCGGAAACTGCTCAGCCTGAGAACAATGCCTGCCCTTGGACTGAGTCTGCAGAACCCAGCCGCAATCTCTACCACCCATGAGACCTACGCAAGAGTCCATCACTCAGAACTTTTCACTCTTGACCCTGGCCTGGAAGTGTCGGGGGCCCAAGGAAGCAAGAACATATACAGCGTGTCCTGCTGTCCAGAGCTGGGGACACGGATCAATTGTTTCTGTTTTAACCAGGGCTCACCCAGCCTGTTCCATCCTGTCTGCTAATCTCCCCAGTCCTGCCTGCTGTGTCTGCATTTCCAGATCTTCAGCATCTCCTCAGAGAGGCAGTTCACAGGGTGGTCAGCAGCTAGACCAGCCTGTCCCTCCCGAGCTTGTGACCCCAGCAGGAGACATCGCCCTGTGTGCTGCAGTGTCCCTGTATGTGAAGCTACCCCTGGCATCCAACTAAATACAAGACTCATAAGGGCCNCCTATGATGACATCTGTAAAACAGTATGTATGGTAGTCGGGCCACATGTGAGGAGAGCTTCCTAAGTGTGCCACATGCTTCTGGAATTGGATGTCACTTTGTCATGCCTCCTATTAGCATTGTCGCTGCTATAGTGTCCTTTATTGCGTACTGACTTTAAACCAGGCACTGTGAAGGCACTTTGCTTGCAGTCTCCCATTTGCTCCTCCAAATCCAACAGGGTGGATGCAAACACTGAAACTCAGAGAGGTTAAGCAATTTTCCCAAGATCACACAGCTAGTAAATAGCAGTGTCAAGGTTTTTTTGGACACTCGTGATGTGACTCTTTATGAGAAGCTAACACTCATGGCCTCAGTGTGTCCTTTCTACCTAGAGACTCTCTGTCTCTTTTCTCTATGTTCAAAGCCTAAATTAAAATCTCTTCAGCAAAATTGCCAGCTGTGGGCCAGTGTTGTGGTAAAGGCACTTGCTGCAAAGGCCACGAGACCTGAGTTTGATCCCCAGAACCCACAGAATGGTGGAAAGAGAGAATTGATTACAGAGGTATTCTTTGACTGCCACACGCTNACCATGGGACACGTACCCACAGGCGCACATGCGCGCGCACACGCACTCTGATAGTAAACTTAAAAAGCAAATCCCCAACTCTCCTTTGCTATACTGCTTCATCCTTAAGGTCTTTTCAGCAATGAAAGCAAGAATCCTGTTCTNGCTGGTGAATTCCCAGAAAGCCTTGGGAACTCCTCGGACTTCTGAGGGTGGTGTGTGGAGCCATCTAGTCCCTTCACTGTGTGTGCTCTTGGGGTGGCTGTCATTGTTCCGNGACTGGTCAAATTTGGATGGGGTTAGCATTCCCACCTCAGTGGGGGAGCCAGTGTTAGGACAAAGATGCGAGTGACTGGAAGATGGCCCAGGGATGATGCCGTAATGTCCTCANAGGGGCTTGAAAGGGCATCCTGAAGGTTCCCCCTTAGCTGTCTAAACCTCTCCTNGCTGCCTAAGGCTTGATTCTTAGTTTGCTTTTACAGCTNAAAAACTAACATACAGGGGTCAGGAGGGCAAACTTCAGAACATAGAGTGTCCCAAGTGCCGGGCTCTGCCACTCGTCAGCTGTGTGACTGAACTAATGACTTAACTTCTCTGTACTGAAAAAGACTCATCCACAAAATGGGGCAATAGAGCGCCCACCCTGCTAGGAGGGCTGTGAGATCATTCATCCCTCTACAGCAGTGGTTCTCAACCTTCCTAATGCTGCGACCCCTTTAATACAGTTNCTCATGTTGTCGTGAGCCCAACCATAAAATTATTCATTGCTACTCCATAACTATAATTTTGCTACTCTTATGAATGGTGATGTAAATATCTGATATGCAGCCCCAAGGGGTTAGGACCCACAGGTTGAGAACCTTAGTCCTGCAGTTTCTGGCATGACTGTGGGCTGGAGACACAACCTCTGGGGCCCACTCTGCCCTGTGTGGACTGTAATTACATTACCTTATAGCAATGTTGTAAGGAGCAAAGAGAACAATGCAGAGAAAGTGATCAGACAAAAGACTCAGAATGATACGGTTGTACCCGTTTGGAGAAACCCCCAGAGACCACCAAGGAGCTGGTTTCCAATGCAAGCACATAAGGGTTCTTTTATTGTCAGGTTCGAACCTGGGTCACCACTNGGCAGATGGAGGGAAATGCAGCAGCAGTGGCGGGCCCAGGGGTAGAAAGTTTTTATAGGGAAAAACCACAAGCTGGGAATTACATACTTTGGCAACTTGGGATTGGGTAGAAGGGANATGGGGCAAGGTGANTTTTTGAAACTATTGGTCTAGACTTTTGGTGCGAAACNACATTTGAAACCATTGGGTTGGACTTTTTGGCAGGGAACCACAGCTTGCTGAGCAGGATTATCTGGGCTGCTCAGCAGGACTATCTGGACATCTTCAAGGGCCATAAACCACAGACAGAATGTCTGCAGGAGCATACTGCCCTGTATCTGTTCATGGCACATTCCTGAGGTCCTTCCTGGAACTGAGTACAGCANGTGGTCTAAGATGGTGGCCCTAAGATGGCGTCTGTATTGCCTTCACAATACCACCCCGTGGTGGGTTAGTCAGTATGATGCAGTCATTAAAAAGCCCATTTTGGGAGNAGGTAAGATGGAGCAGCCAATAAAGGTGCTTGGGGCCAAGCCTGGCCTAAGTTCAATCCTCAGTCTTTCTTTCTCTTCTCCTCCCCCTCTTCTCTCCCTCTCTCACCAAAGTGACCCCTTTGAATCCTGCCGGAGACTAGACTTGACCTCCTTCACCAAGGCAAGGCCCTACACCCAGGCCCGCTGCCTGTGGATACCTGCAGTCACTTCCCAGAGCCTCAGGACTGGGGGGTAGACAAAACTGCAGAGATGGTAATAGGGTCCCCTACTTCTTCAGTGGGCTCCTTCTTTGCCATCTTCACAATGGTGCCTGGCCCCAGCCATTCACCGTGGCTGTTTCCTAACTCAGTCTCAAGTTGTATCAGAAGATGCA
>LZPO01027354.1:125299-135336 GCA_001675575.1 Neotoma lepida
GAGGTTTTGAAGCGCCACTCTAAGGAGAGCTGTGCATGCTGACTCACGGGAGACTGAATGTGCTGATTTTGAGCAGTTGTCAGATTTTCTAAAGCCTCCTGCCATCCCCTCAGAGCCCTACCAATTCTGGGCTGTTCTGAACTAGGCTTCAGGATCCTTTTACCAGCTGTGAACCTCTGGCAAGCTACAGCCAGAGGTTTCTTCATCCATAGACTGGGGTTCATTGTGTCAATCATAAAGCATGATTTGCCCAGCATGTTCCTGGGGCAACCAATCCAGATGCTCTACCCAGAAACGGGCCTCAGTGCTCCCTATCGGGTCCCCATGTTGGGGTCTCTAAACATGGCCAGCTGTCCCTTGAAAGTAAAGACAGCCCAGTTGAGTTGTTCCCACTCTGCAGGCAGAGTATGACTAGTATTGTAAACAATTCAAGGTCCTTGGAGAGTCTCGGATACTCAGTATCGGTCGTGGNAGAGACGGACAGGCAGTGGGAGGTGTGGAACAGGATTCAGACNCCAGCTTCTGGGAGCCCAGCAGCCAGGCAGTGACAGAACATGGCTCAGGTGACCTTGAATTCAGAGCACACTGTGACTCTGTACTGGCTCTGCCTAGGACCAAAACCAGATTTGGAGAGGGGCTAAGTAGACAGAACCTTCCACTCTCAAGGACCTGCTGATTCCAGCATGGAAAACACTGAGTTCACATAGGCCAGGTTCAAAGCCAGGCAGGCAGTGGAGAGTTTAAAGCCTAAAAAAATAACAGACTAAGAAATGCAAGCCAGGTCAGGCATGGTGGCGCACGCCTTCAATCCCAGCATTTGGGAGGCAGAGGCAGGAGGATCAAGGCCATCTTGATCTATGTAGTGAGCTCTAGAACAACCAGGACTACGTGAAGAGACCCTGTCTCAAAACAAGCAAACAAACAAGAAAAGCCCAGGTGCTGCCTAAGGTCGTGGGTCACCTTAGACAAGCTGCTTAACCTCCAATGGATGGACCATGCAGCCCAACATTTTCCAAACACAATGAAATCTTTATTTTAGCTTTTTTTTTCTTTTCTTATAACTTGATTGCACGGTGCTCCAGCGTGGACTCTTCTGATGATAGCACTGTGATGTGCTGTCATGTTTGAATGCTCAGATTCCACATCAGTGAGAAGGGGTGAGCCTGCCACTCCCACCCCAAGCTTGTCCCAAGAGCAGATGTAATGTCACAGGGGCCTTATTAGCGCTATGCCTCATGTAACCCGTGTAATGTTGACTTACAGAATAATTAGTGATTTGATGAGTGCATGAAGGGCCCTGAGAACGTGGTGAATGTTGATTGAGTGAATGAATGAATGAATGAATGAATGAATGAATGAATGAATAGCTCCTCCTCACAGGCTTTTCTCAGAGTCCTCACGATCCATCCGTCCAGGCACTTTGGCTATGCTCCAGCTCTCTCCCATAGGACTCTAACTTCTCAGCAGGAGGAAATGAGCGATTCCTCTCTATGCCACCAGCTTAGCATCAGGCCTTTGATAACACGTGGGGTTGTTGTTGTTGTTTAATGCAGTTTTCCTTCCTCAAAGGGCATGCCTGTGTGTTTTTCATCTTTATATAGCCATAGCGTGGCATAGAATTTATTGAAGAAAGGCCCTCAGAATTCTGGCCACCCCAGATTTCATCACAGGGTCTGCTCCTGTTTGTCTATTTAAAGGGGAGGCAAGACTGCCTTNCTCAAAGGTGGCCGGTGGCAGATATGAGGAACAAGGTCTTAGACAGAAGGTTTCTACTCTGGGTATCTACTGTAGACCATCTCCGGGCATCCTGTTGCAGCCCGCTTCATCCTTCCTGGACCATGTGGAATAATCTACATCATTCTCTTCTGTTCCCATGACCTGCAGCAGCAGGCACAGGTGGCTTCCTCTTTCTTCAGATGGGGTGATGTGAACAGTCGCTCACAGAGTCCCCTCCCTTCAGTCATGAGAGATGGGGCATTTTGTTAGGAGGCTACCCCGTGAGGAGTCAGGAGGCTGGGTTCTGTTCACATCCTCNCCCAACCTCCTTGGGCCTCTCAGTCCCTAGTCTGTCTAAAGTGAAGTTGATGATGCTTTGAATTGGCTGTCCTTTGAGTGCCCGGCCAGAAAAATGGACCAGTTATGAGTCACATGACTGACGTGAGCACAGACATGTGATATGACAGCACTACTANACTTTACAAAAGTGTCAGCTGCCCATCCACTGTTCGTTGAACACAGCACCGGGCAAGGGCCCAGCTGTGAAATCCAGGGGTCCCCACTTCAGGCCTGTGAGAGGAGACGTAGGAGGGCAACAGTTGGCTCTCTCATGATCTTCCAGAAGGATCGGTCAGAATGATGGCACTCTTCCCCAGGGATAGAAAAGGGTTTGTCGTGGACAAAGCCTCTGTGTCAGGTCTCTGAGTCTATTCCACATCAGGTCTCTCCATCCATGATACAGGTCCTGGAAATCAAACTCAGGTCATGATTGGCAGCAAGAGCCTTTACCCACTGAGCCATCTCATCCTCCCTTCCAGCACTAGATACTTTTGTTGTTGCTGTGACAAAATGCCCAGCTAAAGCAGCTTCAGGAAGGAATCATTTATTTTGGCTCACACTTTGAGGTCAGCATCCATCACTGTGAAGAAGACATGGCACAGGACCTTCCTGTCAGTGGAAACACTGTGTCCGTANTCAGGAAGCAGAGGATGAATCCTGAAACTTCCTTGTAGACATGCTCAGAGGCTGGTCTCCTAGGTGACTCTCGAGCCTGTCAAGGTGACAGTCATTACTAACAGCCCCCCCAACACACACATCATCCTGTGACACAGCGTCAACATAGGGGCTTCTTCCTCACTGAAGTCCCTGTGAGTGACAGGTGGAGGGGTGGTGAGAGCTTGGCAAAGCGGAGTCCCCTGGGAGCTGTAGAGAAGTCCTACAGAGAGCTGCAGGTGGCTGTGCGGGATATTAATGTCACTCTGAGTGAGGGGCACNCTGTAGACATGAGTCAGAAGCACTCCTGGTTTACTAACAGCAGGCAGGTCCACCACAGAGCTCCACCTGCATCATCAGAAGCATCCCCAATATTGCAAACAGGGAGCTGGGGCCCTGTCAGACCGATAGGCTCAGTGTAGCTACCCTTCATNTAGCCAAACCATCCAAAAATTCCCAGAGACCCAATTTTGTCATTGTTAAATACTTGTCCCCCAACCAGGAGGCACAGCCTGCCCAGGAAAACTGTGCTTTCGAGATAGTTGCACGTTCTGGATGACATCCTCCTGTCCCTCAGCCTGATAGGTCCCANATGCTTTCCCTCCCTGACCCACGCTGCCCCCAGCCTGTTCTGGACCCCTGCCATCTGGCCCAGAGCTTCCCAGCCAGCCACTACACCTTTTTTTCTGGTTGTTGTTTTTAATTGAAACATTTTGTTCACCGGGACATGATGGCCTGACAGAGGCCAGTGCAAGATGGGCTCTTTCTTCCTGGATGGGAACCAGAACACAGAATGATACTGGCAGATGAGGGAAGGGAGAAGGAAGTGGCTTCGAGGCCGTAAGGAACCAGTGGGAAAGCATCAGGCGACCATATTGGCAGAGCATGAAAGGCAACAGAAGTAGCTAGCTTCTAAGCTGACACGGTCAGGTCAGCAGGGGCTGAAGGGGACATACAAGCCGGGACCCCTCCCCTTGGGGCTGTGGGGGCTCCACAGCTCCCTTCTACAGAAATGCCATTTAGGCTGTCTCCTGTCACTACTTCCTTTCCTACCCTCCTGGCTTCCACCCTCACAATGCTTGAACTTGTAATTCTTGGTAACAGGACAGGGCTGCTGCTGAAGTCCAGTGCAGGAGGAGGGAATGTGGAGGTGGAGGGGAGGGAGGGAAGGAGGGAGTCCATGGAAAGAGAGGGCTGGACCCAAGACTGAGAAGTGGGTGTCAGGAAAGCAGTAGTGGGCGGCAGACCCAGGAGGGCAAGAAGTCTGACTCAGTGCCTAACAGAAACCAGGCCAGGCCAACAGACATCAGGCTGGGAGGGAAGGGATGGAGAGGTNCCCCCCCACCCCCACTCCCTTTGCCAGTTTTCCATTGCATGTCCTGGGAAAGCCCGCAGGAGTGTGAGCACACTAACAGCATCAGTCTCTCCAACGTCTTCTGTGACCTTTCTGCGCTTGCATTGGAGGCCACCGTGGAGCAACCTGAAATGCAAACTCTGGCAGGCCCCTGAGAACACAATTTGACAGGCAGGAAGGTGAGGGGTGGGGACCACTAGACCCCTCTCAAGGCTGAGCCTGGGGTAGAGACCCCTGCATTTCTCATCCAATAATAAAAACATGGAGACAAAATAAAGGGGAAATGGATCACACCGGCAAGAGTGAGCCAGGAAAAGATGAACTTTGAAGACCAGATGGAAACCCATTTGCCAAAGAATTCTTGGATGTTGTTTCTAAGGTGACCTCCCCACCCTCTCCCTCTGGCAGCAGTGACACTGACCAGCCCTTTTCTTTCTCTTTCAGGACCTCCTGTAAGTACAGGCTGCAGCTGGTCCCCGTGTGTGCGTCTCAAAGGCCTGTGTCATCTATGGTAACAGGGCCCTGGGTGGGGCGCTGACAGCCAGCCCCTGCTGTCTTCCAGGAGGGTCCTTCCCCATGTCCCACAAAGATCTAGGACTCTGTATCCCCTCAGGGCAAGACAATGGCCACCCTGGCCTTCTGGTCTTCGTTTCATTCTAGAAAACTGGCTTACCCCTTCTTGGCCTGGCTTTTTTGTTCTCTCCCTTCCAAACACACACACACACACACACACACACACACACACACACACACACACACACACACCCCACCACCACCAGCAACAACAACGATGAAAGAATCTTCTTTCTTTCTATCAGAAAGAAGAAAGATCACCCAGCTAGGTTCTACCCCCTCCCCCAATGTCTTTGTCCCATGCAGAAAGCAGGACAGGGCACAGCTCCAAGCTAGGGAGACTCCACAGTGCCATCCACACCCCTGCGTGGGCAGCCCCATTCTGGCCAGGCCCCGAGGGGCCCCTGAGGCTGGTGGTGGTAATAGCAGTAGAGGCCACATGTCCTGCTTCCTGGGCCTTAGTCCCAGGGTGGGCAGGGAGCTGGACCTTTTCCAAACNCCCGGAGAAGAACCCAAGGAAACACCTCCCTAAGGTAAAGGACCTGAAGCCAGAATCACGTGCTCTTTGAGGAGCAGCATTTGATAGCCCTACAAAAAGACTTGAGGGCACTGGGGGGACCTGGGGACCAGCTCTGAAAGGGCCCAGCCCCTTCACATCAGATCTTTCTCAAGGTCACTGAAATCTACCTCTCCCCGCTCCCCGTCCCTCCTGAGTTGCTAGGAGGTGGCTTTGGGGTTGTGAGGAACCAGTGGAAGAGAGTACCCTACTTGTGAAACCAGTGCACCTGATTCCAAAAGAGACCGTTATTTAATACTCTGTGATTACCCGGAAGCCCCACCCCCACTCCCAGGAATCCTGTCACCACCTTTTCAGGTAGGACTCAGACAGCAGAGCAGCCAAGGAGAAGGTGTGTTATCATGGTTAGGTTAGAGGCATCAAATGGNCATTCCTGTCACCCATCNTCCAAAACAGATGGCAGGGGCTGGGGATGTGGCTGAGTTGGTGGAGTGCTTGCCTAGCATTCGTGGAGTTCTGGGTTTAATCCCCAGCATAAATCCCAGGGCTTGGGAGATGGAAACAGGAAGATCCAAAATTCAAGATCATCCTCAGCTGTAGAGGGAGTTCAAGGCCAGCCTGGACTATTTAAGACTTTGTTTCTTTAAGGAAGGAACTATGACAGACCACCTGCTGGAATGGGGCCATGTATCCCTTCCCTCTTTTGAAGGCANGAGTCCAGATCTGCCTCATCCTGAGGACGCTCCAGNGGTGGCATTAACTCCGGGTACCTCATTAGAACTTGAGCATCCTTAGAGTTTTGCCTGCCTGCCTGGCATATTGTTCCCAGCCAGAGTGGGTACTGTCACTCCTGGATTCTGGGGACTGACAAAGGAAGCAGGGTATGAGTGCCTTCTTACAGTCTACCTGCCTGAACAATGGTGCAAAGGGCAAGGCCCAGGCAGTTCTTCATATTTCTAAGCTTGATGCAGATGAGAGACCCCAGGTCCTTGCCCAGCTCTGACTAAAAAGACTAAAAAGCAGAAGGACGAAGAAGGATGGAGGGCTTCCTCAGCTCTGTGTGCTTTGCTTCCTGCAAGGAAGGACATTGATGGCCAGAGGTAAGGGCTGGGCAGATGACCATCTGCTGCCCTGTGGGCCGTCTCTTAAGTGCTGGCTCTGTACTCCAGTGGGGATACCCAGGTTCCTGGGGGCACAAGGTTGGCACACACTGTGGAGGACGCCTTGGTGTGACAAGGGGAATTAGCAAAGGGTAGCAAATTAGCCCTTCCCACTGTCCCCACCCTAGTGCCCAAAGCAGAAGCCTGTCTCCCTGATGCCCCCTTTCTCATCATTTGAGTTACAGGTGCACACAGCACCCTCTGTTTAAAAAAAAAAAAAATCTGTAATTCCTGTTGACTAATTTATTTCTATCCCATCTCACTTTGGAGAGAGGGATTTAATACTATGTACTAGTTGGGTTTTTGTTAATTTGACACAAGCTAGGGTCATGTGGGATGAGAATCCTCAGTTGAAAAAAAAATATCTCCATCGGACTAACCTGTAGGCAAGTTATTTTCTTGATTAGTGATTGGTGTGGGAGAGGACCCAGCCCACTGTGGATGATGCTGTCCTTAGGCAGGTGGTCCTGAGGGTTCTGTAAGAAAACAAACTGAGCAAGCTATGGGGAGCAAGCCAGGGAGCAGTGAGTATCCCTCTATGGGCCTTACGTTCCTGCCCTGACTTCATGATGAACTGAATGTGTAAGCGAAATAAACCCTCCCCCCTTGGTCATGGTACTTGTTACAGCATCAGAAAGCAAACTGGAACAAACTAGGTAAGGAAACAGGGGTGGGGAGCTGAACAGATGAGGCCGAAAAACTGGGATTTGAGCTCCCTGTTGGACCATGCAAAAAGGGAAATCAGNTTTTTTTGCAAAAGCTCAGTCTACAGTTAGGTAGGTATGCACTGGACACTCAGTGAAATGTGGCTTTTCCTGGTCCTGTGCCTCACCTAGTTGCCCCTGTCTAATAATGGTTCTAATAATGGCTCATGCTAGCATTTGCTTAGCACTTGCTGTATACAAGTCCTCCAGTTCAGTGTTACACTAGTTTATCTCATCGTAAAGACAGGTGATTACTCAGTTACCATTCTCCCATTTTTAAGCTGAAGAAATGAAGGCACACGGAAACCAAGCCTTTTACTTACNGCCATCACTCACGTAGTACGTGCAGAGCCAAGACTGAGCACAGGTGGGCTGGCTATGCAGCGCTTGCTTCTATTCCAGAAGATCCTATCTCTGCTACTGAAGCATCTCCACCTGTGCTAGGCCCTACCCTGTGGGCCAGGGCTCGGGCTCAGCTCTTCTTTTTCTTTTTTTTTTTAATTGAAAACCTTTTTCTCGTGCCCTATATCTTGATCATGTTTCCCCTCCCAACTCCTTCCAGATCATCCCCACCTCCCTACCCACCCGACTTTATGTTCTTGTCTCTCTCACTCACTTTCAAAATCAAACAAGGAACAAAAATAAAAACAAGCCAGAAACACATACAAAAAGCCCACAGAAATGAAAATCAAAATAAACAAGCAAAAGACCCCAAAAAAAAAAAGCCTAAACAAAGCAAAATGAAACAAAAGATCCACAAAAATGCCATTGAGTTTGTTTTGTGTGGGCCAAGAACTCCTGGGCAAGGGCCTGTGCTAAAGCGCGGTTGATACACCCAGTGATACTCCATTGGAGAAAAGCTGATTTTNCCTTTGCCATTGGGTNTCAGTTGCAGATGGCTTCTTGGTTAGGGGTGGGACCCTGTGTCTACTTCCTGTCTCAGTTCTGGGACCCTAGCTGGCTTGAACTTGTGCAGGTCCTGTGTGTGCTGCCACAGTCTCTGTGANCTCATATGCATCAGTCCTATATTGTCTGGGGGACATTGTTCCCTTAGAGTCATCCATCACCTCTGGCTCTTTCTATCCCCTCTTCTGTACAGATTCCCAGGCCTTGAGGGGAGAACTAAATGAAGTCATCCCCACTTAGGACTGAGTGCTCCAGAGTCTCTCACTCTGTGCAGATTGTCCAGTTGTGGGTCTCTGTGTTAGTTACCAATGACTTCAAGAAGCAGCTTCTCTGATGTGGATTGAGCAAGGCCCTGATCTATGAGTATAGCAGTATGTCATTTTATTGCTATATCCCTTTATCAGAATAATATTAGTAGATTTTCCCCTAGACCCATGACCTATCTAGTCTCAGGTTTTGGGCCACCTGAGCAGTGTTAGGTGTTCCAACTCACAGAGTGGGTCTTAAATCCAGTCAAAAGGTGGTTGGTTACTCCCATAGCATTTGTGCCACTATTGCNTAAGTATATCTTTCAGGCAGGTTGCTGTTGTAGGTCNCAGGGTTGACTTTACNTTTCTCCTCTGGTGATGTGCAGAGTACCTTCCAGGACCAGGAACGCAAGTCAATAGGGTGAAGATTCTAGTAGGCACCAGCTTGACTTCTCTGTGTTCAGTGGCATGTCAGTGTTCTCTACGGCAATAGGCCCTTACCATCAGGTTGGGGCGAGCAACTGATAGCCTTGGCAATAGCTTGTGATGTTTGGGCATTCCCATGGGGCCCCTTTGGGCAACAACTCAATAATAGATAAGTCATTCCTAGACTGGAGGTTTTACTTGGTGGCATAAGATGTCTAGTTGAGGTATTGGCTCCCCTGTTTGGTGACTCTGTTTATATTCTTTTCATGTATGTTTCTATTTTAAGGAGCTACTATAGTAGTAGGCTTCCATATCATTCTCAAATGGCCTTCAGTGTTAGTTGCTACTCCCCATATTCCCTCCTTTACCCTGTCCTCCCAAACCTCCCTATTGACTCCTCCTATTCTAATTTCCCCTTTATCCCGCCATAATACTGTGTTCTGTTTCCCCTTCCTTGAGAGATACTCTCCTCCCCCTTGGTTCCTCACTAGGTACCTAACCTCTGTGGTTATTCGGATTAAAATAAACATACTGGAAACTTAATAGCTAACATCCANATATAATAGAAAACATACAATATTTGTCTTTTGGAGTCTGGGTTGCCTCACTCAGGATGATTGTTCCTTGTTTCATTTACTTACCTGTGACTTTGATAATTTCATTTTTCTCTACAGCTGAATCATATTCCATTGTGTGAACATACCATATTTTCATNATCCATTCATCAGCTGATGGACAGCTAGGCTGTTTCCAGTTTCTGGGTATTATGAATAGAGCAGCAATGAACATGGATAAGCAAGTGTCTNTATAGAAGGACACAAAGTCCTTTGGGTAGATGCCCAAGAGTNGTATAGCTGGATCTTCAGATAGACTGCCACTTCCCAAGGAACTGCCACACTGCTTTCCNTTGTGACTGTACAAGTTTGCACTCCCACCAGCAATGGATGAGTGTTCCCCTCACCCCACATCCTCACCAGNATGAACTGTCATTTGCTTTATTGATCTTGGCCATTCTTAGTGGAGAAAGATGAAATCTCAGAGTGGTTTTAATTTGCATTTCCCTGATGGCTAAGGATGTTGAACGTTTCTCTAAGTGTTTCTCAGCCATTTGTGTTTCATCCTTTGAGAACTCTCTGTTTAGATCTGTTCCCCGTTCTTTAAATTGGGATTTTTTGGTTGTTTATTTTAGTATTTTATGTATTTAGTATTTTATGTATTTAGTATTTATATATTTAGTATTTTAGTTTTATGTTTAGTATTTTAGATACTAACTTTCTATCAGATGTACAATTGTTAAAGATGATCTTTTCCCACTCTGTAGGCTGTCACTTTGCCTGAATGACAGTGTCCTTTGCCATATAGAAACTTTTCAGCCTTTTGATGTCTCATTCATTAATAAGGTCTTAATCTTATATCAGATTCAGGGTAGCTGGTCTCATG
>LZPO01027354.1:149359-161001 GCA_001675575.1 Neotoma lepida
CGTGTAATTATCCCAGCCACGTAACTATCAGCTGAGATGGCTGTGAAGATGCTTCTTGGAACCCTTCCCTCCTGACCTCTTCCTCGGGCCTCTCCGTGTCCAGAGCAGTTACAGAAAGTTTACATNGGGAGGTCTCAGAGATTATAATGCAATAGTTTCCGGGTTTCTCCTTAGGCCTATTCTTAGCAACTCTTATCCTTGAGAGGCCAGGGCCCTCTGACATATGAGTGATGTCGCCACTCTCTTGCCTTTGGACACTTGCCATAAGTCCATCTTGAGCCTGCAGCTGACTTCAGCTAGTTATCCCCTGTGGGCCAGCATCCGACCCCGACACGGCAAAGAGTCCTGTGCCACCTGGTGACATGGTTCCTCTGGANACTTCCATACACAGATCCAGGGAGCCTGGAAATATTTCAGGGTCACAGCACATGAGCCCNGAGACATTGTCCCCTGGATGGGATTTGTTTCTGGACTGCTTCTTGATTAAGACCTCCAGGGATCCCAAGACACTNGGGAGATGGCTCAGTGGGTAGAGTGCTTGCCTTGCGAGCAGTGAGCACCTGAGTTCAGGTCTCTATCATGCATGTTAAAAGCCACGCACTGTGGCACGTGTCAGTAACCACAGCACTGGAGACAGAGACAGGAAGATCCCTGGAACTCACCTACCAGCTAGTCTAGCCAAATCAATGAGCTCTGGGTTCAGCAAAGAGACACACTGTCCTTAAAACTCATGTGAAGAGCAAATAGAGGAAGACATTTGGCATTACACTCTGACCTCTAGCCTCATACCTTGCATATACATGGACACACACACACACACACACACACACACACACACACGAACATGTACACATGCATACAATAAGCACAAGTATTCTGGCTGGTTTCTGATACCCCTCTGATCAGCTTAATTCAACAAGTGCCCAATAGTGGAGCTTCTATTTCCAGATGCACTACAAGCAGAATTGGTGGTAGTTCTGTGACCTGATGAGATTACATGGTTATTCCCATTCTAGGGATGGGAAAACTGAGGCTTGGGGAGGTTAGACAATGGCTTGGCATCACACGGTTGTTGATGAAGGCTGNACTAGAACTCAGCCTGCTAGACCCAACAGTCTATACTNACAAAGAGGTTCTTCCATGTAAGCTGAGGGGATCCCAAGCTGAGAGNTGGCATGTCTTTTAGGAAAAGCAGGCAAGCCANTATTCCTGGGCAGATAGGAGAGGCACAGAGGAGATAGGAAGGGGGGNTACCAGGTCACAGGGATGCAATGGAGAATGGTTTCATCTTAACAAACAATTATAAAGGTGTATTGGTACACACCTTTAATTCCAGCACTTATGAGGCAGAGGCAGGCAGATCTTGGTAAGTTCAAGGTCAGCCTGGTCTACATAGTGAGTTCCAGGACAGCCAGGGCTACATAGTGAGACCCTGCCTCAAAAAAACAAAAACAAAACACAAATTTTTATCACATGTATTTGTGTGTGCGTGCACGTGTGTGAGTATAGTGTGTGTGCGCACACACACACACACACGTGCCGACAACTTGCAGGAGTCAGTTTTCTCCTTCCACTTTGTGGGTCCCAGGGATTGTACTAAAGTCATCAGGTTTTATGGCAAGTGTTTTTATCTGCTGAGCTGTCTTGCTGGAGCCTTGAATGATATANGTGGTAGGGAAACCCTTGTTGGATCCTGAGGAGGGGAGTGACCAGGCTCCAGGTTCCTCAGTTCTCTGTTACCTTTGCCCTTTGGGTTAGCCACTCAGACCTGCAGCCACAGTTTTGTGTGGCTTGGGAATCCTGAGCATTAGCCNCTGGACTGTGACCAGGAAGCATACAACTGTCTCTGTGGCACTTTGCACCTCTAAGGAGGNGCCTGGGTGTCTCTCCTTCCGAGAGACAGGGAGAATAATCCAGAGATTGCCCAGCTGCTGGGAGAAACCTGTGGAGTAGGAGCAATCTGACCTGTTCTAGCGTGAAAGCATACGTTTTTGAAGGTCAAGTTCTGCAGACTTCTACCATCCTTNGATTAGTGGTCATGAGCAATGCCTGTAAATCAAGAAAACAGACTCAACTTTGGTCCAGGACTTTGGTGCAATTCAGAGTAAGCCTTCATTGTCCTAATGGTCCCATCGGTCTGTTGTTTATTTACATGTCAAGGCTCAAGGGGCCCAAGCGNTGAGGAGTATCCCTGGCCACTTCTAGAAGTAGGTCCAAAGGATGCTGGCTGATTTCTTCCCTGTCCCCAGCTTGGTCCCTGCAGGAACTCTGCTATGATGTTCCCTTTCTGTCTTCTCCATCCTCCCATAGCCAGCTCACAGGTGGTAACATGAAGTCAGAGATGGGCACAGTGATGAACCCGAAGGAGGGGNTTGGCTCCACCCCTCCTCACTCATCCTTACTGCTCTGTTCTTTNCAGGGCCAGCCGGGCACTCGAGGCTTCCCTGGATTTCCGGTAAGTGCAGAGGGCTCAGATTAGNGGAGATAGGTAGGTCCTGGGCCTGGTTGGGTTAAAGTGCATCCACCAAGGTGATCCTTGAGGTCACATTTTCCCTTCTGATTCCTAGTCACTAAGGACCCACTCTATAACCTTTCATGGGCCAGTAGCTCAGGCCTGGGCTCCTGCTACAGGAAAGGACAGCGACATCCATATAGATAGGGGTGGCCAGACAGGAGCTGAGTGAGTGAACTTGCAGCTGATACATCCCTTTTGATACCAGGATGTGGGCAGATGGTGGGCCAGAGAAAGTGAGCTGATTGGCCTCTGGTCAGGCACTGAAGAGAGGCCTACCAGGGAAGTGGCAGTTAGGGTNGCCCTTGGAGTATCCTTTAACCCTTGCCCATGAAGCCTAGATAGGTTCTAAGGGGCAGGACCAGGGGAGCCGCTGTCTCAGGGCTGACCAACACTAGCTTTCAAGGAACACAGTGTGCCCAGGCTGCCTCCTGGGCAGGAGACCTGGGAAACTNGGCCTTTGCATCAAGCTTTTCTCTTTTCAGGGTCCTATCGGTCTTGACGGCAAGCCGGTAAGTGGACTGACTCTTGGGGTAAGTAGACCCTTGAGTTGGGCTCTGTCCTGCTCACTCACCTGGGGCTCCTGGTCCTCCTCCATCCCAGAACATTGAAAGATAGTTTCCACAGAAAGAAAAACTGACTAGAGTGGCTAATGGGAAGAGGAGGAAGAACTATTTGAATAAGGAACATGTTGGAGCAGGCAGGGTGAGGGCTTCCGTGTTTAAACAATATACATGAAACCCTTTTCCTTCCAGGGCCACCCCGGACCTAAAGGGGAGACGGTAAGACCCCCTACTTTCTTTCCTTTACAAGACAGGTGGGGAACCAGTCTGGTCTCACTCCTACAAAGGGACAGAACCTGCCTATCATAGTTACCCCCCATCTGGGTACACCCCTCACCACCCAAGATCATCATGCAGGGAGAAGTGGTAAGCCCTTCATCTCCTGCACTGGAGACATCCAGGGTGTCACCCTTGAGCCATACCTCATAGCTTAGCAGATCCACTAGTAATTAGCTCACACTCCCAGNCTGCACAAGGGGAACATTTTCCAACACACTAACATCAGTGNTCTCGGAGTGGGAGTGGAGTGCTCCCTAGGNGATGGTGGTCATTTGCTTTCCCACAGTGGCTTCCCCTGAGCTGTCCCCACCACTGTGAGCCTGCTTGGAGTTCCCTAGTTTCCAGGTAGATCCAGTTGTGAGTCTGAAGCAGAAGGACATTTCCCTACATCTTACCCCACTGAGGCCACTCACCCAGATGCCCAGGGGCCCAGACTGACACTCAGGTGGTTCCCAGAGGCCAGCAGAGGGTTCACAGCAACCTTAGAAGCTCAGGCAAGGGTTCAAATTCAAAGCATGTTGGACTGGAAATGGCTAGACTTCCATGATCACATCCTGAACCATGTCTGAACACTGTCATCCTCTTCGCACTGGGAGACAGAGGTGATGCCAGCCCCTTCATCTTTGGCCCTGTAAGGGTCTGCAGAGCCTGGCCCAGAGGAGTCAGCCCACACATGCTTCTGTCCTGCCCTCTTACTGAACATCAGCATGGCCCAACTGAACCAGGGCTTCAGTAAAGTCTCCTGAAAGTCCACCAGACACTGAGCCCTCCTCCTCCCTTGAACCAAACCACAAGGCAACCTTGACAGAAATGCCGAGTCCCCTTGTGCCTTCCAGGGAGCTCAGAACAAGGATTAAGGTGTCCATCCCAGTTCCCTATACACCACAGGCCTCTCAAAACATAGTGTCTGCAGCTCTGACCTGCCCCACCCATGCCAAAGCATGTTGTTGGTTGTTTTTTACTCTTTGCTCTTTTGGGGAGCCCACCACCCACCTCCCAAATAAATCACACAAGTATTATTATTACTTATGAATGCCCGACCTAAGCTTGGCTTGTTTCTAGCCAGCTTTTCGTAAGTTATCCTGTCTACCTTTTGCCTCTGGGCTTTTTCTTTCTCTATTCTGTATACTTTTCTTTACTTCTTACTCCGTGGCTTGCTGTGTAGCTGAGTGGCTGGGCCCCTGACATCCTCCTCTCCCCCCTTTCTTGCTCCTTACTCCTCTTCCCAGATTTCTCCTTCTATATATTCTTTCTGCCTGCCAACCTTGCCTATCCTTTCTCCTGCCTTGCTATTGTCCATTCAGCCCTTAATTAGACCAATTCGATGTTTTAGACAGGCACAGTAACACAGCTTCACAGAGCTAAACAAATGCAACATAAAAGAATACAACACATCTTTGCATCATTAAACAAATGTTCCACAGCATAAACAAATGTAACACATCTTAAAATAATATTCCACAACACAAGCCTTTCTGGTTTAGTGGCCAGGAGAGCAGGAAGTAGGCTGTGTTGGGGTCTCCTGAGGCTCCCAGGTGCAGTATGTACAGTCCTTCAGAATGAAACACTCCGACACCCAAGTCTCCCATGCAGAGGGCCCTTGAGATGTCAGTGGCTGGAAGAATGAGTGGAGGGGACAGGGAACAATTGGCCACACCCACTGAGGCTTAGCATACAAAGCCAAACCACCTTAGTCCAGTTGGACATAGGCAGTCCTGCCCTGTAGGACTTTGGGACAGTCTGAGAAGTGCCTAGAAGCCCAGTATGTGTCTCAATCCAACCAGGCACGTGTCTCTGATCTACCCACCCACTGACACATGTGTTTTCTTCCACAGGGCCTGGTGGGTCCCCGAGGACAACCGGTTGGTAGCTCCTCTTCTTTGTCCCCAGCAGGGAGGTTGGGGACTATGTGGCCTAGGATTTGAGTCCTGACACTGTCATTTCCTTCTCTTTGTAGGGACCTCAGGGACAAAAGGGAGAAAAGGTAAGTGCAATTGAGGCTCCCTAGACCTGCACCAGGGGCAAAGCCTTCCATCAGGCAGAAAGGGGTCAGAGTGGCTACTTCCAGATGTGAGTTTTCAAGAATCCCTAGAGATACCTAGTATGTAAGAGAAAAACAATGACACTCCCCCACCATCAGTCTTGAGACTGAAGACCTTCGTAAGTTTGGNCCTGTCTACTGGCCATCCCACAGGGCTCCTTCACTCTGTAATATCAACTTCAAACCCTGCTGGCCTAACTTTCTCCTGGCCTCCTACATTCTCTGTCTTGTTCGCTTTCTGACCAAGACTGGTAGGGTTTACCCCTGGACAGTGGTGCAGGAGCCTGGCATTCTTGGTTTAGGGGAGGTGTTCCCAGAGTCCTGCTAGCCACAAGCCATCATGGAGTCTGTTGGCCCCNTCAGGGCTGTTGGGTACTAACCCAGGACATGGGCTGACAACTGAGCTGGACATAATTCCTAATTCTACCATTATAGTAGGTGGCATGTAGTAGGGTCCTATCCCTGTACCCCATGCTGCCTCCTCCAGGCAGGCCCTAGGGGGGGTTCTCCTGTTGCCTACTAGAGGCAAGGGAGGGGGGACCCCTTCATCTTAGAGGGCCCCAAGCAGAACAGTGGCACCAGCGGATGAGGAGATACATGGTATGTTATGGGGGTACAGATCCCCCTAATAAGTGCCTAACACTTCTCTCTTTCTCTCCCCTCCCTAGGGTCAGTGTGGCGAGTACCCACACCGGGTAAGTGATGCTTCAAGTTAAGGGTCCTTTGCTCCATCCTGAAGCCCAGTCACAACCCGGGGGGTGGGGGGGACCTGCAGCCCTGTGTATAAGGTGCAGTGTGCTCTGCCCTACAGCTACCGATGACCTGCTTTCAGCTCTGTGTCTGGTGGTCATTGTGTCCATGTGCATGGAGCCAGACTCCTATGGCCTCGTTTGTCTGCTGAACAAGCATCTGAGAGTCTCTTGAATGTGTGTGTCACTTTGCCCTCTGTTGGCCAGGAGGTGTGCATGGATCTGGGTGCCGTGTGGGGTGTTTGTATATGTGTATGTGTGTGTGTGGGGGGGTGTCTGCATGTCTGAAAGTCCTGGACAAATATGAGGGACTTTTGAGTTAGTCATGGTTTCAGATGACCCAAATCTCCATGCAGGGAGATCATCTGGCCACTGCATCCTTGGAGGCAGTGTGCATCTTGCCTGTTAGGAACACAGGAAACCCTTCTCAGCAGGAGCGTTATGGCGGGGAGGTGGGATGTTTCTGGACTGAGATGGCTCCTCNCCTACCCCTCCTGACCCTGTCTTTTCCTGGCTTCCTCNAAGCACAGGAACCCAGTGTTCACTTGTGCACTGACAGCAGAGCTCCTGCTGGAGACTGGGGAGGGCGGAGCCCTTCCCTGATTCCTCCCTGAAGCCCCAATAGGACACAGTGAAACAACCTGTGCAGACCACCCCTGTCATGTTGAGGCAACAAGTATGAAGAAGATCATCTTAGGTGACCTTTACCTATAGGGACTGCAGTGTACCCAGAAACACACAACCTATTGCCCTGGCTGCTACTACAGCCGAGCAGAGTGCAGCTTAGTGGGTAGAGCCCATCACACCCCCTCACCCTACCCCTACNCCCCCACCACAAACCAGGTTCAGAATGTACTTGACACTCCAGGGTCTCTGGGAAGGTATAGCTAGCATGGCCAGCCTCTGCCTAGCCTCTCAGGACACAGAAAACCATGCCAGTCCCTGACATGTGGGTCCTTGGACCAGAGAGAGGCTATGTTAGGTTTGGTGTATAAGAGGTAGGAATAGGTTTGAGGCCCAGGCCAGCAGCCACACAGGCAGAGCTGGCCTGTTAGTGCCATGCACTTCAGGGATGTAGGGCTCTGCTGGTCCCATCTAGCCCAATCCTGCCACAACAATAGAAAGCCAGCTGTGTTTATTTGAAACGATGGACTCGNAAGATGGTTCTATTACCCAAAAGAAAGACAGCACAGCTGCAATNGCTTCTACATATAGTGCGTCATTGAGTCTGCAGGGATACTTAGGTCCGGGAGGGCAGGCTCTCTGCCCCTGAACCCTGCACAAGAACAGAGAAGGGACTAGTGATAGGGAACAGTGATAGTTCTGGAAGCGTAGTCTGACGACTTCAGTCAGGCAGGGATGGGGGCAGAGTTGAAGACCCAACTGACAGACAAGTTGATTTAGAAGTATGGGAACAGGGAGCCTCTAATGGGTTGCTGGCTTTCCAAGGAGTGGGCAGAGGTAGGAGTGCTGACAGGTCTCCAAGACAGCTTGGCTAGTCAAACAGGAAAGGCAATGAGTGGGAAGTCCCCTGGTATCAGGCGGGGTTGCTAGGCGGTCTGTGGGCTCTCTCCTGCTCCATGTGACCCCATCTCTGCTGCCCTCCTTTGCCTCCCAAACCAGGAGTACCCAAGTGGCATTCTAGCAGCTCTGCGCTCCAACCCGATAATTTCCCTAAAGGTTTGTCGTGTTCTAGATGGGCTCCAGCCCCTCTTGGTTGAGACACTTCCCTGGACACGGAGCTCAGCATTGCACATCCCTGGGCCCCAGCATGGGAGGAAGGGGCTCTGCATGGCTCACATGTGGCAGCTGCCCCTTTGTGCAGCTGGAATAACCTAGAAGAGCCCCCAGGTGGGCTCCTAATTCCCTAGCTGAGTGTGCTTTCAGCCCAGATGGATCATGGTTCTTAACATCCAGCCCAGGGGCCTCTGGTGAGTTAAGGGGCCTTAAACACATGTGGTTGATCTCCCATGGTCTTTGTCTTCATATGGGTTCTAACTTCCAAGTCATCTCCTCAAGTTCAGCCTAGCCAAGCAAAGAGATAAAAAGCAGCACAGACNACCCCAAGTGAGAATTATGTTAATGTGATCGTAAGCTGCCCGTCCCCCTAGACGTGACTGACCATTCCCAAGACATCTTTTCTGAGCATCTCAGCCACAGAACGAGGCCTCAGCAGTACTTAGTGCGTGCCTCACAAGCCACACCCACAGCCAACCCAACCCAGGGAGCCAAGCTTAGCTTCCCTTGACCATGGTCCTCAGATTCGCTGACATCAGCCATTCTTGTCCTACCAAAAAGGAACCCACAGGGACCACACGCCAGCCTGGCTCCACGCACCAATTTAGCTCGTTCTGTGGCTCCGACCCTCAGCCCAGTAGCCACTGTCCACCCGGCAGGCCCGGGTGGGGCAGTGCAATGTTAGATGGTGTGTCATACGGCCTGAGTGGTCTGGCATGGCATCAGAGGTGGGCCTGGCCAGGGAAANCCCCTCTTCCGGAACTCAAGGAGGCTACTAGCCAGTAGCAGAGCTGAGGCAGGGTGCTTATGAGGCCNTGCCTTCAGAAGGACAGCTGAGGCTGCCAAAGGCAAGATCGNCATTGTGTCTGTCCCTTGAGCTGAGCCTCAGAGATATCGGCCTCCCCTCCCAATCTCTCCTGCTGCTGTGTTCACACTGACGGCTCTTCCTCTTCCTCTTCTCTCCACTTGGCCTTCTTGGTGACTTCCTACATCGTTCTGAATACCTGCGACCTCTGGCCTCTGCCCTCTGGCCTTCCAACTCATGTCTCTCCTCAGCTGTTGCCTCTTCTCAATTCAGTGCGGCTGGCTCCACCCCCAGTCATTAAAAGGCGGACCTTTCAGGTAGATACTATGGGGTGCTTTCCCAGGGGCTTGGCATACCTTGGGGTCATGACAGGGCAGCTGGGGTTACCCACTATGCCAGAACCTGCTTCTAACGGTAACAGTAAGTTAGACAAACCTCNGCCCAGTGATGCCATGAAAGTGGAAATACACAGTGCAGGCCCCNTCATAGCATGACACCTGACAGCCACCACCACCAACAGGCATTTTTGCAGGCCCGATGTCAATCAAGTCTTTCAGTGGTTCCTGAGTTACATGCCACCGTCCTTATCATGCAATGCAGAAATAAAGGCTCAGAAAGGTTCAATAAGCTGCCTGAGGTCACAGAGCAAGGATTTATACCCAGGTTCTCTGCCTGTTCCCAGGGTGCCTCAGGCTCCCTCCTCTGTAAAATAAGAGCAGGTGTAGTGGCTGTGATAGGGCAAGGAAATCAAGCCACAGAGAATGAATGGGCTCACCCAAAGTCATGGGAATGGCAAGAGGGAGAAGCGGACATGAGAGCCAGGTCTCTGATGCCTGTCCCCACACTCTCCCTGCTCAGGCACACAGCCTGCTGAGTCTGACCACTCAGAGCCTGGGTGTGAGCAAGNAGGGTGTTTGTAGAGCGTCATGGCCTGCAACCAACAGGCAAACAGCTACTCTCATATCTTCCTGCCTTGCTTGCCTCCAAGGAGGCTTGGCCAGGAGAAGGTCCCCATGGACAAAGCATCATTGCCCAGGCTGTCTGAGGTCACATGAGGCCAGGGGCTGCCTGTCTTANGCTTTATCTGCCTTCTATGGCCCAGGTGTCCCCAGGGCCTGGGGAGCTGGGAGTGGCAGCGCCTTGAGCTACTTGCCTGGTGAGTCCACAGCCCAGGAGCATGGATACTTAATTACCTGACTGAATAAGGCTGAAAACTCACGGCAGTGATCAGCTAAAAATACAGAGTCACATGATATGTGTGCAGTCTATTAAGCATTCAGCCCATTCTTGTAGGCTGCGGATCGAGTTACCCCACCAAATCCTCGAGAGTTTCCAGGGCTCCAACGGTTGCTCAGGAGGCCGCTGGCAGCTTAAAGCAGCACCAGGCATTCAGGGCCACTCATCCTGCTGCAGACAGGCCCCACTTTAGGGAAGCTGAGGTAGTGCTCTTGAACACACATCCCCTCCACACACACACATGCACGCACATGTGCACACACACACACAGTCATTGTGTAGCCTTGTTTGCACTAGCCACTGTTTGATGGACATTTACTGTGTTCTAGGGCCTGCTGTGAGCATTCTGCCGGATGGGTTGTAAACGGTGGCTTGGTCAGGAAAGTGCTTGTCGGGCAAGCAGGAAGACATGAGTTTGGACCTCCAGGCATATACTTGTAATCCCAGCCCTGGTGTGGGAAAGACAGGAGAATCCCTGGGGCTCTCTGACCAAGCCACCTTAGCCTAACNGGTGATCTCCAGGTCCCCATGAGAGACCCTGTCTCAAAAGAAATGAGGACAGTCCCTGAGGAATGATATCCAAGATTGATGTCTGTCCTCCACACACATGTGTATGCATATACATGCATACCAGAATGATGCATGATTATCTCATGTAAGCTGCATACCAACTCCCTGTGGGCCATATTCTAAATTTCCAGTTGGTAGAGGAAGACCCTAGACCAGTGGTTCTCAACCTTCCTAATGCTGCGACTTTTTCATACAGCTCCTCATGNTGTGGTGACCCTCAACCATAAAATTATTTCATTGCTACTCACAATTATAATTTTGCTGTTGTTATGAATCGTAATGTAATCTGATATACAGGATTTCTGAATTTGTGACTCCCAAAGAGGTCACGATCCACAGGTTGAGAACCACTTCCCTGGCAGGTCCAGGAGTAGATTCAGCCACCACCTATTGCTATATTTGTGTCTAAGACACAGAGGTGGCCAGGCCAGACTTTTCTGTACTGCCTTGACTCAGTTTCCAGAGCAGAGCCAGCAAGAGTTGCCCCCATGGCTGCTGCAGATTCTCTGGGGAGTTAGGGTTTTATGCCATCAGCCATCATGGGACATGAGAAGGCTTACNAGTTTCCTATTGATAGATCTGTATTGATTAGACACATTACACAAAATGGTCTCAAGTTAGCGGAAAGGGGAAGTTTACGTAAGAGCCGATGCTGACTGATGTGTCTAGCAGATGGTGCTGGAGTCCACTTCCGAAGAGCAAGGACTTGGCTGATGGTCCCTGAGCAGTGAGCCAGACAAAACCCGTGGCCTCTGACCTAGGGGTCTCATTTGATCCCCTGGAACAGATAATCAAAACCAGCAAATGCTAAGACAGGGAACAAGGACNCCGTGCTCCCATCCTGCCGCTGGGAGGCCAGGNCTGACGATAAACTCAATACACTAAGACAGTGACAGAGGCAGGCTACAGACCACCTGGGCTGAGCTCTGGCTTCGGGCCAGGCCAGGAGCAGGGCTTGGGTTCAGGCCAGGGGTCATCTACTCTCACTCACTCTCTATCTCTGCCACTGCCACTACTGCCAGCCTCTCTTCCCTGGAGACCTGTAGAAGCCTCCACAGCTCAGCAACCTGATGTCTCGGTCCTCTCCTTGCTGCCATTAGCCCCTGCATGCAATCACCGTCACTGCCACCACAGCATCATTACCCTTACC
>LZPO01027354.1:161181-188839 GCA_001675575.1 Neotoma lepida
GCTGGCATCCAAGGCCCTCCAGGGCCACCAGGCCCCCCAGGACCAAGTGGCCCTCTGGGACACCCAGGACTGCCAGGGCCTATAGGGCCACCTGTAAGTATCCTTCCCTCTCTTCTTCAAGATTTGCTCCCTAGAAGTTTCCAGAAACCTTGAATACAGACCAAATAACAGAAACATTTTGTCAAGGACCGGAACATGGGTGGTCTCTGCAAGAAGCTGTCCATGCCTGAGACTCTACTTACCTGTTTGCCCTCCCAGTTCTACCAACACACCTGCAGGACTGTGCCAAGCATGGTCTCCATGGGGCACTCTAATAAGCTACTACTTTATGTCACTGCAGAATAACTGGGAGGAGTCTGAAGGGCCTTTGGCAGCTGTCCCTGGCCCCTGGTTTAAGAAAACCCAAGTCAGGGCAGTGGATTCTGGAAAGGTACAAGGGGGTGGCCTCTGATGACTATGTCTTTCAGGGTAAATGCAGGATCTATGNTGTGGACCACCTTCCAGGCATGCTGCCCCAGTCAGTGGGGCCCTGCATCCTGGGACCTGAGGACTGGCAGAGGCACTGCTGGAGAAGAATACCATAGACATTCCCTTCAAGTGNCAGATCCACCCCCAATTCACTCATTTTCAAACTCTGGCCAAGACCATGTCCCCCGCCNCCACATTGTGGCAGAAATATGTGTTCAATACTGATAAAGTCTTCCAAGTAGCTTGAAAGAGTTGATAACATCAGAGTCACTCAAGTTCATGCCCAGGCCCTTCGACTGCTCTGACATTTAGCCATCTTGAGACTTGGTGGAGGGTCCCTGTGAACTGGANAACAGTTCTGGCCACCATGATCTCCCACTGGGGTAGGAGGACGGCGCTTTAGTGAGAGCCTGCACTGCTCAGAGCTGGCTCAGCTTGGTCCTCAAAAATTGTATTTACAGAACTTTACCCCCAGGACTCTAGCAGGGGTGGCAGGGGTGGGGCAGTTAGTCTCACCTCCATCAGTCTGTAGATGGGAAAACAGAAAACCTAAAAGGAAACGAATTTAGAAAATTGAGCCAGATAAAGCCTCCAAAGTGCCCCAAATTCACTGCTTTGCCGGCTACCACCCTCTGACCCAGTACTGGGCTCTCTCTCGCTGCATGGCAGCTATGTGTATTGTTTGTTTGTTTGTTTTTTCTTAGATTGTTTATAAAGGAATAAACCCTGAGTGTCTTTTACACCAGTGGAAACAGACTAGACCTAACTTCTTAGTTTTCTCCAGCCCACGTTCATTGCCTAGACCNCTGCCCAAGACCACAGTACCCAACCACTCCTGGCCTCTCTCTCCCTGGGTACCCACAGGCCCCTGTGCCCATACCAACTCACCATGGCCAGCTACTGTGGTTACATCCGGGCAGAGCGGGGGCCAACAGGCTCTTCTTCAGGGGTTCAGGGCCAAGGGCAAGATCAGGACTTTGTTGGGCAAGGTCAGCTTTCCAGCAAGGGCCCTAAATTAGGAGGTACATGGGTAAAGGATCTTTACTAAGCCACACTGCCAATTTAGCCCCAGGCCACTGACCTACTTTCCAGTGGGCGAGCACAGCACGGTTGCCCACAGTGCCCACATGGCTCCAATCAGAGATGCTAGCCTGCTGTCCCCATGTGCCCTCCCTAGGTTTCAGTTACTCTATGGAACACCCTGGAGCTATCTGGGGCTCTCTGCTCCAGCCTCCACTGTGAACATGACTAACCTCACTCACCTTTCTCCTTCCTTTTACAGGGTTTACCTGGGCCTCCGGGACCAAAGGNAAGTGCTCCCCTAAGTGATAATAGGTGCTTTAGGAAAAGCGTTCCCTGTAGGGGGTGTCAGCTGAAAAAGGAGCAGAGAGAGACCGAAGCTGAGTGACAGATTAAATGTGGTCCATTTCTAAAACGTCACCTCCTCTTTATGAGCTGTTTTGGTCCTAATATGTCACATCTTTCTTGGGTGCACAAGCCAGCTAAGCAAGCACTATAGTTGGCATAGAAAGTACACTCCTGGGTTGGAGGTGGTTTAGTGGCTGAGGGTTTGCCTAGAATACATGAGGCCCTGGGTTTGAATCCCCAGTGTTTCATAAACAAAGTGTGATGCTTATGCCCACAGCCAGAAAGCAGAGGCAGGAGGATCAGAAGTTCAAGGTTATCTGTGGCTACATAACAAGTTAGAAGCCAGCCTGAGCTACATGAGACCCTGTCTTTAAAACAAAACAAAACAAAAAAGGGGTTTTTTTTTGGTTGTTTTGTTGTTGTTGTTGTTGTTTTTTAAAGAAATCTTGGATGCCTGGGAGTTTGTGTTCTAGCTGGAAACACAAGGCAGACAGATGCCATGACATGGTCACAGTGTCCCAAAGTGGTCCAATATGGAGAAACCTCCACAGTGATCTGATCTCTTGTGAAATGTTGCCTGGAAGCCCACGACGGCAAAGGCACTCTCACTTTGAAGTCAGGAACCCTGGGGACCAAAGGGCACAAAGCACTGAGGGTGGCCACCACTTTGTAAACACGGAAGCAGAGCTGGGAGGGGCTGGGGAGAAGACTCATTGGTAGAACCAAAACTGGACGTCCTGAGTCTCCAACAAGCTGACCCCTTGCAGCACCCTTCAGCCATTAGAACCGTATCTGGGAACCTTGGAGGGCAGAGGGCTGGTGCTCCAGNAATAGCTGGGTCTGGGGGACCTCCAGAGAACAGGGTGGGTCATGGGTCATGGGGAATCAGAAGGTGGCATTGTGTAGCAAAGGGCACCNGCTGGTCTGGCATGGAAAACCATTTGGCTTTTCTTTCTTCCCCAGGGAGACCCAGGGATCCAAGGCTACCATGGCCGCAAGGTAAGCAGGAGGAGGCAGGGGGTGGGGGTGGGGATTGGGGGACACTACCTCTTCTGTGGAGAACCCAAGTGGGGCCTCATTACAAGGATGCACACAGGCCAGGGCTGGGTGGGGAACAGCNTATACTCACACCTGTGCCAGCCATGTGAGCCTCCTTGTTTATAAGGTTGTCCCAACACTCGGGAAAGGACAGGAACAGATGGGACAGGGCCTTGGCCGGCTGGTGGCCCAACCCAACCTCAAGTAAGGGAATGACTCTCTTATTGACCTGGCTGGCTATGTCTGCTATCTGGACTGAGTGAGCTAGAATACAGGGCCCCTCTAACATAAGCTCCACATTGAGCCTGGAAGGGAGTATAAACCAACCTAGCCCTGCTCTTGGATAGTTCTCAGGCCAGAGAGACAAGCATTCCCACACAGATTGCCTTACTAGAAGCAAACTGTTAAGTGCTACTACTACAAAGCACTCTGAAAGCAGTGTGGAAAGATAGAGCCCAAGTGGGAAGAGTTGGGGAAGCTTCTTGGGAGAAAGCAGTCAAGTTTGCTCAACCATATGAGTGGGTATATCAGCTAGCTAGTGCTGTGTAACAAAATATCCCAAATTGGCTGACTTAAAATCATGATTATTTCTTATGTTTCTGTGGATTGGTGGCCTNGGGTTTTATAGTTCCACCTGGGTTCACAGGAGTAGAAGCTTATCATATGATAGCTAGGAGGACAAAGATAGCCTTATTTGGTCATGTGGGTGGTGCTGGCTGGGTGGCTTCTACTCTCCAGGGGCCTTTCATCTTCTGGCAGGCTGGATGGGCTTCCCCACAGCAAAGTGGGCCCAGGACAGCCTTCAAGGTGGGCAGGTTCAAATACTCTCCCAGCATCATCCCACGCCACATTTCCTAGGGACCTTCTGCTCAGATGGGTCACACAGCCAAGTTCCCTGCAACAGCATAGGAAGAGACCTCATTCTGACTGATTGATTGAAGGGGTAGAAAAGCTTTAAAGCTGTCTTCAGCCGACCTCTGTGGTCCTTTAGCAAGTCTGAAAGGAAATAGTATTTTAGACAAGGAAACCATTTGAGCCAAGGCCCGGAAGCAGTTACTGCAATAACCATAAGAGCATAATGCTTTTGATGACAGCTAGCNCTTACTGAATGCCAGCTGGAGGCCAAGCATTGTCCTACAATACAACCTATACTGTTCCCAATCCTGTACCCCTTGGGGCTGCTGTAATTTGCTCCCACCTAGCAAATGGGGAAACTGAGGCTCACCCAAGTCTCAGCTAGGAGAAGTCAGAACAAGAGTTCAAGTCAGGTTTGGGTCCTTCACATGGTACCGGATGCTTCAAGGATCCCAGCCATNGGCTGGGAAGCTCCAGAATCCTCCAGAACCTTCCAGAAGGGGAAAATGCAGCAGGAAGGAAAGGTACGGGTGGGGGAAGGAATCTTGGAAAAGGAGACTCACTCAGCTAGGAGTACTCGCCTCACTCTCNGCATTCTGGTGGCTGCCATTGCTGTGGTGTTTTATGGGTGCCTGGTGCGGGAAATGGTGAGCCACAAGAGATCTTTAATTAGTTCTGCATAAACTGAGAGGCTTGCATTGTGTCAGGAAGTGGAAATTATAGCCCCATGGTTGCTTCCATCCACTCACTCAGACTCACAAAATTTACTGCCTCCTGGTGCAACGCAGGTCGGTTTTCCCATTAGTAGTCAGATGGGTTCTCTCAAGCTGTGAAGGGTGGGGCCCTGGCAGAGGCCCCCTCCCCCCTGGGTCATGGTGATGCCCTTGGCTGGGGCTGTTGTGACCATCGGTGTCTACCTCTGCTACAAACAAGTGTAATACTTCAAAAACAAAGCCTGGGAAACTATTGTCTTGAGGCTGGCAAGGGCCCAGCTGTGGGCTAGGGTGTCCTGGAGGGCCTGGACCCATCCTCCGTGTGGGCAGGTGATATAGCAAGGTT
This sequence comes from Neotoma lepida, assembly GCA_001675575.1. Lineage (NCBI taxonomy): Eukaryota > Metazoa > Chordata > Mammalia > Rodentia > Cricetidae > Neotoma > Neotoma lepida. The sequence goes on from LZPO01027354.1 coordinate 165,970, forward strand.
CATTCAACCCAGGCATCCCTGCATTTGCAGAGGAATGGTGCAATATCATTGAGGGAGGGGCAGCTCCTGGGGAGAAGGAAGCAGGCTCAGGCACAGAGTGCCCTAGCCTGACAGGACTATGGGCCTACGCTGCTCTCCCAGGATTAGATGTGAGCAAGGACTATGGTANCCCTCCAGAAAAGGAGTTCTGGCCCCATCCAAGTGAGACACTTCCTAATGCCAGGTGCCAGGGNGAGAGCCAGAGGCTTGGAACCACTGGCCTGGACTGTTACTGGTTGCTTCGACAGCAGTTGAAGTTACAATCCCTTCTTGCTCAGGGAAACCACGGTTTCCTGGACACGGACTATCCACACAGGTCCCCTAGAGGCCTTACAGAGCTTTGCAAGCNATAGCCTCTTGGCACCTCGGTCCCCATCTTTTCATCCTGCGTCTAGAGCCCCCTCAGCGTTAGGGACTCTGGAGTAGCCCCCTCTGCCCATCCCCTCATGCTGAGTTCCTTATCCCTGTCTCCTTGCGAGGCCACGCCCCTCTGCTCCCCCATAGAAGTCTCTTTTCATAGTTTCTAACAGCNAAGGCTGTAGCTGCCCCCTCTATGTCTCTGGACCTTCACCCCTCCCAGCCCCCTCCCAGGGAACCTCAGCACCCCACACCCATGCCACTCTCCCTCTTCTGGTGCCCTATCACCAATTCCTCAGTGCCTCCTAGTCTGCTAGCAGAGGGGGCCCCTGCAAGGAGACAGACACACTGGGACCATGGTATCTTGACCCCAGCAGTCCTCATGTCCAGTCACCGTCTCCCCTCTCAATCCTGACATGAAGTGATTGTCACTCGTGCTCAGTCAAGTGCCGCCATCCTCCACATCTTAGTTTAGCCAAAGTGCAATGACACCTGTCTTGCTCCGTCTTTCCTAGAGCCAGGGCTGAGAGACCATCCTTGCCCTATGTGTTAGTACTTTGCCTAAAGTTTCACAGTTGGTGAACGTCATGCTGGAATCAGAAGTGAGGTCCCGCCAGCCTGTCTGAAAGCACCTTGTGGATTCTGTAGGCAAGGAAGACTGAACTGCATCCCCCCCCTTACCCATCTGCCTTCCTTTTCTCTCTTTCCTCCCTCTCTCTCTGTCTTTCCTCCCACTCTGTGCTTCATTNAGGTGCAAGGAGGAGAAATTAATTTGGAGGAGGAATGGACATGGATATCAGAAAGATGTTCCCACCGGGGGAGGAGTGGCCACCAGATATAGTGACTCTGAGCTGAGACAGCTGTGCGACCACCCCCTATGGTGGTCTCTGTGAGAGAGGGCGAGTCCTTGGTGTAGCAGATGGACCTGCCTCATGAGCTCTGCTGGTTCTGTCTCCCAGACTTGGCACACAAGGTGGAGATTAATTTCCCATCCTGTGAAGTATAGAATGAGACACTCCTTCCACCACCACCACCACCCCCGATTCACTGGCTGGACCAGTCCTGTGTCCTCTCAACCAGCCCAGCAAGGCTTACTTCTCTACTAGATCCTTGAGAGCAAAGTACCCTTGTGCAGCCCCTATACCTGCCCAGAGACATTGCATGTATTGTTGCATACCCACATGTTACCTGCTTAGCTCAAGTTTATAGCAAGCATCTACCTTAACTATATTGTGCAATATAAAGCATGTTTCGAACATCATGCATCACAACCTCGGGTCTCCTTCAGACTAGTGTGAGTCACAAACCTGATAGGAGTTTATCTCTTGGTGCATCCAAATTAGTACTGTGTCTGGTGCACCCCAGATCATCTGCATGGGTCTTTGTAGGGGACCATAGCTAGGACACACGTTCTGAAGGAGGCAGTTCTGTGGAATGATGACCAGCACTGTTATGAGTACTCTCTGAGCCCCTCCCACATGCCAGGTGGGGTAGCAGGCCCTGCACAGGCATCGCTTTATGCCCCGCCCCCTTTTTTGAGCCCAGGCTTACCTTAAACTCATTTGGTAGCTGAGGATGACTTTGAACACCTGATTCTTCTGCCTTCCCGAGTGCTGGGATTATAGCTGTGCTGCCCCACACCCGGTTTATGTGGTGCCAGAGATTGAACCTAGGGTTTTGTGCATGCTAGGCAAGCATTCTACCTACTGAGCCTCATCCCCAGCCCCCTGTGCATCATTGTCTCTTAAATCCACCTAAGAAAGTCAGATTTTTTGATAGCTCTAGCAAAGCATGGGTCACAGAGTCTGTCTCCCTCTAGCCCATAGATGGGAGGTGGTGACACCTAGGTCTGTCTAAATCCAAAGCCTTACTCAGGTAGCAATGACTTTGCTACCTGCTGGCATGTTAGAGTCTCCAATGGAATCTAGTGTTCTGAAAGGCTTTCTCCCTCATCTTCCTCTTTATGGAGACCGAGATCACGACTGGGTTCACATCTCACAGGGCAGAATGTATAGGCACATGGGTACCTCGTTTAGACAAACTGAGAGCGTGCCTTGCCCAGTGGAGTAACCCTAGATAGCTGAGCTTGCCTCTAAAACAGCTCTCCAATCTCCACTACTCCTGAGAGATCCCTATGGCCCTCTGGCTCACAGAGGGTCNAAGTGACCCAAGNTCCTTGTGGCATTTCCAAGCAGCAGAGGATACACAGCATTTTCTGTCAATGTTGGGAAGTCCCAGTGAGGACATCCAGACTCTTGGAATGAGTGCAGATAATAACAGGGAGACATGGGCCTCGAGGGCACCGGATAGCCCCCAGCCCCCACTCCATGACCTCTGGGCCCTGCTCTGCCCTCCAAAGTCCACAGATTAATTAGAACTGACTTTTCCTTTGGAACTGACTACACAATCAACCGATCTCAAATTGCGATTACAAGCCAGCCATCCTTCCAAAGCCCCAAGCCTTCAATGGGGCACCCGACCCAGGAATTCCCTGGATCACTCCCTGCCAGCCCCAATTACCGGAGGACCTGGGATTTGCACAGTTCCGGTCCTTGCTTCTGGGCAAGGAAGCCGGGGAAGCAGGAACTCAGTCACCTCTTTCCCGGAAGGACAAACCAAGAACTCTTGCCTGGGACAAAGTGTTGTGTCTCCTACCCTCATCTCTGCAGCTTTTCCAACCCAGGGGCTCCCCAGCCATCCCAGCCCACTCACCAGGCAATCCCCCATCCCCTGCAGAGAACAAAGAGGCCATGTCACTGACCCCTTGTAGGAGAGCCCTGGCCCTGAGTTAGGGAAATCCATTCATATCTCCTTTGCCTGCTGGCCCTTTCCTGGGCTGCAGAGCGGACACTGAAGCCCCACCCCTATCCCTCCAGACAGATTCCTTGCCAAGTCCCTGTACAGCTTGTTCAACAAACAGTAAATCACCAATTAGGAGGCCACACCCACTGGCCAAGCTTGTGCCATCCTGTCATCTCTAGAAAGGATGGGTCCTCCCACCTAGAAACTTCAAAGGACACAGAACCTGTTGATAGTGGGGATGGAGACACATGAGGGGGCTCCTAGGAGCTGGGGCAGGCCTTCAAGATCACTTAGTGCAACCCTAACCAACCATTTGTCTCTTAAACCACAGTGACTGCAGTTCCCCCCCTTCCCCACCTGCAGCTTCTATTCATTGTTTCTTGGTACCATGTTAAAGAGCCAGCATCCCCCAAGGGTGGCCAGCTGCCTGGGAGTCACAGTCACATGCTGAGCAGAGGGGCCAAGACCCTTTGCGGCACTTGGAGCACCCACTTGCCCAGTCACAGGATGGTCCAGATGGGTTGTGGAGAGCCCTCCCCCCCNCACACACACCAGGGAGCCTCTGGGATCCCCGCTGGGAATGCAGAGGCAGAGAGGAATCAGAGCCATAGGTTTGGACAGCTGTGAGATCCAAGCCACAAAGGCAAGCACGGCACTGAGCCAGTGGGGCCAAGCTGAGCACAGTTCCACCTGTGCCTTTGGAACTGAAAAACTTAAGAGGGCAATAGAAAAGGAGGCCCTAAATCTCACAAAGGCGTGCCACAGCTTCAAAGTGTATTGCTGTCTGTCCTTCAGCCATGGCCACNCCAGCCCCTGCTTCCCCTTCTGAAACAGAGTCTTGGATCCTGGAGGGTGCCCCTCTCCCATNCAGGAAGCAATGCTCTCCGGTCTATCCAGAGGTCAGACAGGGCAAGCCCCTAGGCTGGAGCTGAGCAGTGAAGCTAATGAGAGCAGAGAGAGCCCTGGTGTGGGGTCAGCCTGGCGCCCTTGCTTCCTGCCCAGCAAAAGGGCAGGAGGGAGGGGAGTCCTGAGGCCCTGAGACCAAGATCAACCAAAGGGGGGCTGGGAGTGAGGAAGAGGGGGATCAGCTGCCCTACAGAGGACTGCTCCCTAAAAGGAAGTAAAGATGGCTGGTTCTTTTGTGTGTGCAGGCATGTCTTCACAAGGTCAAGCCAACTCGAGCTAAGGACTGTTTGGTTTAGCCTGGGGCCCTCGCTGTGTGCATGGCTTCTTGGGCTGCCATCCAGCTGCAGGCTGTTTCTCCCCAGTAGAAGCATCCTTGGCCATCCTGGAGGTATAGGAGCTGTCTCTTATACACATCTAGATGTGTATAAGAGACAGTCCTGGAGGTATAGGAGGGGACAGTGGAACCCCACCAAGACCTCCTCCTAGACTTGTATTTTTATCCAAAGCTAAGATTCCCTAAGACTTCTTTTTCTGGAACCATGGACCAAGCATCTCCAGCTCTGACTGATCTCCCTCCTTACAGAGCCATGCAGGCAGCCAGGGCGGGGCCGTTGTGTGTGTGTGTGTGGGGGGGAATCGGGGATAGATCCAGTCTGATGTTACTGTGCAAAAGAGAAGCATGGACTCAGAGAGGAAAACAGTCACCCTGACACCTAGCCCAGAGTCACACATGGGAGATAGGAGAGGTTTCAGAGACCTTGTAGAAAGCTCAGGAAAAAAAACAAACAGGAGCTTCTGAGCAGCCAGGACCTCCCAAGGTGATATCCCTCCAATATCCCTGCACACACTAGGGGACTCTGTCTAAGACAGTGGTTCTCAACCTTCGTAATGCTATGACCCTTTCATACAATTCTTCGTGTTGTGGTGACACCCCCCCACACACACACCATAAAGTTATTTCGTTGCTACTTTGTAACTGTAATTTTGCTACTGTTATGAATCATAATGTAAAGATCTGATGTGCAACCCCCAAAGTGGGTTGCTACCCACAGGTTGAGAACCACAGGACTAGGGACTCCTGTCTGAGTCAGAGTGGTGGAGTTCATTGGAATCTTATCAGGGGACCTGGTCCTCTAGAGATGAGTGCCACCTAGGACCCTGAGGGGCCTTTAAGACCACTTTGACCAAGATGGCCAAGTTCAGAGTCAGTCCTTCTGCACCCTCTGCTGGCCNCAGAGCAGACCTGCCTGTGCTAGCTGGACCCCTCTGACATCCTGAGCAGGTCAGGATGGAAGAGGATTTATCTGGTGTTTGGACATAAAGATTAGAGCCTTCTGTAGAACTCGGGCACTTGACTCAAAGAGGATGAATATGGTGCAGTGTCCATCACAGAAGGGCATGAACGTGTGTGCAGATGTCAAGTGCAAAGTGGGCGTGGTGGCACTAGCCCATGATCCCNGATAATCAGGAGGCTGAGGCAGGAGAATCACAATCCTGTCTGGGCTACAGAGTAAGCTCAAGGNNAGCCTGCACAGCTTAGTGAAACCCTGTCTCAAAATTAAATNTAAAGACATCTCATGAGGATAGAATTTAACAGTCAAACAATTGCCTAGCATGAATGAAGCTCTGGGTTCAGTCCAGTTTTAGGGGTAGGGAATAGAATGTGAGGACCCAGAACTGGGACATGGGGACAGTAAAGGGTCTCACAGAGTTATAAATATGGCTTTGAACTGAGGAAGTAGCAGAGAGCCGTGAGGCCATGCAAGTGGACGGCACTTCTAGGAACACAGTGGTTTATCTTCACCAGGAAACTTGGATGGAGGCAGACCTCAGAATACCAGGCTCAGGAGTCCAGGAGCCCCCATGTTTTTTATCTATGGGCAGTGGAGACTGTGAAGTTGGAAGCCTCATTATCTCGCCTGTGTGCTGGGAGACTTGGAGACACCACTGGGGAGGGCCCAGCATGGAGGAAGAGATGGGAGTTGCTCTCACCTTTGTCTGGAGAAGGGAAGGCAGAGCTGTCCCTGAAGAGATAGCAGGGAAGAGAGTCTGAGCAGATACAGGTCAGGTGGGAGCTACAGTGGGAGCCAGTGTGTCTGGGCTCTGGATTTCCCATCGCAGCATCACCGTCAGTACCACTGAGGTGGTCAACTGCTGGCAGGGCACTGCTGCATCTCAATACTGGGGTGTCACGTGGGGTTCAGTGCATGAGGCAAGAGCCATACCCCTAAACAATTGGATTACAGTCTTGACTCACCTTGTCTTGGCCCTTTTGTCACTGGCTGTCATCTCCTGACCCACTTCAGGACACAGACACAGACACACAGACAGACTAACAGTATGACTAACTGCCTTCCTGGGGCCCCCTCCTCCTGTAGATCTGAGGGTCATAGAGGACAGGAAGACATTGAAAGTAGATAGGGACAGAGCTGAGATGGCACAGCCCTGCCCACGAACCCCAGAAGAGCTGCNGCGTGCTGCTGTGTGTGGCCAGGCAGNATCAGAAAAGGGGTTGGAAAAATGAACAATAGCTCACAAGCCCAGAGAGCTTAGGAAGATGAGGCCCCTGGGTAAAAGTAGANAGGCGCACATGTCTGGTCCAGCCGTGGGCACCATGTTAGCAAACCTACTGGTGGTAAAAAGGTCTGTAGACAGTAAGTAGCCACATGGCTGTTCTTGCCACAGCCTGACTGCAGGCCCAGCATAGTGGAGGCAGGGGGATCCTCAGCTATGTATCCTGTTCAAGGCCATCTCCCAGGCTAAGTTTTAATTCGTGTGTGTGTGTATGTGTGTGTGTCTGTCTGTCTGTCTGTCTGTCTGTCTGTGTGTCTGTGTCTGTGTCTGTGTGTCTGTGTCATGTGTCTCCCCATGGCCCTCTTTGTCTCTCTTTCTCTCTCTTCTACATCTGTGACTTGGGTCTTCCTGCACGATGGTGTCACGGAACTGAGGGAAGTGGCCCATGTGGCTGCTGCCATGGCAGGGTCCTCAGAACTCATGGGGGTTGGATGAGAAGCTTGGAACTCAAGCTTGTGGGCTGTAATGCTAAGTCTGGTCCTTTTCTCATGATTGCTCTTGTTTCTTTGTCCAGGGAGAGCGGGGCATGCCAGGGATGCCAGGCAAGCACGGAGCCAAGGTACCCATCCCTCCTTATGCCTATTCCTCTCCCAAACTCTGGAAATCTTAGTTCCTTCTTGGGTTCCTTCCTTTTCACAACCTGTTGGGAACATGGGGTTCCCAATACTCCCTCAGCCCTCCCCCTTCCTGTATCTGTCTTTCCTAACATGAGCAGGGTGGGACTGGTGTGATGTGGCTCCGATTGCCTCCTCCTGGGCTTTCTGGATCATAAAAATCCTTCTCAGCTATCAGCTCTGAGACCCACTTGGGCTTTTCTTTTCTTTCTTTTAAAAAAAATTATTTATTATATATACAGTGTTCTGCCTGGATGTATGCCTGCAGGCCAGAAGAGGGCATCAGATGCCATTATAGATGGTTGCAAGCCACCATGTGGTTGCTGGGAATTGAACCCCAGGTCCTCTGGAAGAATAGCCAGTGCTCTTAACCTCTGACCCATCTCTCCAACCCCACTTGGGGTTTTCTTAGTGGCACTTTGAACAACATCTTCATCTCAAAGTATGTGGTCTTGTGGAAAATATGAAATATGAAATATGAAATATGAAAATGAATTCCATAAACCAGATGTGGTGATACACACATATAATCCTGCACTTTGGAGGTGGAGGTAGAAGGGTCAGGAGTTCAGGGCTAGTCTGAAATACATATCCAGTTCAAGGCCAGCCTGTGCTACATGAGACCCTGTCCATTGGGAAAAAAAAGGGGGGGAAATGGCTCAGCAGAGCCTACTGTATAACTGTGCAAGTATCAGNATCTGAGTTCGAATCCCCAGCATCCAAATAAATGGGGTGGTACATGCCTATAATCCCAGCACTGGGAAGAAGAAACAGGAAAGTCCTGTGAGCTTGCTTACCAGCTAGTCTAGACAATCAGTGAGTGCCAGGTTCAGTGAGAGACCTTGTCTCAAAAAATAAGGTGGAGAGCAATAGAGGAAGAAGCTGACATTGACCTCTGACCTCCACATGTGTGTACATGGGTGTATATCCCTACACACCCATGTGCATACACATATATAGCACACACAAACAAAGAAGGCATAGGGTTTACTCCCAGTTCTTGAGAGCAGAGGTTTAGAGAGCTATGGTTGGCGGTAACCCCATTTATACACAGGGGTACACTACACTTTGGTGAAACCAGAGCCTTCCTATGATGTTACCTGGTAGCCCCCACCCTTTGACCACAGGGGGCTAGCCCAAGCCTCACTGTCCCTCCTGTACCTCCCACTGAAAGTCTTGGTAATCCAGCAGATGGACAGCCCACATTCCATCCTTGGGTGTACTCTTGGGGTGCCCAGCTCAGTGTATCACATTCTCCCACACGCTGGGGCAGTACTGGCTATCAGTCAGCAGATATGTGGAGACCATAAGGCCAGGCAGAGCTACTTAGTTAGCAGCCTCTGATCTCAGAGACCCTCATGCCTTTTTTTTTCCCCTTTACCAGGGGGCTCCTGGAATTGCCATGGCTGGGATGAAGGTGGGTAAACACTGTCACTCTATGTGTTAGGGGCAGGATACGAGGGTATCATGAGACCACAGAGCTGGGGCTCGGGCTCAACAGCATGGCAGCTGGACCCAGGGAGGACAGAGGTTTCAGCCAGGTCTCCAGCCTCTATTCAGGGCCTCCCTAGTCTGCCACTTCACACTCCAGAACCAGCTGTCATGGGCTTCCAAAGCCTTGGAGAAAAGAGCCAACATCTTTTCCCTAAACCCTTAACTAAGCCAGTGGGTACCATGTGGATGCCCAAAGGTATCCAATGTGGGTCTTTGCAGCAGCTCCACTTACAGGGGGCACCACCCCCACCCTTCTTCCTGGGATGCTTCTAACCCACCCATCCTTCTAAGGCAGTGGTTCTCAACCTGTGGGTCATGACCTTTGTGGGTCATACAACCCTTTCACAGGGGTTGCCTAAAACCATCAGGGAACACAGATATTTACAGTACAATTCATAACAGTTGCAAAATTACAGTTATGAAGTATCAGTGAAAATAATTTTACGGTTGGAAGGGGTCACCACAACATGAGAAACTGTATTAAAGGGTCAAAGCATTAGGAAGGTTGAGAACCACTGATCTAGGGGTAAAAAGGAGACCCTCAGGAGCAGCTTTCCAGAAGGCCTTTGTCCTGGAGTTTCCCCTGAGCAGAGGAAGTGCCCCTCCCCCCAAGCANAGAGCCCTTGTTCCTACTTTGTCTCTCATTTCTTCATTCCTGTCTTCTTTGTTCCCATACAGGGCGAGCCTGGGACTCCAGGAGCCAAGGTACTGATAGAAATGGAATCCTGAGGNGCACAGAGAAATGAGATTGGCTGTGGGGTGAGGCTGACAGGGACCACCATTTTGCTTCTTGTCCCCCTAAGGCCCAGCCAGGGTATATATGAGCATACTGTAAGGAATTTCCTCTTCCTAGTCCTGTCTGTATGCATGGCAGCTGCCGAGGTTGGGGGAGTGTCAGGTAGGGGGACCAGGGAGGACATGATATACTGTCCTCTGCAAGTAACCTCTTATCTAGAACAATAAAAGATGTAGCATGACAGAAATGTCAAACGGACTTGAAAATTCCTGAGTCAAAAAATCTTTCATGGGGCCCCAGGGAAAGAAGGGACAGAGAATAGGACAGAATGCCTCAGGGGACACCAGCCCCAGGGGCTCCACCCTGTAGCTACTGTGCTGGGTAGGCATGATGTGGAAGAAGGGACTATGGCATGGACCAGCAAACCTGGGGACACAAACCCTTCCAGATGTCCTTGGCTACCAGTGAAGGGCCAGGGGACAACGACCCTACCTCATCATCTTTGTTGCCAAGCATCCCTGTATCTTTTGTTCCAGCTATTGGGAATGCCCAGACTAAATCCCACCCCAGGGGTGGTCCAGACAAGGCTGGGTGCTGGGGCGTCAGCCTGACTTTCCTTTTCCTCATCCTCAGTCGTCCTTACCAAGCTCCTGCCTGGCTTTCTACCTCCTCCCCTGCCTCCATACCGTGTGACCAAGCAGCCTGTCCCCAAGGGCAAGTGGCAAGGATATGACAACCTAGAGACTCAGTATGGCATCTTTGATGCCCCCCCCCCGATCATATTCTTGTGTATAGGAATGGCACTAACCACACTCTTAGCTGTGGAGACAAGAATTCGAATGCCAACCTGCATCAACTCCCTGCTGGTGGGGTGCGCTTTCCACTGGGCACTGCTCTGGCATGAACTACACCCTTCAAAATTCATATGCTGCAGCCCAGAGCCTCCAAGTGCCTGCACTAGAGGACAGGGTTCTTAGGGGAGAATAAAGGTTAAATGAGGTCACACAGTGGGACCCTAATCTGATGGCACTGGTGGCCTTATCAGGTGAAGATAGTCTTCCTCTTTGCCAAGTGACAGCAGACAGATGACAGCCATCTACAATCGAGGAGAGCCCTTTCCTTCTCCCTCACACAGGCACCCAGATGGCAGTCTGGCACGATAAGAGACTAGACCTCTGCTCTCTGAGCCACCCAGGCACAGTATTTTGTTATGACACCATGCTGACTTATACAGACGCTGTGGAGGCCAAGTGAAGACCGTACCCTAAACGGTGGACCATGGGAGACCTGGGGGAGACTAGCTGTGCCATTAGCTCAGTAAGGGACTGTCCAAAGTCACCTATCTCATGGGGCAGGCTGGCTCCACCTAATAAATGAGGCTTGGATTCTAGTAACCCTACAGGATTTGTGCCATGGGGACAGACAGCCAAATTCTTCAGTGCTGGGCAGAACTAGAGCAGGGAATATTGCATCAATGATCCACAGACCAAATGTATTAGCTAGCAAAACTTACATCCTCTCACAGCCCTGGAGGCCAGAAGCCCAAANGCAAGGGGTAGGAGGGGAGTGTACTCTGAAGGCTTTATGACAATTTTCGTGTCCCCTCGGCTTGCAGAAGCCTCACCTCATATACTTCCATTTTCACATAGCATCTGTGTGTCTGTGTCTGTGTCTGTCTGCCTGTCTCCAGACTTCCCCATCCTATAATGTCATGGGAACTCTGGGTTCTATCTACTCCAGTGTGATCTTCATATTTGGTCTTAACTGATCTTGAACGACCCTATTTCCAAAAAGGGTCATTTTCTGAAGTACTAGAGGTTAGGACTTCAACACCGAACTTTGCTGGAACACAAATTTGGCCCATGACACAAACGTCTCAAAAAGGACATGCTGGTGTATGGATTGTGTCTAGAGGCAGGAAGAGGCAGACAGAAAAGACAGGGGCCAGTGTGTGTGTGTGGAGGGGGTGGTGCAGGGAAAGAGGGCAGACATGAAGACACAAAGAAGAGCAGAGTGGATACAAGGGAGAAAGAATTCCCAAGGTCTGGCTTTCCAAACTGCCCTCCTCCCTGCTTCCAGGAGCTCTCGGGAGAGGGGGACTCAACTGTGGACAGTGGCCAGGGTTTCTTCTCCATCCTGAGAATTCTAAGAGCCAGGCTCACATGGAAACAGAGCAGGGATGTCAGCCATTGCCCATGTGAAGTCCCTCAGGAAAGAATAAGTCAGGATGGAGGTCCAAGAGGAAGTAGAGCCCCAAGGAGGGGCTGATAGACAAGAGCCAGGGGAGCCACAAGGGAGGCAGAGGCAGAGGCAGGTGGATCTCTGTGAGTGTGAAGCCAGCTTGGTCTACAAATCGAGTTCCAGGACAGCCAGAGCTGTTACCCAGAGGAACCCTGTCTTGAAAAAAACAAAAAAACAAAAAAAACAAAAAAAAACAAAGCAACAACAAAAGAGCCAGGGAGTGATATGCTAAGAGGGTAGGGGTGCTGCCTCCCTAGACATCCTGAAGAAGCTGTTCTTAAATCCACCCCCCTCTCTCTCTGCAGGGTGAGAAGGGGGCCACAGGCTCCCCTGGGCTCTCCGGCCTCTTGGGGCAGAAGGTAGGTGGGTACACATTTTCAGCGGTGGATGGTGGGTTCCCTGCAAGCCTTGCTGTCCTCCTGGCCCTATACATTCCCAGACTCAGGGAAAGCAGCAGGGGCACAGCCAGATGGAGGTGTGGGTCCCACAAGATGGCCCAAGAATGCACCAATTTGAAGAATTCAGGAGCTATGACCTTGCTTGGATTTCTTCGNGTAGGCTCTGAAAGTCAGCTCATTTGAAGCCACTTAAATTAGTTATGTGTGCATTTGTAAGCACGCATGTGCTCCTATGCCTGGTGCACGTGTGTGCATTCATATGGAGGCCAGAGGTTAACGTTGGTTGTCCTTCCTCAGGAGCAGTCTACTGTGTTTTTTGAGAACGTGTACCTCTATGGGGTTCTCGACTTGACAATTAAGCTAGACTTGCTGGCTAGTGAGTCTCTGGGATCTGCCTTCCTCTACCTCCCCAGCACTGGGATTATAAGCACTTGGTACCACACTCGGCTTTTCACTGTAGGGGTAGAGGCAGGGGCTGCTGGGAATCCAAATTCTCATCCTTGAGCTTGTGAGGCATATCTGCTTAGGTTCCTTAAAGTTATTTTTAAAAGTAGGTCATTTTAAAAAGACTCAAGGTCCAGTACGTCTGGGGAGAGCTCCATAAGAGAGGCCCCCAGCAGAGTCAGGATCAAGGGCTCTGAGCATNNAGGACTGAAGAGGCAGACAAAGCATCCTGTCACTCTGCATATTCTCAGCCCACCTAGGAGCACTCACTGCTCAAGTCCCCAAGTAATTTGTGCCTCCATCCTCACCCGCCCTGTCCCTCTCCCCAGCCTCAATCACCAATGTGCCAGTCCCACGGGTAGCAGGGCTGACCCAGAAACCCTTGAGTGGCCTTTCTGCAGTCGCCTGGCCTCAGGACTGTCCTGCCTGCTGCTCTTCTTCCTTGGACAGGAGTCAATCAATTGCCCAGTGGACAGCCGGTGGTGATGTAACTCTGCTTTCCATCCCCAGGGAGAAAAAGGTGATGCAGGCAATGCCATTGGAGGAGGCAAGGGGGAACCTGGCCCCCCAGGGCTCCCTGGGCCCCCTGGGCCAAAGGTGAGTCTTTGCTGGCATCTATATCAACAGAGATATGGAGCCCCAAAGAGGGGCAGACAGACAGTGCCTCGANATCAAGGAGTTGAGCATGTCTGGTTGCTGCCTTCCCAGCATCCTAGAGAAACGGCTGCAGCCTAACTCAGCAGGAGCTGTGACTTTGCCAAAGACAGCACCACCACCACCCCATGCTCTCAGGCCTGGGGTCATAGGTCATGAGGTTGCCACAGCTTGGGTCTCAATGGGGACTTGAGGATGCCTGGCCACCATGTCTATGTCTTCTGATATAAGGANGAAGAGTCAGAAAGCTGTATTTGCAAACTCTGGTCCACTTTCCAGGGCTACCAAAAGAAGTGCTAGAGTGGCCTCTGCCTTCACGTCTCAACCCACACAGCCCATCCTGGACTCATGGGGATCTCTACCCCAGTTCTCAGGGCCTTCATGTCCCCTTCTGTTGCCCAGGCAGACAGGACCTGGTACAGTGTGTCTTTCCAACAGACTCCCGACTCTAGCAGGTGCCCCAGCTGCCCTGAGTGCCCTCACCTCCTCTCTCTTCTTCCCAGGGAGAAGCTGGTGTCGATGGCCAGGCTGGGCCCCCAGGACAGCAAGGAGACAAGGTAGAGTCCCCCAGTCAGGAGCAGCAGGATGAGGGTGGTTCAGGGTGTTCAAACACAGTTCAGGAGACCAGTCACCCCTAGCCTGACTCACCACGGTGCTGACCCCAAGCTAGCCAGCTTTGACTCCTAATTGCATCTTTTGACTTGAACCTCAGAGAAGCATCCGCTGAGACAACAGGCATGCAAAAGCCTGCCTGGAGAATGGGACACTTGAGCTGACGAATGAGTCTGAACCCTGGNTTATAGTAGCTCCCCAAACCACAGATCTGGATGGAGAACTCCTTTCTGTCCAGTTCTTCCTACCTCTTTCACAGGCACATGATAACCAAAATGCTGAGGTGGCAGGGACACAGAGGGCGGTTCCTCAGAGGGGCAGTGGCAGGGTCATCTGAGTTGAGTTGACAAAGCATTCAATTTCTCTTTGTCTTTGACTAGGTGTTTGGTCTTCAAAGTTCACATTGTCACAGAAAAATTAGATGTGTGATTTATCCTTCACTTGATGCCATTGTCCCATGNCACTTGATCCTATTTCCAGCAGGAACAACCCCCAGCCCCTGGCCCACTCTAGGACATCAGTATCCCTCTAGCTGTTCCCTCCTGACATCCCTAGACTCCGTCACCCTGTGGTTCCCTCTGTCCCAAGGAGAGTGGTCCCTAAAAGGACCACACGGGCTCACTGAGGCCATCATTGAACACCAGGCAATGAGCCCTTGCAACCNGTGCAGAATGGAAATCAGAAGAAGCAAAGGGCTAGCCTGTTGCCAAAGTTGTGACTGGTTTAGGGACCTGAGGAAAGGGGGCCAAAGGGACAGAGGAGAATCACTAATGACTAACAGAAGACAGAAAAGAAGGAGTAGCATTAATTGCAAAAGGAGTAAGGCCCTGAGGAACTCAAACTCAGAGGAAGGAANTGTGGGCAGGTATTAGGGAAGTTTCTGGAAGGGAGCGGAGCCTGCACTGAAACATACAGAGAGGTTCGTCCTGTTGGCTTGAGCCAAGATGAATGAGCCTCTTGGCCCCTCTATGGCCCCTAAAGTGTGGCTCACCTGTGGTCATTAGGTGTTCTCACATTGAGTCTTATCAACNATTTCATTCATTTGTCACACAACAGGGGCAGCCAGGAGCAGCTGGGGAGCAGGGACCAGCTGGCCCCAAGGTATGTTCATCTGTCACCTGGAGTTGTAGCATGAAGGGACTTAACCCTGAGCTCTTGGAGAGGTGGGAAGGGAATGGGGCGCTGGCCCTAGGAGGGAGGTCTGCCCAGCCATGGTGATTGTACTCTTCCATCTCTGGGCCTGTCTAGTCTCGAATGCTCAAAGCCTTGAGCACCCTGACAAACAGTCCTGGATGCTCTACACCACCCTGTGTCCAGGCAGGTACAGGGACCACCACCATAGGCTACAGGCCCTCAGGCCCCTCCTGTCCCAGGCTCTGGCTGAGAGCTCCTCTGCCTTTTAGGGCTCCAAGGGTGAACCTGGCAAGGGAGAGATGGTAGACTACAATGGAAACATCAACGAGGCACTTCAGGTGAGTGGGTTCCACTCCAGANGCTGGAGATCTCCAAGTCCTAGCGCAGGTCTTAGCCCAGCTAGTTAATACTTGGCTCTGGCTGAGCAAAGAGCCATTGGGAGTACCCAGGTTCCCATAAAGTGTCGACCATCATGTGCTCTGGGGCCACATGACTCCTAGGCACCCCCTTCACCTGGTAGGAGCTGCCTGAAACACATCAGTATTCCATCAGTTTCATCCTGTTTCAAGTTCATGAGCCTCNATCTTTTAAATTAAGTGCCTCTATCTTGGCACAGTTATTCATGTCTGGATCATGTGGTGGTAAGTGGAAGAGCCACCCCATGTGCTGAAGGATTTTGAGTATATCTCAGTCCACTGGCANCACCCCAACTTTAANCAGGACCAGGCAGTTCCAGAGTTCCCCTTGGGGCAAAACTACGCCAGATTGAGAATTGCCCCTTCGAACTGCCTAGGTGTATGAAACTGTGTGGAGGTATGCAGAGCTGTATGAAGTCTGTGGGTGTATGAAGTCTGTGGGTGTATGTGGAGGTGTGTGGAGGTGTGTGAAGCTGTGTGGAGGTGTGTGGAGCTGTGTGGAAGTGTGTGGAGCTTTGTGGAGGCTTGTGAAGCTATGTAGAGGTGTGTGGAGTTGTGTGGAGGTGTGAGGAGGTATGTGGAGGTGTAAGGAGGTGTGAGGAGCTGTGAGGAGGTATGTGGAAGTGTGTGGAAGTGTGTGGAAGTGTGTGGAGGTATGGGAGTCTTTGTTAGGACCAAGGGGTAATCTGTCTGCCGAGCTTTAAGGAAGCACTTTGCCAGCAACCTCTGCTCTGGGTTCTGGGAGAAAAAGAAAGAACAAGGGAAGCCCCTGCAGGGATTAGGAAGAAAAGGGGTGNTGTGTCCTTCTTGCCTTCGGTTACGAGATTGCACTCCACAGTAAGCGGGTCTAGTCTACCTAGGACAGCATTAGGCTTTTGAGAAGCCCCATCTAGATGTCCCCTATCCAGATGACAAACCTCTGAGAGGTGTGGGGGTGACACAGGGCTGAGAGCCAGTCTGTGAGGTCTTCCTCCACCCTGTCCCTTCAGAGGGACGTGACTGTAGAGGAGACCTGACAATGGGACACTTGCCCTCCAGCTAATTGTACTGTCCTGTTTTTTCAGGAGATCAGGACACTGGCCTTGATGGTAAGTTGGGCTCCTCCCTCAGGCATGGGACTGGGCATGGAGAGCTCAGTCTAGACTTCTGACCTCCAGAAGGNGTTTGCTGAGCTTCTGAGCCATGTCAGGCCCAGGTGCACCAAGTGTGGACAGGGGCAGGAGCTGTGTGTCCCTGTATCAGGGCTGTTGGTGGTGACAGCTCCTCATCTACCCAGTGGCTCACATGGCACAATGTGAACTCTGGGTGGAATTTACAGCATCTCCAGGGACACAGTTTGTTTCTCTCTCTCCTGAAAAATGAGTAGCAGCTGTCTATGCAATCTCAGTATCTGTGCCTGGAAAAACCCTGGAATTCCATGCTGGGTTCTGCACATGTGCTGACCAGTGGCAGGCTGGAAAGAAACATTTGTAGTTATGACAACTGTCACCAACTTCATCCTCCACAGTGGAGAGGAGAGGGCCCCAAAGTTCTGGAACCGTGGGAGTCTCTGTTCCTCTAATATTTGGGAACTGTATACAGCAGGATGACATACAAGGTGGCCTGCACCTGTAGTCCCAGGACTCAGGAGGCAGAGGCAGGAGGGTCACCCCAAGTTCAAGGCCAGCCTGGTCTATGTAGTGAGTTCTGGCCNAGCTGGAGCCACCTACAAGACCTTGTGTCAAACAAACTCTATTTCCAGGAATACCTCATCCCTGGACACTGGTACAAACCACAAGGTTCTAGAACCAATGAGCTTCATCTGGGAACATTAAAATACATGATTTTAAGGCTAGGGAGATGGCTCAGTGGTTAAGAGCACTGAGTGCTCTTCCAGAGGACCTGGGTTCAATTCTCTGCACCCACATGGCAGCTCACTACTGTCTGTAGCTCCAAGATCTGATATCCTCACACAGACATACATGTAGGCAAAATACTAGTGCAAATAAAATAAGGATAAATAAATTATTTTNAAAAATATTATTTTAAAAGGCCATTAGAAGTATCGCAGATAGCTCAGTTAGTAACATGCTTGTTGGACTTTTGAACATGAGGACCCAAGTTTGATCTCCAGAACCCACATAAAAAGCTAACTGTTGGACCAAGGAGATGGCTCTGCAGTTAAAGATGTTTCCTGTACATGCCTAGCGACCTGAATTTCATTCATAGAAAAAAAGAACCAGTTCTACAAAGTTGTCCCCTGACCTCCACATTCATGCTGTAGCTTATGTGTGCATGCATGAGTGTACACACACACACACACACACACACACAGAGAGAGAACTGAGGAAATGTTATGTTTGAAAGTGAATGATCCCTGTAAACCAGCCCTCTGGTAACAGTCACCTCTCCTACTAGAAAGTTCTTCCTTTCCTTCCTAGGGTCCTCCTGGTCTTCCTGGACAAACAGGCCCGCCCGGACCTCCAGGGACTCCAGGCCAAAGGGTACGACTTGCCCTGGTGCGGGTTAGAGAGTGGGAACTGGGGAGGTGGGGGGTGCAGAGTGGGGTGTTTAAAATGCTGAGCAGATGACACATTCTGAGCACATCACCACGGGGCATCCCCATCTCCCCCCCTCATCTTCCCAGGACCACCACCCTTACCTGTCATTCTCTATACCTTAGGCTCTACCACCCACTCCAGTCCCCTCACTCCCAGCCTCAAGTTCTGCCATTCTTCCCAGGTAGTCAGTCTTTGGTCTTGTGCTTTAGAGAACCCCTCAGATACAGTGAGGTCTGGAACACACCTCTGGTTGCAGTCACCAGACCCAGGTTGCCCCTTTCCANCTCTCAACCTCCCTCCCTCGGTGCCTTTGCCATTATCCTCACCCTCCACCTACCCTTTCCTCTGCTTTTCTAGAAGAAACCTTGTGTTTTCTCTCTGCCTCTGAGAGCCTGCCCTCCTCCAGGTAGCCTTCTCCAGGAAGTCACTCCAGATCCATCCAGCAAAATTAACTGCCTCTCTCCTCTGCTCCTTCCTACATCATGTTACCACACCCTTACCTCCCCCAACCTAAATGAGGAAGGGTCTGAGATGGCTGAGAAGCTCCTCGTAGGCAGTGAGGACAGGAGAGTTGGGCTAAGGTGATCAGGAGCTGTGGGATGTTCAGGGCTCTCAGGGACAGCTGTGTGAGATTGTAGCTAAAACATGAGTCACAGGATGCTCAGCTCCCCTCACCACTGTACTTTGGGATCCTCACCTGTGACACCAAGGCAACCAAAGGTGTGCCTTCCAGAAGCTATGGGGTCATGGGCAGGGTGCCAAGGAGGTGGGCATTGGTATCTCTGCTTTTAACCGTTTCTGTTGCCCCTGCTGCAGGGGGAGATTGGACTGCCAGGCCCTCCAGGACATGATGGGGACAAGGTAAACAGCACTGTCTACAGTAAGGATTCTACAAGTGGTTCTCACCCAGGGAGTGTGGGTAGGAGGGCTCAGGAGTAGGCCCAGCAAGGGAAAGTAAGGAAGGCCAGGAATAAGGGTTCCAGCTGTACCCTGGCAAAGCCAGTCTNGGGAACTCTTTATCAGCTCCCATCCAGTGCCTGTGAACCCAGCCTTTGACCACCAAGCCTTTTCTGATCTCTCTCCCTCGCTCATCTTTTCTCCATTAATAATAGCCCTAAGGAGTGCCATTAATATTTCTATAGGGACCTCGGGGAAAACCAGGAGATATGGGACCTGCTGGCCCCCAAGGACCCCCAGGAAAGGATGGGCCTCCAGGAATGAAGGGAGAGACCGGACCCCCAGGGAGTCCTGGGGAGAAAGGGGAGACAGGACAAGCAGGCCCCCAGGTAAGTGTCTGGGCAGCTAGCACCCTGCATGCACCACTTCCATCCTGACATGGGCTCTGCATGCTGCCAGCTGCTCCCAAGTTCAGAGAACCAAGGTTTACTTGCTGCCACCTGCCATGCCACTCACTTTATGAAGGCTGGTATCCTGTAGTGTCCTGTGCCAACCTCATCTGTGTCCTTGGGAAGGTCACTGATCCTTGTAGAGCCTCAGTTTCCCATCTCTAAGATGGGAATAACAATGCCTTTCCTGGATCCGCCCCCCCATGGCATGTTGAAAAAGACATAGACAGGGCTATGCCTACTTCTACAGAAGCATGTGGAAGCCCTACATCAGAAGAGTTTGCATGAATGGAAAAGGCCCCCTGCCCAGTCCATCTAGGCTGCTGACTTAGCTAAGGAGCTTTCTCTGGGCCTCAGTGGTACCATCCNTGAAATGGCACCACCCTTGGAGGAAAGGAGTCATGCATGTATGCATGCCATAGTTGGGCACGTTTGCTCAGCGTGATGACTCTGAGCTTCACTGACAGAGATCTTTGTCGATCTGTAGGGTCTAGACGGCCCAACTGGGGAGAAAGGAGAACCAGGTGACCAAGGGANGCCTGGAGCGACAGGATTGCCTGGGCCCATCGGGCTCCCGGGATTCACAGTAAGGCGAGAGGACCGGGTGTCATGGGTGTCCACAGGCAGCTGCAGATGAGGGCACAGGGGCGAGGGGCTCCTCACTGGGGTCAACAGCCTAAGAGTGCCTGGCATCATGCCAGGCTATATTAGCCTGGGCCTGTCAGCTGGCTTGGAGTCCCGATTGGGTCCAGAGTTCTAGCTTCTTCAGTACACAGTGTGGTAGCTTCTATCTTCAGTTACTGCTTAGCNGAAGGGTGCTGGACTCAGACTTGGAATTCCCCTCTTAGAACTAGAAAGAGACAGGCATGTCCCTGGGGTGTGCAGGCCAGCCAGCCTAGCTTAATCAGTGAGCCCCAGGTCCCCCAAAAAGTAGGGGGAGAGAAAGCGAGCAAGCAAACAAGGCAGGCACCTGGGGGACGTTTGCAGTTGACATCCTGCCTCATACATCCACACACCAACACAAAAAGAGTAAAAGAACCTCAGAGGTCAGATGTGACTCAGTGGACCCTGAAAATGAATGTCTACCCAGCAGGGTCAGGCAGATAGGTAGATGACACACAGCTTCTCCGTGTGCCCACTTCCAATACGGAAGCTGAGCTCCTGGTCTTGGTATGGTCTCTTCCTTGTCCACCTCCCCNACTGGCTCCCCTAAGGCTCTGGGATCTGAGCTTATATTTACTTTCTGTCAATGTTCCATAACTCATCACAAACAGCAGCTTAAAAGGACACACCTTTATCCTTATGTATATTCTGCAGCTCAGGAGCCAAGGCCTGTCATCGTTGGGTTCCCCAACCAAGGCTGCAGTCAAATCAGTGGTCATCTGTGTTCTTACCTGTAGCCTGTAGTCTTCTTCCAAGCCACTAGCTGTTGACAAGATTTGGTCCTTTGCCATAGTTAAGATTAAGTTCCCCAGCTCCTGCATGTCACCTACAATTCCTGGCCCCATGGCCCTCCCCATGGTGGACAGTTCACCTCACAATAGCTTATTTCTTGAAGGTCAGTGAGAGGGTTTTTTTCTAGAATCTAGAACTAGCAAGATGGAGCCGTGTGCACACATGTGTCTACATGTGTGTAAATATCTGTAATGTGTCTTAGCATGCATTACATTTTCCTGTGTATAACACATGTATGTGATGGTGTGTAAAATAGTCACAGGAGTGACAGGCATCATGATGCCATATTCCCTCTTCCAATACCGAAAAACAAGTCACAGTTCCACCCTGCAGCCTGTCTGCTGCAANAAGCATACACANGACTAGCCCTTCTCCCGCCACTGGAGTCTCAGATCCTTGAGGACGGTTGTCACAGGGTCATCTTGGTCCACTGTCCTGTAGGCTGACTACCTGTACAGCCTCTCCAGGAGCAGCCTTGTCCTTGTTGCTTATCACAGATGTGAGGGTGGCCCTGTGGCCAAACTCCTGGNTACCATCTCTCACACTGGGGTNTCTTTGTGCCCACAGGGAGAGAAAGGAGAAGCTGGGGAGAAAGGTGACCCAGGAGCAGAGGTACGTCCACCCTGCTCTTCCTTCCGTGTGATCCCATGACAAGGGCCTNACTATCAGTTTTTCTCCAAGTTGCTTAGCATCTCTGACTGGGCAAGGCCAGAAGCTGGGCAACTGTCGGGTGCTGAGCCCCAAGGCTTCCCTGGTCACACACTGACCGGTTCCTACAGTGCTCAGAAAACACCCTGAGGCTATAGTAGTTGTAAGAAAATAAATAGAACCGCCTGGCTGTGCCACAGAGGTTGAGCTATTTGGGCAAGTTCTAAATGGACAGTAGGACTTTGTCGAAAAGTATCAAAGGGATGCTTTCCATAAAATCGAGATTCTCTGAGAGGCGGAGAGCAAGGGTGAGCAGCAAGAAGTTAGTCTGGAAAAGGGCTTTGTGGAGGATGGAGAGTGCCTTCCATATTTGTACAGGGGAAGCAGCAGAGATCTTCAAGATGGGAGGGAGTTTGGCAAGAAGGCCTGGGCAGTCCAGTAGCCACCTGAGAGCAACGTGAGAGACCACCAAACTTTATGGTCCCCCACGAGGTCCCCTGGCCTGTCACCCTTTAATGGCACCAGCCCCATCTGAATTTAGTGAAACGGAACCAAGTATGCTACCACTGTTCCCTATTTAGGAATGGATTGCACCCTAAAGAAGTAGTCCTAAGTTCTGGGAAAGCATTATACACATAAATGTTCCTTCTGGAAGTATTTCAAGTCAAAATTGAAAACAGACAGTGTTCCTAACAAGAANGAAGGGATTAAATCCTTAGGCTAATAAGCTAGTAGTACTAGCTTTGTCCATGGTTGAGGGCCTTCCTCATGCCAAACACCATTCTNGGCCCTGTCCAGGTAGACAGTTGCTCTCCTACTCAAGGACCAATGTGTTATCAAGGAAGGGGGCTCATGGGGAAAGACACCCAAAAATAGAAAATTCAGTTTCACATCAACTATAAAAGACTAGAAAACCAAATTATATTTATGTATCCTTGTAGGCACATAAATATATTCAACTATAGCTAATACATCCAAAAAGGTAGGGAGGAAGTCAGGTAAACTATTAGCAGTCCCTCTCAATTTATGTGACAGAAATGTATTATTTTTCTCCCTTTCAATTCCTTTTCATTCATAAAATATTTAATAAGTCTGTGTTATTTTAAACACTTTTTTGTTTGTTTGTTTGTTTATTTGGTTTGGTTTTCAAAGCAAGNTTTCTCTATGTAGCCCTGGCTGTCCTGGAACTCACTCTGTAGACCAGACTGGCCTTGAATTCGCAGAGATCCACCTGCCTCCAGAGTGCACCACCATTCTCAGTGGGGCTTGGGTTTCTACAAGCACTCTTATAATCAGATCCATACATTATTTATTTATATTAAGAATAATAAGTGTGTGAGGGTGGGTGGGTGTCTAGAGCCTTCACGCATGCTAGCCAAATGCTCTGACCACTAAACTACAGCCCCATCCGAGTACCCCAGTTTCATTTCCGTTACTGTGATAAAATACCCTGACAAGCT
>LZPO01027354.1:201828-215302 GCA_001675575.1 Neotoma lepida
TGTCCTCTGACACACACACACTCACACACACACACACACACACACACACACACACGGTTGCATCTCTTGCCCAAAAATGGCCCTACACCCCTTTCCTGTTCGTGGAATGAGGAAGAGCCTTGTAATGATGGGCAAAGACCCAGAATCCAAAACAGGAAGCTTGCTAAGGACACACAAGACCAGAAAAGGTGTCTGCCCTTCTCTCTGCAGGTACCCTTCTCCCACCCATGTCCCACTTGTCTCTAAGTGACTCAGTGAACTTGGCCCAGGAGCCATATTTACAACAGAAATACTGGTCAAAGCCAGACATGGCACCTCAGGCCTGTCATCCCAGCATTTGGGAGGACAAGGAAGAAGGTCCAGGAGTTCACACAGTCATCGTCACCTACACATCAAGTGTGAGGCTAGTCTTGGTTGTAGGAGAACACTCAGTCGAAAAAAACAGCAAAAAGAGGGTCAATGAGGAAGGGTATCATTTCTCCAGCAATGTAATTATCAGGACATTGACCAGTTGATTGATTGTGACCACAGAGCTGCCTGCAGGCTGGCCAGCGGAAAAGGTCCAAGCATGCTGAGACTGCTTCCACACTCTGCCATGCAGGCCTGGGGATGGGGGAGTGTCTAGGGGGTGCATGCCTTGCTTCCTGAGTCCTTCTGTCCCCTACTTTCCCTCCGCCTCCAGTCTTTCTGGCCTGGGCCAGCTTCTTTCTTCTTTTTACTCCTCTGTCTCTCCCACAATGTATGCACCCCACTAAAACCCCATGCCCCTCATCCTCCCCGCACCCCCTGGTTTGTGTCTCCTGAAGTCAGTTTTCCACAGTCATCAGGAATGTTGAAGGGANCCCTGTGGATCACTGTCTGGCCCTCCCTTCTTACCAGCTGGAGTTGGGGGTGGGGGCACCTCTGGTATGTCCCACTCTGGGGTGGGCAGTAGGGGACTTGTAGGTAAAGCAGTAGTTCCAGAATCTTCCAGAACACCTAATGTGGGGTGATGCCCCATAGTGTGGGTGGCCCATACTCTGTGACCTGTAGGCAAATTATCTGAGACCTGGAACCAACCCTTCAGTGACCCTGCCCATCTCCTTCATTAGGAANCTGTACCCATGACTCTGAGAACAAGGGCCATGCTCCTAAGGTCACTTACCTGGGTCTTCCATTCCAAACACTGGTGACTCAGCTCGTCCACACTAAGGGAATCCTCATGCCAGAACCTTTGCATTGGTGGGNGTGCCAATGGATTTCAGTGCATGTGCACACGTGTCCTTTTCAACACCCATCATTCTGAAAAGCCATTCAGAGTAAGGTGTGGACAAATTACAGACAACCTCAGAAATAAAAAAATACTGAGGTCACATTGAAAGATCTGGGAAAACATCAGAACTATTGTTAACCTCTACTGTCTAAGAAACTTAACACACAGCAGCCTACAACTGCAGGAATGCTGCAGACACAAGACCCCTCGGGGAGCACTTGTTCCCACACTAGGTAGTACAAGACTGTCATCACCATGGGTGACAGAAGCCACCCTCCCTTACTGAGTAATGCAGCATCCCACCAATGAGCATCTCTTGTACACAAGTCACACACCAATTTTGGAAGTGAGTGTAATGTACCCATTTTACAGGTGAAAAAAAACTGAAGCTCNGAGGAGTTAAAGTTAGTAACTAGCAGAACTAGCTGTGCCTTTGGCCTTGCCATGATGGACCAGTAATATACAAGTCTCCGGGCATGAGATAACCCATCTTCCACAGAGGAGAGTGTCCAGGGAGACTCCCTAGGGACCTACATGGCCTATTTCTAAAGACTGAGACATGAAAATTTAACTGCAAATTCATTTCCAAGTGACTTTTAAGAGGAACGCCCTAGAGCCCTTCTTTAGATGAACCCCAAGACATAAAAATAGGGTTCAATTAGGAGGAGGATTGCCGATGCTTTTCAGAGAGAGATGAACTCCTAGAGCTAGCAGTAATAGTGTCCCACAATACACCTGTGGAGATCAGAAGACAACCTGTGGGAGTCACTTCTCTCCTACCATGTGGAGAGTGAAGGCAGGTTTCCAGGCTAAGTGGCAAGCACCTGTAGCACGAATCATAATTGGTCTTAATAAAAACCCAGAGCCAGATTATCAGGGTAAATGCTAAAAGATCAGAGAGACAAAGGAACAAGCCACAGCCACCTCTCACCTCGCCAACTCCTCAGCTGAAAGGAGGTGAGCTCCTGTCTCCTCTTGCCTTATATTCCTTTCTCCACCCAGTCATATCACTTCCTGTCTCTACCACCCTAGTCCTGGGATTAAAGGCAATTGTGCCTCCCAAGTACTGGGAGCAAAGGCATGAGATCCCAAGTGCTGAGATTAAAGGTGTGTGCCACCACTGCCTAGCCTCTATGGCTAACTAGTGGCTGGCTTTGCCCTCTGATCTTCAGGCAAGCTTTATTTGCACAAAATAGAACCACAAGCACCTTTACCTGCTGGGCCATCATGACCACCCAACAGTACAGTTATAAGTAGTGATGATGTGAGACCAGAATAAACCAGAGAGATGCAGCATAAGGGAGGATCAACCTGAGAATATATACATGCACAGGTGCACACGCATGCACACACCGTCCTGCATACATGCGTACNGACTGCAGTCATGCATGCACGCGCACATGCCAGGACTCTGAACAGAGTCCTGCTAAGGGAATAGCAAAGGGATGTGAACTAATTGGAGCAAGAGGGGGCTAGAGAGATGGCTCAGTGGTTAAGAATGTGTACTGCTCTTACAGAGGACCTGAGTTCGGTTCCCAGCACCCACAGGGGACAGACCACAACCACCTGTCACTCCAGGTCCAGGAGGCTCTGACACCTCTGGCCTCTGTGGACATCTGCACACACATGCACCTATTTAAAAAGAAACTAAACCTTAATTGGGACAAGAGGTTGTCAGCCCAAAGCCCTTCACAATTAAACCCTTAAAGAGATGGAACTGTAACACATCATCCTTNCCTGGCCTTCAGATCAGCAGAATTGGGCGCCACTGTCTTTAGTGGGCTCCTCCTTCCATGTCAGCTCAGAGATGTCCCTGCTCTCACCTCCCTCTCCTCCCTCCCCTCATCCTCCCTCCTTTTGCCAAAATCTTAGGTGCNTAGAGTTAGGAGGTGGGTGTGTCCCATAATCCTACCAGGATGCTAACTTAATTAAGAAAAGCTACTTGTCCCTCTGTCCTTTTATGTCTCACTTTCTGTCTTTAACATGTGAATGGTCCTAAAGTTTTGATGATGTGCTGTTGTTGTTTTTTCCCCCTTACCTTGGACTAAACCATTGCTTACAGGGGGAGAGGGGGAAGAAAGGCTCTAGAGGGCCTAAAGGGGACAAAGGGGACCAAGGAGCACCTGGACTAGACGCCCCCTGCCCGCTGGTATGTTTTCGTTTTTCCTTTGCATGGTTCTGAATTTTTTTCCATAGGGCTTCTGGTTGGGAACAAAGGAGGCAAATGCACTGAGGAGCAGAGCTCCACAGATGCCACCAAGCCTGTCTGTGCCTTGGCAGTCNTGCCTGCAGAGGGTGGGCCTCAGAGCCACAGCTGCAAGCCATTCTGCTAAATCCCTTGCCTCTGAGTCCCTCTCCTTTGAAGATTCAGAACAATGGACGGTGGAAGGAGAGAACCCACAGGGTTTGGGGAGAAGGTCTCAGGCTCTGGCCCCATCGTGCTTTGCAAACCCACNTGGTNTTGGTGGCACAAGATTTGCATCCTTTGTGTCATGGTCATCTCTGTGGCCTGCAGCTCTAGCTGTCTGAGACCTCACTTGGTCAGGATGCAAGACCCCAGAATTAGTCTCCTGAGGGCCATTGAGTCGGTGCTAGACAGAACAGGGCCAGATAAGGGGCTTTTCATGCACTGCCCAGTAGCCCAGATAAGACTCGGAAAGCTGCAGACCAAAATGGGTAGATAGCCCCAAGCCAAAATGGGTAGATAGCTGGCTTCCCAACAAGCCAGCAATTGATGNAATTGTGGTGCATCAGCCTGGCTTTTCAAGTGACCTTTCAAAGCNCTGGAAGGTTCTGAAAGCCACGCTGCTCTCCAGCTGGAGGTTGTCTGTGATTGTGCCAGGTAATAGGTGTCTGCATATANCAGGGTCTGCATCCTGGCCAGGATAGGACTGGGCCTTTCCACTCCCCGGTTGGAGATGGATGACTTTGACCTCAGTAATCATCGTGGTTGGTTTTATAAACAGGGCCACCGAGGTTTTAAAGGAGAGAAAGGGGAGCCGGGGCTACCAGGGCTGGACGGACTGGATGCCCCATGCCCACTGGTATGGCATTTCCCTCCCTTGCCTGCGTGGCCAATCTGGGCTACCCCACGTGTGTGGTGTGTACCCGTGTGCCTCCTGATCCTCTTGCTCCATTCTCCAGGCTCCTACTTACCGCTTCTTTACTCTGTAGACACCAAGAGTCACTTTGGTGGCTCCCAACCGTGTTNTGTTCTTGCATGTGAAGCGGCCAGGTGTTTTCTTAGCTTTCTCCCGCAACTACTTCTAAAGCAACCCCACCCCCATAACATCANCCAACCCCCTGCAAAGTCAGTCTTGGCTGCATCTAATCCTCATTGCCTGATTGCTTCTAGACCATTCTGAAAGCTAGGGCAGCACATTCNTTGGGCAGGATTTTAACACTGACTGTTTTGCCTCCACACGGTGCACTTAGCCACGAATACACAAGCTGGGCAAACTAACAAANCACAGAGTGAGCTGCCAGTCACCTTGCCCACCAAGCCCAGATGCAAACCCACCCCNTNCCCACAGTTTGGCAAAGGACATGGGGCATGGTTCTAGACAGAGACATTCTATAATTAAGGTGGAGGTAGGGGCCACCCTGTCCATTCTTCTAGACTGGATCCTGGGTCATGGCCCAGGTGACACCATCACAACTAGAGTATGGTCCAGGATCAGGTGTTAGATGCTAAAGACCCCAAAGGCTCTCCTTTGGTGTCTCTGTCCTTTGTCTTTAGGTAGCCCACTAGGAAAGAGAGGTGGAAAGGTCTAGACTGTAGTTAGGAGGAGGTAGGTGGTGGCCAAGTACCCCTGAGCATGTCTGGAGCTGAAACTCAAGAACTGGTCTCTCCCAGGCCCGGTCTTGCTCTAGANGGTAACTTCCGGAGTATCTGCATGACCTTCTTAACTAACTGTAAAGGAAACAGAAGGCAACTCTTGACCCTGCAGGCANTGGTCTAGGCATTCCTGNTTGCCTTCCATCTCCCCAGGAGATTGAAGCTGCTGTCACCGCAGAATTCCCTGCCTCCAAATCCTACCTTGTCACGCACAGATCCTCTTTGAATGAAAAATGGCGTTAGAAANTATGGATGGTCAGAGAGGCCCTGGCTTGAAGGGCACCAGAGATGTTTTAGAACACAAATGCAAAGCCAGCCAGCACAGGTCAAGCACACAGAGTAGCAAGCCTCCTGACACGACTGGCCCTGCCCCCCAGCCCAGCATGCAGCATGCATGGGTGCTTTTCTCAACCATGACTTCCAAAGTACTTCCATTAATTAATACTGGGTCTTTCCTGGGCCACAGTCACACACACACACACACACACCCCATCTGAATGCTCTTAGTTCTGCAAAGGTACCTTGGCCTTCCTACTCTTTGCCTGCTCTTCCACTGTGCCCTGCCACCATCCATGTCCAGATGGAAATGCCACTGTGGCCCTCAAAGGCCCCTCTCCTTCCCAGAGTTTTGTGTGCAGTGTGCCACACTGTGGCAGTGGGGTGACTTGGCATGGCATGATGGACTGTGAAGGGGACAGAGGGGGACCATGAAACCAAAATGCACCACCCTCTGCAAGTCCTCTTCCAAGCCCAAAGGAGAAATGAGGAGAAATATTATTTGACCATTCAAAATGATGTCTTTCCCAATAACATCCCATAATGATGTGTCCTTTGTTTTGAATTGTCAGGAATGGGGTACAGGAACTATTGGCATGACTTTAGCACATTCGAGGTTTCTTTGGGCTGAGACGATACCTGCTGCATGCTGGGCGATTGGGGAGTTCCCTGTTGGGGTGGGTGGAGGAGAACCCTAGAGACTGCAATTCTAGGATGGGGCTGCCCTTCTGTTAGACCTAGACTGAGACCCGGAGCTCTGTGCTCTTGGGTCCACCTGACCCTCCCCCCAAAGCCTGACCTCTGGAAGATTCCTGGATTGCCTCACTGTGTGCCAGAGAGGCCAGAATGTTAGGCCCAAGTAGCCTTGTGAAGGTTCCCTGGCACGGGCACAGCATCCTGAGGCTGCCTTGCCTCAGACAATGTACAATCATTTCCCAGCCCTATGCTCTATCCCCCCCCACCCAGATTCGAGTGTCTGAGGCAGGGCCAGAAAGACATCTCAAGATCCTGTTGCAATCCCCCTGAGACTTCCTGTCCCTTGCCACCCCGTCCCCACCCAGTAGTGACCATTATCTGGGACTGTTTGGATGACACCTCCCATTGCTTAGGAAGAGAAACAAGCTCAGGCAGGCTGGAGGTCANGGCACACCATTCCCTCCAGGAGGCCCAAGTGCCCAGGGACCTGAGTTCTTAGCACTCCACCGAGTCAGAGCAAAGACGGTCCTCTGTGGTCTTCATGGGCATCTGTATAGGCTGAGCCCACAGGCCACAGCAGTCCCTCTCTGCCTTGCACTGCAGCTACACTCAGCATTAGCCAAAGGGAAAACAGTGGCATCTAAATGCTTCCCACCCCCTTCTAAGATGCCAGCTGACCCAGGGCAAGAAAGGAAGCGGACAACAGTAGGTAGGGCTTGTCCCAGTGAGGCTATGGCAATGTTTGTGTCTTTGTCACCTATCTACTCAGCCAACTATCTCAAGAGTCTAAGCATTCTCTGCCTCCTCGCAGGGAGAAGATGGCTTACCAGTCCAAGGCTGCTGGAACAAGGTAAGATTCCCAGAGGCCCTTGCAGCTCGGGGTCAAANGTGCAGCCCTTTCCCAACAGTGCCATGAAGCTGTCAGTTCCCATCCTACTTTTCTGCAGATGAGACAGCAAGATGTGGGTCAAAAAGGGTGCTACCTCACCGGTGGTTGGCCGGGGAGAGGGGTACCCATTAAACATCCACTCACTGCACACACCTGGAGAACACTTAGAGACGTCTTAAGGGATCAGACAGGTAGATCAGTTGATAAGAGTGTTTGCTTAGCGTGCACAAAGCCCTGAGTCTGATCCCCAGCACTGCATAAATCCTGCATGGTGGTACATGTATGCAATCTCAGCATCCACTCANTCAGGAGGTGGGGGTACCCCAAATATGGAGATATCACCAGGTTCACAATGCCATTGTCATTTGCCATCATTAAAGTGGTCAGATGAAGGCCACAGCTCCCACCCAAGTCACAGGACTCCCCAGCCTAAGGGCAGAAGCCTACCTTTGTCCTAAGCAAGGCAGCCAACTCCCTGTACCTCACCTCCCGCTCAGTATCTACTGAGCCGCCCCCACCACCATCATCTAAGGCTATCAGTATGTCCTCATAGTAGGGCCTCAGGACNCCACATTTGCAAGAGTTTAGGCTTAGTCAGTCCAGTCCTATGCCTGTAACTCANAATTGTACAATGAAATCACTTGGTGTCCCTGTACCCCCAACACTCAAAATCTCATTGATATACAGGACTAGAANNAGTAGGAAGACAAACAAGGCATCAGATCTAGATCAACACCTAGGTACTTAAAGCGCTCACAAGCCACAGAAAGGGAAAGTTCAGTCCCTCTTCTCCCCCNCCAAGAATCTGTGCCTCACTCAGANCCTCATCCAGGAACTGTGAGAGGACCATTAAATAAGACCCTCCTCAGTCCCCAAAGATTCTCCTTCAAGGTTGTTGCTGATGGGCAGAACATAGAACATGTT
Organism: Neotoma lepida; assembly: GCA_001675575.1. Classification (NCBI taxonomy): domain Eukaryota; kingdom Metazoa; phylum Chordata; class Mammalia; order Rodentia; family Cricetidae; genus Neotoma; species Neotoma lepida. Next base: position 209,704 of record LZPO01027354.1, read on the forward strand.
GAATTTAGCAGGGGAACCACAGCTGCTGTCCAGAGCTACAGCATGTTGGAGAAGCAGCTAAAGCAGCCCAGGTCTGCTAGTTCACACCAGAAATGACATCTGGGCAGATGTAGTGCAGAGCGTGGTTTCCAAGACAGCATAGAGAGACTGCCCTCTAGTGGCCACAGCCAGGAGTAGCTTCAAGGTGAAAGTTGGGTTTCCCATGGGGGGGGGTGTCTTAAAATCCAGATGAGGGTCTTTCCTCTAGCGGGTTTAACATTCCACTCTTCCCTATCAGAGGTTCTGATGCAATCAAAGACAAATCCACCTCCTTTCCTCCAGGGGAGGCAGCATTCAGGCCCCCTTAAACTAACTCTCCATTGTTCTGGTTTGTTTTGCAGTGACGCCTCTAACCTCGGATTGGCCTGTGTGTGTTTGTACATAGGATATTTATTTTTATACAGTTTTCACTTTTGAAAATGCCCAAAGTATGATGCATCTTACAGATCATTAAAAAGAGAAAGAGGAAAGCCTGCATATTTTGTACAGAAGATAACCCTTTCCCTCTTGTTTACAAGACATTTTTGTATAAATCTGTTTCTAATACGCTGTCTGTGAGTCTGCTCCTAATGTTGCATGATATTTGTGCACACTTATTAAACATCACAGCTTAATAAATTATTATGTTCNAGTGCCAAAGGGGGGCCACCAGCACAGAGGTGCTGCAAGCTTACGTCTGAATTCACAAAAATGTGGAGGTCAATGATGTTTGGCAGACTAGATGTGTCTGACAATATTTTAAACTTTAACTGACTTTCATTATATTAAAAAAAATGAAACGTGGCAATTTATGATCCTGATTAATCACTAAATTAAATCCATTTTGTCTTGTGCAAGCAGGAAGTCTCAGAAGCAGGAACCCTCAGAAGTGTGGAGCAATATTGGGAAATCTTAGCTTCAACAAAAGGAGGGTGGGGGCTCCCTTAGAAGATGTTCCTTATGTCACATCCCAAATTCATCACTTGAGGATTGAGGGTTCAGCAATACCGAGGACCCCCAGGACTGCAAAGGGGACTTATGTATTGCTTCAGGGTTGGCGTAGGGCTTTTCTTTGTTTGTATTTCTGTTTCTGTGATAAAATATCACAACCAAAAGCAACCTAGAGCAGTGAAGGGTTAATTTTGGCTCACAGTTCCAGAGGGGTTGAGTTTATCATGTTAGGGAAGGCATGGCAACACGAGCAGGAAGGCAGCTGTTCACATCTCATCCACACACAGGAAATTGAGGACAGGAAGTGCCCCCCTATAAAACTTCAAAGCCCGCCCCCAAGGAGGGACTTCCTGCAGCAAGATTCCACCCCCTAAAGGCTCCATTGGCCTCTCAAAAACAGCGCCNCNTACTGGAGATGAAGCATTCTAGTCTCATTTCTCATCCAAACGTCTGTACCCCTTTTAAGTTACTCTCACTGGTCACGGCTACTGCAGAGCTCGTGCTCCCTNCATAGAAATCTGCAGCTCCAAGCACAGCCAGCTGAAGAAGGGGGCTTTGCCTCNTGTGCCAATCTACTCCAGCAAAAAAACAATCACACCACTACCACCACCGNGCCCNCTAGATCTCCACCACATGTGACAAACCTCAAGTTGTGTTGTTTGGTAGGAAATAGAGTTGTGGGGCTGAAGAGATGGCTCGATGGCCTAGAGCACTCACTGCTCTTGGAGAAGCNCGTGGTTTGATTCCCAGCACCCTCGTGGTGCACAGCCCATCTGTAACTCAAGTTCCAAGGGATCTGGTGCCCTCTTCTGAACTCTGTAGGCACCAAGCCTGCACATGGTCCACATACATACATGCAAGCAAGACATGGGTACACATAAAGGAAAAGAGTGTTTTTAAAATGTTTTGCAGAAATGGAGTAGTGCTGGGAGGTAGATCAGTCAGCAGCATGTCTGCTGCACAGGCCTGAGGACCTGAGGTCAGTCCTCCGAGCCCATGGGAAAAGCTAAGTGTGGGCATACATCGTACATGCTTGGAATCCCAGTGCCCAGAAGTAGACGCCTCAGCCTTGTTGGCCAGCCAGCTAGCTTAGCCTAATTAGAAAGCCTCAGGCTGGTGATAGACCCTGTCTCAAAAAAACAAGGTGGATGGGTTCTGAGGATTAGGGCCTGAGGTTGTCTTCTGGTGCAGCACTTGTTCACACACACACACACACACACACACACACACACACACACTCCATTCTTCACATTCTTAAGAACCTGCCAGGTGTGAGGGTGAACTCACACTCATTAACTGTTATGTTAATGGAACCATGCTGCACAGGCATCAACCCAGGACTCACTTGCAACATCCAGTAGGCTATTCTGGAAATCAGACAGTTCCTCCTGGGTACCAGCTTCCTCCTGGGTACTGGCTTCTTCCTGGGTACTGGCTTCCTCATCTGAAAACTGAAGCCACTGATCTAGAGTGAATCCCAGTGGACATAGATAGCGTTTATCTGTCACCTCCTTGTGGGGAAGAAGTGTGCAGCCACCCAGGCCAGATCCAAACCTCCAGCTGGTCCGATGAACCCTTTCAGGATGGCCCCATGACCCCATCCCAGCATCTTGCCCAGTGACAAGGGCTCCAAACACATTTTAATTTCACTGTCTTCACATTCAGAAGTGAAATATAACAAAGACGCCAGCCAGCAACATAGCTGTCTTTCTCCCAGCAGCCACAAAATAGAATGTCCTATATTTTTATGGAGGAATGAATCCACATAGGCAAAAATGCCCGGCCTTCCAAAGTCACATGACCTGTCTCAAGTTATGTTTACTGAAACTGGCCCTGGGGATTACCCAGCTCCTGGGCCAACTTCCCCACTCCTGAATGAGGACCTGGGAACTCCAAGTGCCACCAGGTTCTCCAAAGGCCACTTCCTGAATGTAGTCACAGCTCAACGATGACATCATCTTAATAAGAGTGAAACCGCANGGAACACCTCCCCCTCCCATTAGCACCCAAGACAGACATCAACTGAGTCTTCTAGGGACAGTGGGCAACCTCTCCTGTTCCAAACCTGTGCTTTGTACCCACTTAACAACACCAAGAGAATTCCAGTCACCCACCATGAGCACCTGACCTGGCACTGGGCATGGCACTGATTACAGCACTAGGAAGCCTGGGGCCCAGGGATAGAGAATCTGAAGCTGGTGTGGGTTACAGTCGAGCCAGGGCTGTAGCTCAATGGTAGAACATTGCCTGGCACTTGAGAGGCCCGGGGTCCAATCCCCAGAACCACCTAAAGAGAGTCAAAGAAAACTATAGTCAAAGGAAACAACAGTGGCAGACACCAGGGGAATGTCATCACTAAGACTAAGGTGGGGCCCTTAGTCTTAGTGACACATGACTTCAAGCCTCGCTGTGAAGTCTCCACCTTCCTGGCCAGGGGTTCACAGTCCTGTGAGCATAAACACACCATCCTTCCATGTCATCAGACCCCCTGTACCCCTCATCCAGGAACCCCTTTATCTCCCTCAGGGCACTGAGCTGTACCTCAGCCCCCATCCTTATCTCCACTTGGAGCTTAATTGTGTTGAGTGCAGCGAAGGAAGCTTAGAAGGACACGAGGTACCAGCCCTGACTTGAAGAAGGGATGACACAATCAGAAGGGTGGGTGTGGTTGCAGGGTGCCCAGCAGGAACCCTCAGGAAAAGGTGATTCTGAGTGCGGGGATGTAGCTCAGTTGTAGTGTGCTTGCCTAGCATGTACAAAGCCCTGGGTTCCATCCCAGGTACTGTCTAAACCTAATCTGGTTGGTGCATGCCTGCCTGGAATCCTAGCACTTGGGAGAGTAGAGGCATGAAGTCAGAAATTCAAGGTCATCTTCATCTCCATAGGGAGTTTGAGACTAGCCTGGGCTACGTGAGACCCTATCCAGAAAAGAAAAAAAGAAAAGCAATACTCAAGATTCTCATTGTATTCTTGGGGCCGAAGGGCAGCTCCCGCTGCTGCCTGCCCTGTGCTCTGGCACAGGGGACATATTGCCCACTTTGATCTATGTGGAGACATGCAGGCAGCTCAACAAAGACACGAGTAAAGACCTTAAGCATAAAGCTGAAAGAAGCCACATCTTGTTCAACGAGCAGCTTAGCCCCTTCCCACATGCTTCTCTGACCCTATCTATGACTCATCATGCTTACCACCATTCCCAGCATCTTGATGTCACAGATAGAACATGATATGACAGTGACATGACTCAGCCTATGGACTGGTCCACAGACTGGGCTTCTGGTTCTTTTCTCTAATGTTCACTGTCTGGTCTTGGGGAGCTCCGGGGCACAGTATGTCCAAGTTTCAGATGAGGATGTTAGGCTTGAGTGATCTCCAGTGGCACTGTCATCTCCGACACCCTGAAGCCTTCTGATTCTACTTCCAGGTCAGCTCCCGGGATAACTGTGGCCACGGGGGTATCCTGTGCTCCCCACTGCCTGGAGTCTTTTGACTGCAATAGCAGCATGCATGGAGCCGGCTTTGCAAGCTTGAGGCATGCGTGTGTTCGTAACCCTGGATAGGGAGGGGCCACATGTGCTGAGTGCTCAGTGAGGGTCACAGCCAGCCAGGGCTCATGGGTCCTGAGGACAGAGGACATCAGGGGCCAACATGCTCAGGAAGGAGAGGCTGAGGTCTTTGGGAAGGATTTACAAAGCAGAGAGGGAGGAGCTAGTGGCTGCCTGGAGGTGGTCCTGTGGTTCATTTCTATAGCAGAATCTTCCAATTAGTATGAGCCCAATACCTCTTAGTTCTTAAGTCAGAGGATACACATGAGATCACGGTAGAAGAGAGAGGCAAAGATCCCATCCTGGCTGTGTGGAGCTGGTGGTCTGGCTACAGCTATGTGGGAGCTGGGCTGGGGAGATCTCTGGTCCTAGAAGGTGCCNATCAAATGTGCCGATGCTCGGCAAGGCTCCTTCTCAAATGTCCCCTTCTCTATGCCTTCTCAAGGGCCAGAGTCCTTGGCTAGTGGCCAAGAAGTGAAGGCAGCCCTGAGCCATGGGGAAAGTGCCTAGCCTTGGAGGAGGACCAAGATGGAGGATCTGTCCCTGCACAGAGGGCTGACTGCAGAAGCCTTCCTAAAGGCCTGGTTTGAGGAGCTGATCGGAGTGTGACCGCAGGAGAGCAAGGCCTCTGCCCTCTCCACACAGGAGCTCGGCTAGACCACCCGCAGGCCTCCAGACCTGCTCCCTGCAGAGGTTCCTGGTTCTCTCTGCAGCCAGGTGGGCTGGTGTGACACCCAGAGTCTCCTTTCTTGCAAGAACTTTGAGCAACATGTCTACAGGAGGGGCAGTTGGCAGCTTCCTGTCCTGACCCCAGGGACCCTTCCTAGGAGGCTGTGGCCTGGATCCTATCATCCTTCTCAGCTCCTTCAACTCCACGGGGCTCCTTGTAGTCTTTCGGGGCTGCCTCCATTAATTCTGTCCCTTCTTGGGTTCTTTCAAATATCATTTGCCAGAGGAACAAAGAGCATTGGCCTCAGGAAGGAAGCAGCAGGGATGTAGAAGAAAAACACTCATGAGCAAAGGTAAGCAATAATGGCAGCTGCCTGGCCTGGCCCTCAGAGCCAATCACCTTACACACACACACA
>LZPO01027354.1:215453-228094 GCA_001675575.1 Neotoma lepida
CGATGCCCCAGCTGCTACTGAGCCAACGCCAAAGGAACACAGTCACAATCAAGATCATTTCAAGATGGTCTGGAATAAGCCCCATTCCTTTGGCAAAGTTGTTGGAAGCCATGGACCACCTTACCTCCCCCATTGTCTCCCTACTTCGCCAATGAGCAGGCCTGTCCCATCCACAACGCTTTCAAGTGAAGGAGGGCAGCGTCACTAACAATGGCGACAACAGATGTGGGAGTCACACTGACGATAACCCAAGTACTAAAGTCAGTCTCCAGCCCTCAGCACCTCCTCTCAGTGCTATAATCAGAACTGATGGCCTCGGGTGTCCAGGCAGCAGGTGGACATTGTGTAGAGGGCAAAGGTCCTCTCACCTCTAACAGGGAGTTTGAACTGGAATACAAAGAACCGCTGGCCTAGGCAGGGGGTGAAGATCACCGGAAGGTTATTGGAGGGCAGCAGCCCTCAAAGAGAAGATACCCCATCAGGAATAAATCACCATCTCAGAGGAGTCTCACCCCAAGACTCCCATGATGGAGAGGCTTAGACACCGGGGAGTTCTGATGANTTTGAACCCATGACAGCATCTTTCTTTGGTGCTTTAGAACACTTTTAGGGGGTTCCCCCCAACTCCTAATGTCTGAACTTGAGGGGTGCCACTTTGATCTTCATGTGGCAGCTTCTTTCTTCCCCCTTTTTGGGGGGAATCTATTCGCCCAGAAGGAACCGTGTCCTTTTTTTCCATGACTACAGACAAATCGCATGCATCCATCTTAGATTCCTCTTGGAGTCAAGGACTCATGCATGTAACTGGGCATGGAAACGGTTGCAGGTAGTGAACCTAGACATGACATGGGGGCCTAGTGGGTATGCTGGGATTGCCACAGCCAAATCACTGGCTATCGAACCCTCCAGCCATCCCCAGGGCATGGGAGAAGTGAACGCATCCTATATAATGCAAACGGGCTTGAGCACTGTGGATGGCTTATGGGATCCTAGACATTTGTCATATTTGGATAGTCTACCACCTGCCAGTGAATCCTGACACAGCACCAGTGGAAGAAGACATACACCGTCTTGGTCACCTTCACAGCTGGGTCCCACAGCTCCTTGTAAGAAAGACTGTGAAACCATTTTAAAAGAGACATTTTACTTACACTCCACTCATTCCAAAGACTGTTTCCANGGGGGCGTCTGCCAAAGTAAATGTCCCTGAGACTCTAGCCACTGAGAATGTGGTCCCTGGTAATTAAAGTCTCTGTGTTTGCCCCAGCAGCAGCTTGCTATCTGGGGGACACTGGCCAAGAGCCTTCCACAGTCTGGGTACCAACTTAATCATCTGCACAGGTTACCTGCCTTCAAGTGACAAACGAGCTCTGGAAAAGCAAGTGGGAAATGCAAAGAACTGTGCCGAGGGGCTGGGCAGTAAATGCATGCTCTTGTGTTTAGAAAAAAAACAAAAAACACAGCTTCCTTTTTTGGAGACAAGCTTGATTTAACTAGAATCATCGAGGAAGGGTCATTAAATTTTCTGGTGAAATTAGGTTCAAAGAGGTTCCCCCCCACGCCTGTGTAGGAGCTTGAGGGACGAGGCATTTGGATGTTGAGTAACTGGGCTGTAGAAATAACAGAGCCAGTTCTAGGTAGGACATGAGGATGGACTGGCCCCTGTGAAGTTGCTTTCTGAAACTAAATTCCATAAATGTCTGTAGGGTTTTTATTTTCCTTTTCCTGAAAGAGAAAAGCAAGCAACGTAAAAAGAATAATAATACCTCTTGCTCTAAAATCCCAGTTACTGAGTTCAATGATGTTTTCTCCTTCCCTGGTTCTCCCAACCCCCACCCTCACCCACACACCACCCACCAACTCATCACTACCCCCACTCCCTGAAGGAGGATGCTTCCTTTCCCCAGCAGCCTTCCTCCTTTTGACTGCCCATCTGTGCTCTCTTTACACACCTGGGCAGATTCTCCATATGGCCAACCTAATGTCTTAAGCTTAAAAATCATCAACACAGAGCGTCAGGAGGACAGATTCCATTCCCTTGTGTCTTGCACTGCAGCACGGTTAATTGAGGGTTGGGTATATTTTCTAAAAATCAGAAACTAATTTTCAGAATGGCATCATGAAAGCAAGAGGTTTCTCTGACTGGCCCCCCAAGTCAGCACCTAGGAATAAAATGGTTTTGAGAAAGCCATAGGCAGGTCCAAACTTTTGACATTGTGACAAGCTGTTGTGGACCATAAAATTCAAACAGGAGAGCCATTCGGTCAGTTACAGCATCAATAACAACAACAAATAGAAAAATTCTCATAATATTTTAAATAAGTTTACAATTTTGTATTAGGCAGAATTTATAACTGCCCTGAGCCGAAAGCTGCCCATGAGCTGCAGGTTGGACCCACATGATATAAGATGAATTATTTGTTGTTTTTTATTTTTTTTCTTTATGGACCCACCCACACTTCAGGCAGTGGGTCTTTTATGTAAATGAAGAAAACATTCACTTGAATCCAGTTTGCGGCACCTCCTGTGTTCCTGTGATTTCTGTGTTGACATTCGGGCAAACTAACTTTTCACTAGTGCTTTGGACGGTCTTCTCTGAATCTCGCTGTCTGTCACCCGCTAAACCTCCTTTGAGGTCACTTGGTACTGAGTCCCCTGGAGTGAAACATGGCANCCCCTCACAGCCGTCCCTGCAGAAGTGCATTGCACACTCCGGTGCTTTACCACAAAAGAGTTCACTTGCCAACACTCAAGACCCCTCCCGAGCTGACGGGTACCTGACATCCATGCAGAGCCCTGTGGTTTGCTTCCTGTTTTTGAAGGAATGGACAGTAAGAGAGCTGGGAGGATTTGAACCTTCCTGCTCCGTTCTGGGCCTTCGCTAAATGGTTTTCCAAAACACTCAGCAACACCCCATCACCCCCGACACCCACCTCCTGGAAAGGAAGATGACCCCCGGGTCCTCGGTTCAAATGGTCCCTTCGCCCTTGCACTCACTAGCCCCCGCCTCTGCTCCCATCAGCAGCCCCTGCTGGTTTCTCGCCTCATCCTAGCATCTTCTTGGCACCTTTATTATTATTTTTTTCACTTTCCAATTCTCTCATCTCACCCCCCAGATCACCTGGATGTATCCCCTGCCTCCATGCCCATCACTTCAGGACTCTAACCCCATGCTCCCCCCACCCCGTCCCCCACTCGCCACACTTCTCCCGGATCAGCCTCAATGCCGATGGCTCTGCCAGGTTCCCCTGGGAGGAAGAAGCTATGTCTGAGAGCTGTCTGACCTCNCCTGTTTTCCTGGTCCCCTGACTTTAGACAGACTCTGACAGATCTATTGCAATTCGTTCCCCGTCAGAGAGAAAACTAGTCGCTTGTACTAGCTTTACATCGGGTCTCTATTCTAAGTCTTTGATTGGTGAAAAGGCGCTCCGCCTTTTCTTTGTTTTGGCTTCGTGATTAAAAGCGGAGTCTAGAGTTCTCCTGCAGGCTTTTAATATAGGTCTCACGGAAACAGGCTCAGGGTCTGCGACTCTGCCTCCATAGAGGAGGGTGGCCGACTTCAAGCAGAGCTTAAATGAAAAACTAACACCGGATGTAATAGTCAGGAACTTTTCTGCTGGTTTCATTCGTGTTTTTCCTTGTGCCGGCGAGTTTCACTGTTGAGAGCCACGCAAGCATCCGCGCCTTCTGACTTAAAGCAGTTCTCTGCTGGGCTNAGGCCTACACTGATNGCTGCCCGCTTGCCCACCAAAGCACGATGGAGGGTTGAACAAAGGGCGACTGTCCCCCATGCAGAAAAAGCCTCGCAGAATGCTTCCAGATGTGTCCTTTGCTTTTCCTTGCTAATGCACCTAGTTTCCCTTCGGAGCACAGGCTGTTGAGATCAGAATTAGGTCTCTAATAAAGAAAAAACCAAAGGAACAATGGTTCTTCTACTTAAAAACCAACTCTTTGGTTTATAACTCGGCCAAAAATAAAACAAGTGAGCTCTGTGGCCGTCGTGTCCCCTATGAAGTACCCCCAGTGTCTCCCATGAGCCATTGGGATTTTGCCGAGTCCCTGGCNCCACCACCATTAGAGCTCTGCGCATGTGCTTTACAATGAAAAATGTGTTAAGTGGCTTGGTGAAATTGTTGAGACACTCACCTGTGCTTGCTGGGGCAAGGACAGAGTGACGTTTCTGGGATTTGATTGGATGCAGACCATGGTAAAGCAGGTGTCATGATACTGAGAAAGCTGTTGACTGGTAACTTAGAGCCTGATGGCTTTTGTTGGCATCCCATGGCCCTGGGCTCAAACTCTGCCTCACAATACTGAAAAGTGAGGCCCTTCTGGGCAGAAGTCTNGTGCCTCCCACCATAGCTTTTCTCCACCAACTCGGGTCTACNATCCTGCATGACTAGCCCAGACTTGGCCAAGCNCAAAGTCGCACGTGACGTCTCTGGTTACCACTGGGAAAAAGACTTCGCTATTCCACATGTCTGAGAGCTTGCTTTCTAAGAAAGACATGGAGCCTCGNGTTCTACTTCAGTGAGTTAGNGAAAACGCCATTCNGCCAGGCAAACAGCACCTAGAGTAAGGTGATGGTTCCCCACAGTCCCTCTGTACCCAAAGGAACTGCACACGACCCGGCACCCCAGGCCAGTCTTCCCAGCTAATTGTTGAAGCATCTGGACATTACANAGCTTCNGCCTCGCTGAACCGTTCTTTTTCCTATTTGGTGCACTTGGTGTAGTATTTGACCCAGGGTTTCACTTCCATGGTGAACAAGAGACTTTCTATTGTTTCTTAGGGACTTGGTGAGTTGGGATGTTGGACTCTGCATACCCATCTTAAATCTGTTGCACTGCTCCGGGTTTCCCACTTGCCAGCCCCCTTCACCTGCCCTCATGCTGTAAGTTCTGTTTCTTTCTCTCATTTAATTCTGATCATCTTTACTATNGTTTTATCATNTTCTTCATTTTGACTTTTTCTCTTTTTCCTGGTGTACCCAACTTGTTTTTTTAATCCCCTTGGATACGTTGAGAGTTGGTTCGTTTCTGTGTTGACACAGGAGAGTGCTTGGCCGATAGATTCTGACTTCCAGGACTGGGCCCTTTTCAAGGCCACCCACAGGTTTCTCACCATTGTCTCTCTGCTGGGCTCCCTTTCCATTTCTGACATTGATTTCCGGTTATCAGTGGTTCCTTTGGCCAATGCTTGAATGCTCCAGGTCAGAGACAAACTCTTCCCTTTCCTCTGTTCAATAACTTCCAGGTTAAGTGGCCATAGGGGAAAACACCCCAAGTGGCTAAGGGTCAGCATGTCACAAGTGCANTGCACACTGTGTCCCCAGCTAATACACAACCNCGACTGTTTAAAATGCCCTGGTCCCTCCTCTCCACCCAATGGGGGGTGGGAGGGAGTTCAACTTAGAACTCCCTGTGCCTGTGCCGATGGCACAGCAGGGCCTGGCTGTGTGGTCTCTCCCCAGCCCTAGAAGTGTGACACGGGTCTAAGGTCTTCCCAGAGAAGAGGGGTTTCAGTATCGGACCCTCTACCAACCCTCAGTTTTACAAAGTACAGGAATCCAAGTTCACTGCAATTGGAATGTTCCAAATGGAAAAACCTCACCATGAAAATTAANTTCTTCTTTGAAATGTGACTTGGCATGCTGCCCAGATAAGCGTACCACTCTTTTAAGTAAGAGAGCCCTGAAAGAAAAGAAGGAAGAAAAACAATTAGCCGTATTTGGGCTGAGTGTGTAGCTCAGTGGTTGAGCACTTGTTTACCCTGCTCAAGGCCCTGGGTTCAACCCCCAACACTGCCAAGAGAAAATAGAAAGAGAGAGAGAGATCCTAGTCCCCCCCCCCATCCAGGAAACCCGTGGGAGGGCAGCGACTCCAACCACAGCAATGTCCCAGACGTCAAAGATGAACCCACGAGAGCAGCAGTTCTCAACCTGTGTGGGTCTCGACATAGGGGTCGCATATCAGGTACTTACATTAGGATTTATAACAGTAGCAAAATTACTAAAATGGCTGAGGGGGTCAACACAACATGAGGAACAGTATTAAGGGTTGCAGCATTGGGAAGGTTGAGAACCACTGCTTCAGGGAGATGTGGGGAGATCAGTGAGTAAGCACGCTAACCAAAGACATCTGGGAAAAATCTAGAAATACCAAGAGGAAACACTAACTGCCTAAATCAGCAACACAGGCAAGCAGGAGTCTCACCAAGTCAGTCTAGACTGTAGAAAAGGCGGCCGAGAGCTCCTCTCTGCAACTGTGGTCCTCAGTGTCTGTGTAGTCCTAGAGTCCCACAATGTCATTTTGTATTCTCTCTGGTGTAAATATTTTCTACTGTAAAAAGAAATGTAAATACTGATTGTATATTTTGTTCTTGTCTTTTCTAAAGTGGAAGTTGATCTGGGTAATAAATCACAAATCATCTACATCTTGGTCCTTTTGCGTTTTATTTTTTTTCTTCTTCTTCTTAGAAATCGTATACTTTAATATCTTTCAGGAGGCAGAGGCTGATTAAAGAAGGGCTTCATTCCTGACTAATGGAAGGAAGATGGCGCCAGCTAAGGAGGTGGGGATTAGGGAGTCAGAGCACAGATGAGCTTTGAGTCTCTCATTAACAGGTGTGGGACCCTGATTGAAGCCTCTTAACCTCTCGGGGCTTCATCCAAAAGTGAAAACAGCTGCCAGGCTCTTAAAACACAACAGAGTAGCAGATGCAAAATACTTTGAAAGTATAAACTTGTATTCAAAGGCACCAAACGGCTAAATCTTAGTGCCAGGGTCTTTATTGGTTGGGAGGTAGATATTTCATAGATGGGAAATCTCCACCTATTTCAAGTTATTTTTGCTTGAACTCTATTTTGGAATGAAACCAATAAGAAACTGAGTGTACTGTTAATTTCTGCTGCTACTTTTAAAGACCATAGTTAATAGTCAAAATTATTTTATGGGCTTTAAAAGCACTTGAAGAAGAAATAGGGTTTTTTTTGGGGGGGGTGTGTGTGTGATGTTTGGTTTTGTTGTTTTGTTGTCTTGTGCGTTTGTGTGTGTGTATGTGTGTGTGTGTGTGTGTGTGTGTGTATGTGGTGTCTGTTTGCCAACATGTATGTCTGTGTCCCATATGCATTTGGATCCCCTAAGACTGGAGTTACAGATGGTTGTGGGCTGCCATGTGGGTGCTGGCGATTGAACACAGGTCCTCTGGAAGAGCACCAGTGCTCTTAACTGCTGATAAACCAATCCAGCCCCAAGAAATAAGTTTTAATAATCTTAACAATACCTAGGATTTAAATATGTTCTTGGTTTAACTGAAAATTTATCAGTTTCTAACATATCTTGAAGAACGGTTTGAGCCAGCAGGAATGAAACCAAACATCTAAAACTGACAGTCTATCCAGTGTGAGTGGGAATCTCATAGAGTAGCCCAGGCAAACAGAACCAAAAAGTGCCTTCTTAGCCCATCCAAATGACCAAACTGAAGCCATACAATTCAAAAGCAGGCCGAGGTGCTTCCCACATCACGTAACCATGGATGTTTGCCATTTCAGAGTGGGGGGAAAAAAGCCTTCGAAGTTGGCACCTTTCACATCTTGCAGAAGAGAAACTGACGATTTANGTGACTTATGCCTGTAATCCCAACACTCATGAGACAGGCAGGAAAATCATGTCAGCTGCATAGCAAAGTTGAGGCCAGCCTGAGCTATATGAGATCTTGTCTCAAAGTAAGTAAGTAAATAAACAAATAAATAAATAGTCTCCAGAAAATTGAACTCTGTACCCGTATCTCAGAAAGACAAGAAAAGAAAGTTATTGAGCCCTTCCGGGAGTGGCCAGGCTCCGAAAGAATTTAGTATTCAACAAGAATGTCGAGGAAGAGGTAAAGTTCTACAAATGTAAAAGTGAACATATGTTCAAGATTTTATCTGAATTATATGACATGAGAACCAGACACAGGTTTTAAAGGCCATTCAGAAGAACAATCAGAAAGCACAAGTTTATATGGAGTCATGGGACATTGGGAAGAACCACAAATGGAAACAAAGTTGATTCTNACTGTCACCCAGGACAGAACGGAAAGGTCTACCAGTTATCTGCATTTTATAAAGTGCTGTGGAAGCATTTGCAGACCATTAGCAAGTCTAGAAGCTGGTAACCCAAGAGGCTGCAGTGGAGGTGAGCCATAGCTTTCCACTGAAACCCAAACTGTTTTTCTACCATTGTAGAGCTCTTTCTGCCTTACTGACTGCCCNGGCCTATTTCATAGACGTTAAGACACATCATTTTCAACTCTTGCATTACTCTGGTAAATGGGCAATTAGGAAAAAACCCTTGGGCAGACATTGATGGAACCCTATANGAATGTTAACCTTCTGACCTCTGACCTCTGAGCCCTTCCCCTCTCTCTGTTCACTGTCTCTGAGCCCACCCCCCACCGCCACCCCCACTGAGCTTGGGGCTGAGAACTCGTGACATAAATAACTAGATCTGCAGGGCTGATCAAAAGCAGATGTGGTAAAGGACATCGGCCCTAGATTCCACNGTGCTCCTCTCTAGCAGAGCAGTGAATCTCCAGGTCTTATACTGTCGGAGTCATTCCTCTGAATTAAACACCCCTNACCCTTCACATGGGGGNCTGGTAACGGGGAAGAACCTCTTTGCCTCTGACCCCGTGGTTCAATGCACTGACAGTTAGGATGCTCTGAGAATAATGGATTGCAGTCTCTCTCTTTTGACCCCCTAGAACCTCATCCGATGCTACTTCAAGTAACTCATTCTCCAGGGTTTGTAGTTAGTAGTTAGCCTGTCGGAATGGCGGCATCTTAGTGCTAGAGACAGGAGCCACGTCTCCCTCCCCCTTCCCTAGTATCAGTTAATGTGGCCATTGTATTCTTGCCATAGCTAAACAGTGGTTTCCTCAGCAGTTTAAATAATAAATCAGAATATTAATTCAAGATGTGGCCACGGCACTAACAAGCTCTGTACCTTCCCTAGCCTGAACCTCCCAAGGCTGAACTCTAGCTCTCTTCCGGTATCTACAATGATGGCCGAACANACAGTATGGCCGTTGGCATTTCACTAGGATGTGACTGTAGTTGCTGCTGACAGCTGTGAGTGTGGTTGAAAAAAGGCAGTGTACACAGTCTCTCAGACATCTGGTTTGTACTGTGGGGAAGAGAGCTGGATGACTCAAGCTGGATTGAGACGGCTTCCCCAGCTCAAGTATCACTGGAGGACGCAACAAGTTCCCGCACTTGAGTGGCTGAATGGCATTTCCAGGGATTCCAAGCTTGAACAAGCCACAGAGTGTTGGGGATCAGACACCCCCAAAGCAGAATGTTTGCTGTTCTAACTTTGAGGAAGCAAAGATGGAGAGAGCCGAGTTAAGCCCACTCAACATCTGGAGGTGGCAGCCCCGCTGGTGACAATAGATGTCTGAAGACTGTGCCCTGGAGGGGAGTCTGTAGAAAGTTCTCCTGCTCTCTCTAATAATCAGTGTCATGAAAAGCTGGAGAATTGACCCAAAATGATGAAACCAATAAAGAGGCATGGAAATGGAATGAATCCTGAGCCAGAACACATGTGGCTAGCAGCCTCTGAACATACCCTAGATCATCAAGGTCAATACAGAGGACCTGGTATGGTGGTGCACACACCTTTAATCCCAGCACCGAGGAGGCAGAGGCAGGCGGATCTCTGTGAGTTTGAGGCCAGCCTGGTCTACATTGAGAGTTCCAGGAGAACCAGGGCTACATAGAGAAAGCCTGTCTCAAAAAAGAAAAGAAACGAACGAACGAACGAACGAACGAAAGAAAGAAAGAAAGAAAGAAAGAAAGAAAGAAAGAAAGAAAGAGAAAAGAAAAGAAAGAAGAGAGGAAGGGGGAGGGATGAAGGAAGTAGAGAGAAAAGGAAAGTATGCAAAGGTGACTTAGAGGCGAAGGCGCCTGCCTACAAATTTAACCACCTGAGTTCGATTCCCAGTGTTCACTTGGTGGAAAAAGAACCNGCTCCAGCAGGTGACCTCTGACCTTCACACATGCCACACATGTGCTCACCTACACACATACACATGGACTACATAAAAATATAATAAAGAAAACACTGTTTAAAAATAAAATACATGCCATGTATCTAGAAGAAAAGAGAAAGGTGGCTATAACTTGTTCTCAGCTGGTTAAAAATAGAAAGAGGTGAAGAGACAATAATAACTAAAACAAANGTGGGAAATATGAAAATGAGTATACGTCTAAGGGAAAGGATAGACAGGAGTTTTTATATTGTGGTTTTTCCTAAAGTTTGATATTCTGTCAAAAATACATTTAAAAGAAGACGATTCCAAAATAATTTCAGTGTTCTAAAACAAAGTAAGTTGGGGTCATCAAGGAGGCTCATCAGGTAAAGACACTTGCCACCAAGCTTCACAACCTGAGTTTGATTCCTGGGATCCACATGGAGAGAACCACCTCTCACTCTCTACACATGCTCAAATAAACGAAGAAACAAATGTAATAACTTTGAACTTCCATTTTGTATCCAAACAATTATTCAGTTATTAAAATAAACATATGTTTAAGATTGGAGGACCCAGAACATTTTCTTCAACCACTAAATTCTCACTGAAGTTAGTAAATTAAAGTTAGTAAAATAAAGAAATTATATTCACATGGAAAGGAAGACATTGACCCAAAAACCTATTGTGGACATTGTGAAACATATGGCTAAGCCTAACTAATTACTTTTCATGACTTTTTTGGTAGAATCCAGAACAAACAAAATTCGCAGTAGCTATTATAAAAAAAAATCTTCTTGGCATACTGTCCATCAGTGTACAGAAAACAGTAAAGGACAAGTGTAAGAAGAACTTCTAACCAGTCTTATTAATAAACACGCGGAACAAGAAATAAGGGTGAAAATCTGACAGGGATCAGAGGAATTAGGAGCAAGCCACCACTCACCAACGCTGCCTCTACTTCCCAGGATTGAAGCGGAGGAAAGAGCGAGNCTTCCGGTCTAACCTGGCTTTTTATNCCTGTCCATCTGCTAACTAANTTCCCATCCTCCCAAGCTACATCACTTCCTGTCTTGTCTGCATGGATCTTCAGAACTCTAAGGTTGATGCTGGGATTAAAGGCGTGTGCCACCACCTCCTACTGCTAGTTCCCCATGTGACATTAGAGTCACAGAGAACCAAATGGATTAAGGGCGTGTGCTAACTTGCATGGCTATTGTTTTTCTACTAGTGGCTGGCAGCCCCGTTTTTCCTCTGACCCTCAGATAAATTTTATTAGGGAAGACAAATAAAATATCACCACAGACAAGTAGGAGTGAAAATAGATCTTCTAATTTCTTTTAAAAGATGTATTTCTTGACAATCAGTGGTGGTGCACACCTTCCATCCCAGCACTCGGGAGGCAGAGGCAGGCAGATCTCTGTGAGTTCGAGGCCAGCCTGGTCTACAGAGTGAGTTCCAGAATAGCCAGGGCTACACAGAGAAACACAGTCTTAGGGTAAATGAAGGAAGGAAGGAAAGAAGGAAGGATGGAAGGAAAGAAGGAAAGAAGGAAGGAAGGAAGGAAGGAAGGAAGGAAGGAAGGAAGGAAGGAAGGAAGGAAGGAAGGAGGGAGGGAAAGAAAGAAAGGATGTACTTTTCATCTGCACTGTGCAGTGTCAGAGACACTTTTCTGGAGTTGTTTTAAATGTAATGAAGCCAGCTGGGTATGTACCAGCTGAGTGTGTACCAGCTGAGTGTGTTCCAGCTGGGTGTGTACCAGCTGGGTGTGTACCAGCTGGGTGTGTACCACCTGGGTGTGTACCAGCTGGGTGTGTACCAGCTGGGTGTGTACCACCTGGGTGTGTACCAGCTGGATGTTTACATATCTATAACCCCAGTATTCCAGAGGCTGAAGGGGGGATCCTGAGTTCAAGGCTAGTCTGGGCTTTTTTCCCCCAGAAATAAAAATGAAAATAATAAAAAAGCATTGACAGCCATATTGTCAAAAGTATGAAGTTTTATATAGTATGAAATTTGATAACAAAAGGAAACAGGTTCCCTGTACAAGACTGGAAAAGGTATGACTTCAAGACAGTGTGACATCTGTCAGACTTAATATATCTACTGTGTGAACATGAAATTCCACAGAGAAATTCTTTCACTCGTTCTAAAAGAGAATGAACAAGAGTATTTACCCAGCAGTGTCTATTAGAGAGAGGATAACAACAGTTATGTCGATAAATCACAGAAACATCTTTGAGTTCTGACNTGATCCCACCTACAGTACACTAAAATGACCGGAAGAGAAAGCAACGTAAGAGACGGGGAAGTAGTGGACACCTATAATCCCAGGAGGCAGATGGGGGAACAAGAGAATGATTAGTTTGAGGCTAGCCTACCTAGTGAGACACTGTCTCTAAACAAACAAACATAAATAAATAAAATGGGGAGAAAATGATTTGCACTAACAAGACACTAGAGTAAAATATATTGTAAACTGATTGAAGTTTTAGTAAGTGTGTGTGTGTGAGTGTGTGTGTGTGTGTGAGTGTGTGTGTGTGTGTGAGTGTGTGTGTGTGTGAGTGTGTGTGTGTGTTTAAGAACAAATGACAGAGAAAGAAAAGAAATAGGATCAAGGAGTGAGGCAG
>LZPO01027354.1:237172-248383 GCA_001675575.1 Neotoma lepida
AAAGAAAGGACATACCGCAGGTCACAGCCGTCACTGAGAGAACTCAAGGCAAGATCTCAAGACAGGAACTTGAAGCAGAAACCAATAGCACCTGGTGTGGAAGCACAGCACTAGGAAGGCAGAGGCAGGCAGATCTCTGTGAGAGGCCAGCCATAGTGAGTAAGTTCCAGGACAGACGGGGCTATGTAGAGAAATTGTCTCGAAAAACAAACAAAACAAAAAAGCAAACAAAGAAGGAAAAGGAAAAGAAGAGAGAGAGTAACTCTGCTTACTGGCTTTGTTCAGCTACCTTTCCTACACAGAGCATGTCCACTTGCCTAGGGATGGCACCACCCACAGTGGGCCGGGTTCTCCTACATCAATCGACAATCAAGACAATGCCCCAAAGACATGCCCACAGGCCAATCTGATGGGAGCAATTCCTTAGCTGAGGTTCCTTCTTCCCAGACTGTCAGCCAAGTTTAGCCATAATAAGGGAATTTTTTGTTGTTTTTGTTTTTTAAGACAGGGTTTCTCTGTGTAGTCCTGGCTATGGCTATCCTGGAACTCTGCAAGCCAGGCTGGCCTCAAACTCAGAGATCCACCTGCTTCTGCCTCCTGAGTGCTGGGATTAAAGGTGTGTGGTGTGTGCCACCAGCACCTTGTAGGAATTTTTATAAAAAGAAATAGTGGCTGAAGCCAGATGTTTTGTGGCATATGCCTGTAATCCCAGCATTCCTGAGACTGAGGTAGGAGAATCTTGAGTTTGAGGACAAGCTGAGCTATATAGCAAGACTCTGCCTCAAAAAACCACAAGGAAGGGCTCAAGGNNAGGAAGAAAGATGGAGAGAGGGAACAAAGGAAGGAATTCTTCTCCAGTCTAATCAAAATTATTAAGCCCTGGATTCAGGAAGTCCAGTGACTTCCAGGAAAAAAAAATATCAAGACCTATCAAAATAAAATTTCATAAAATCAATAATAAAGATAAATTTCATAAATAATCAGAAGGCAAAAAAATACAACTGACTATTTTTTGTTTTGAAAACTTGCTATGTAATAGGTTTTCTGTCCCAAATAGTTAAGTTTCTCCACTGACACAGTAAGTCAGATCAAGCTGAACTGAAAAACTATAGCAACAGGTTTATTGAGAGCAAAGCAACTCCCAGGTGGGTTCTTTGGTCTCAGAGACTGAAGCAGAAATGGGCTAAGGCAGGGAGATTTTAAAGANTGTAAGTGAGGGGTGATGACATGTCCTCCACAAACTGGGTTTGTGCCCAGTATGGTCAAAGGTTGATCGCTTAAGTNGGGACTTGGGCAGCTGTTAGCATCAGTGGAGGAAGCTGCCCTAGCCACCAAGAATGAGGAACAGGGCTTTTGGTGCCTTTCCTTTGTCCAAAGACTCACTGAGTGGGTGAGGCTTGGAAAGAGACAGGAATGGGGCTTCCTGGACCCTATACAGTGGGGAGCCAGAGGCTCCAAACACTGTATAGCTGGAGATAACCTAGACTCTTTTATTTTTATTTTACTGAAATTTTTTTTCATAAAATACATTCTGATTATGGTTTCCCCTNCCCCTACTCCTCCCAGTTCCTCCCCACATCACCTCCCCTCCCATCCGGATCCACACCCTTTCTGTCTCTTGTTAGAAAACAAACAGGTAGCTGGGAGGTGGTGGCCCACGCCTTTAATCCCAGCACTCAGGAGGCAGAGGCAGAAGAACTCTGTCAGTTTGAGGCCAGCCTGGGCTACACAGTGAGTTCCAGGAAAGCCAGGGCTACACAGAGAAGAGAGAAGCCCTGTCTCAAACAACAAAAAGGAAAAGAAAAGAAAACAAGTAGTCATCTAAGAAATAATAATAAGATAAATAAAAAAATAAATAAATTAGAATATGACGAAACAAACAAGAAAAAAAGCCAAACAAAAATCATAAGAAACAAACATAGATGCAAAGACACACACACACAGGAATCCCATAAAAAAATTAAAAACAAAAACAAAAACAGAACACCCAAACCTAAAGCCCTGATGTATAACCAAAGGGCCTGTAAGGTAGAGGGTGGAAAACAACACCCTGACTTAACATTATTAGACAAAGAACTTTCTAAAGATGCCGTTGACTTCACTTTGTGTTGGCCATTGGCTGCTGGGCGTGGAACCTCCTCTTAAGAGTGGTTTGTTTCCCCAGTGAGACTCCCTTGGAGAAGTGGTTATCAACTGAAGATAGCTTCCGGATTAGGGAGGAAGGGGTGTGCCCACAAGGAGCTGAGCTGGAGCATGAGCGGCTGCTCATGCTCATGGTCACGCTGCGGCTGCAGCCAGGAAACAGAGATGGATGAACGCCGCGCTCCACGTTCGTCCGTTCCCTTTCTCCTCTTTATTCAGCTGGGAACCCCAACATATGAATGGTGCCGCCCACAGTTAGACAGGTCTTCCCACCTCATTTAACCCAACTAGAAACTCCCTAAAAGATATGCTCAGAGATTCTTCTCTTGGTGGAATTTAAATCCTGTCAAGCTGAAAACCAGTATTAACCACCCACTTCTGTTCTGTGAAGAAACGGGAAGGGCATGAAACAAAGATTTAGCAGCAACCATTTTGCGTGTGTCGAGAACTTTTTTTTTTTTCATTCACTATTGTAACCTATGTAAACAAATACTTAGAATGAAAATACTTCATTCATAAATCATGTGTTCTTTGGGGGAAAAAATTCATACTTTTGGAACCAATTCATTGTCTTAGTTTTTTTTGATAACATCAGTCCTGGCTGTTTCTGTCTGAATCACTTTGTGATACTTGGTGATAACCAAAATCTAACAAAATTAATAANCATTATAAGAGGAAAAAATTATATACAGGAGCAAATAATATTATGCTTTAAATGTAGAACTTCCTGTTCTGGTTAATGATAATATTTGGCAGGGAGCNGGCAGGTGAGGAGCAGTAATCCTGAAGTCAGATCTGGCAAGCCTCCAACCCTTAGGATGTCACCGAGGGACTCTGGTGTGCTTCGAAGGATTTTACGGTTGTTTTGTAATCCAGGAGGCCGAGGTGCCGCCAGCATTATAAATGCTGCTGAAAGATCTACATGTTTCTGATATTCTAAATCGAACATTATAGTGTTCCTCTATTTCATCTAACAAAAACNTCCACTAGTTTGTACCCCAAACAAGAACAAGCCTCAGTAAGACTGACCATGCGCCACACACCTTTAACATCACCAAAAGACCATGTNCCACAGCAGAGAAAATCAGCACAGTTCGAATANTAAACCAGAAATCTGAGAGTCTGATACAGGCACAGCCTGTTATGAAATTAATTGCTCACAGAGCCAGCTGGAAAGTGAAAAATATACCGTCGAACATCTGTAGTTTGTGAATGCCGAGGGTCAGGCCACGTAAGATCAGCTGCTCACTGCGTCAGGGCTCTTCCATTTCCCAAGAAAGACCTCCATTCTGCAGAGATCAGCAACAGGACTGCCACAACCTTCAATTCAAAACAAACGCCAGCTTTTCCCCTTTCCCTGATTTCTAATCCACCAAGATGTGAGCAAGCAGCCTCTCCCTGCAAACCCATATCCACCCTTCCTGCACCCATCGCAAACAGGAGCCGTGATGGACTATGTCCCTGAAGCCAAGAGCCCAAATGAACCCTCCCCACGTTAAAAAACAAACAAAACGACTGTTAGAATGGGGTTGATCGATTCGATGTGAAATAAAAGAGAAAATAAAACCAACCTCAATGGTGGGGGAGGGGGAAGACTGCCTTTTAATCAGAACGGTGAAGGACACCATTTTCTCCTCGGAAGGGGAGACTGTGCCCAGGCACAGGGGCTTGGGGCTTTTCAGGGCAGAAGAGAAGACTATTGGAAAGGAAAGTTTTATCAATAGATATGTTCTTTACAGCCCCCAGGCCAGATGAGTTCAGCAGATGTTCTCCTTACTGAGCTAGCTTCTTTTGTNAGGCAGGTGGTCTTATCCGTATGCTGAGTCAGGAGTTTCTCAGCTCCGCTGAGGTTNCCTGTTTTAGGTCGCTAACCCTTTAATGACAACAAAACAGCAAAACCCATGAATGTCCACTTTGATTACCAATTTTAAAAAACCGTTTTCAAGGGGCTGTAGAAGTGGCTCAGCCATTAAGAAGATCCAGGTTCAGTTCCTAAGCACCCACAGTGGACAGCTCTCAACTACCTGTAGCTCCCGTTCCATGGTATTTGACACCCCCTTCTGGCCTCCACAGGCACTGCATGCTCATAGTGCACATACAGACCGGTAGGTACATGCACATACACATAAATAAATTTTAGAAACATTTCCAACTATGAAAAAGGAGCATAGTACTATGATACCATGCCTACTCACTCATTGTGGTACAGAATTCAAAAGTTGAGGTTTTACTGCAACCTTTGATAAATATAGGGGGGGAAATTTACTTTCAGAAGAAGCTTTGGCAGCTCTTAATTAAACATGCATACTAGATCTCAGGGTGTGTACACGTGAACTAAAGGTTATTTTCATTCCAAATGATTCAGTGTGTCAGCAATGCAAGCATGTATGTAGCACAGTGAACAGTATAGCCTTTCTCAGTCAGAGGACCATAGTGACAATCCTTAATAGTCCAGCTCCCTGGGGGCACACTGAAGGTAGGACTCCCAGGGCAGCATTCCAACAGTCATAGAGTGCAGCAGCCATCCTCTGTTCAGCATGGCTGGTTCCCACTCAAGGCTTCTGGATCTCTAGGAGCGGCCTCTGTCAGAGCCCCTCTGCAGGGACATCTTCTTGGAAGTGGGGGACATCTCCCTTGATTTCTTCACCACACAGAACAAGGTGGAGACCATCCTCCAATAATGAGATGGAAAAAATGAATGAGCAGAGGGGGTAGGGTGCTCCACAAGGGGGGGCTGGGTAGGGGGGCACCACAAGGACAGAGGGGTGGGAGTGTACCACAAGGAGGGCTAGGCCTCCTGACAAAGGCTGACTCTAAGGCTGCTGTGTCCCGGCACTGACAAAATGACTTACCAGTGACATAGTCGAGCAGCCAGAAAATCTGAAGGTATGAACTGGGCATGGTGACACATGCATAGAATGCCAGTACTCAGAAGGCCAAGGCAGGAGGATTGCTGTGAGTTTGAGGACAGACTGTGCTAAGTAGTGAATACCAAGTCATTCATGATACATAGGAAGAAGGAAAGGTGGGGAGGGAAAATTGCAAACACATCATGAGAGCCTGGGCAGATCTATTATACTTAATACCCTCTTGAAAGACCGTTATCGTAGTCTCCTGGGGGCTGCTAGCACAGAATACTGGAGAATAGGTAATACACAAACAGAAAATTTACTGTGCACTGTTTTGGAGACTGGGGAGTCTAAGATGGGGGTGCCAGTAGGTTGACCTTCCTGATGTACCCCAAATGGTGGAAGAGAAGACACTNCTCCAGCCTCTTTTCTAAGGCCATGAACTCACTTCCTAGTGCCTCACTTCTTAATATCGTCATGTTAGGGGCTCAGCCTCACATGGTAAGCCCATAGCAAGTATCTTTCTATGAAAAAAGCGCATACAACAGAGATCCGGCCACACTCTTCACAGCGGGACATGAAGTTCCCATGTAAAACACAACTGCAAAATTCTTANGTCCAATCATTCTGGCGTCTATTTTATCCTATGCTGTCATGTGAGGCACACATTATATCTTGTCTGTATACATACATACATATATCTTATGTGTACAGTTATCTCTGGGGGATCCAAGACCCCTAGCAGATAACAAAATGCAAGGATGCTCAAGTCCTTTATATAGAATGATTCCCTACCTGAATCTAACATAGTGATACCCTTTCTCAAAAAGAAGAAAAAGGAAGGAAGGAGGTGTGCTGTGTACAGTACAGGAATAAATAGACACAGTGGTGCTTATGGCACAGATGCCNCAAGGGTTTATTGTCAACATCAGCACCATTATTAAAGCACTCTGCAGCTGCTGACATGTGGGAAATGCCTAATAAATAGCAGCTATTTATATTACTACTACACTGTACGTCTTCATATTAAGTAACATTCATAATAAAGATTCATTTCAGATTCATAAGGCAAATATTTGAAGACATAATCACAAAGCAGAACTTGGTGGCCCGCCCTCTCTTCAACCATTGTTATCACTCTGAGATGAAGAAACAGCCTCACAGAGGGTCTACTACTTGTTCAAGACCACATGTGCACAAGCTGGGACTAAAACTGAGTCTGTACTCTCGAAACACCTCCTTCTTCCCTTGAATGAAGCAGATAAGGATAGAATAAATTGGAAGAGTGTTTACACTTCTTCATTCATACAACCAACTAGGAGACATGTTTTCCCCTAACTGTTTAATCACCAATAAACCCTATGACAGACCAACATAGACCCTAGAAGGAACCTGATAGTTTTCTTGCTAAATGGACGTGTCGCCAAATTACATTTAAATATTTATATTTAGACACATAGGTTAGTATTGCTCTCAATCCTGGTCATAGAAGCCTCTTCTGTGGTGGGCAGCAATTAATGCAGAGACGCATAACCATTCAAAGTGCTGAGAATAAATGACTGTTGATTGAATGCTCAACTCTAAATGGGACTTCTATTATTAACCTTACCCACTTTGGGAACATGGACAAAGAGGATGCAAGAAAGATGTTAGGGTCAGCAGATGAGGATGCAGGAAGGATGTTAGAGCCAGCAGATGAGGATGCAGAAATGTAGCTGAAAGTTGTCTGGTCCCACCTGGCCCCTCAGTCTCACAGCCACTTATAAAATAATCACTCAGAGGCTTAATATTATTTACAAACANATGGCTATGGCCTATGGCTCAAGCTTCTTGCTAGCTAGCTCTTATAACTAAACTCAGCCTGTTTCTACTAATCTATATTAGTGTTCTGTGGCTTTACCTGTGTGCCATTACATGCTGCTCTCTGGACAGTGGAATGATATCTCCTCTGCCTCTGCTTTTCTTCTTNCTGTCTCTCTCTTGGATTTCTTGCCTGGCTATATCCTGACTCATCATAGGCCAGAGCAGCTTCTTTATTAACCAATCATAGCAACACATATTCACAGCATACAGAAAGACATCCCACAACACAGAAAGGATGTTAGAGCCAGCAGATGAGGATGTAGGATGTTAGAGCCAGCAGATGGGTTACAGTGGGTTACAAAAAAAAAAATGCTTGAAGGTGGGAGGAAGGCATTTGGGAAGTGGGGTGTGTGGGAAGGGGAAGTTGGAGGGTATGGTCAAGATACACTGTAAATATATATACAAAGAATAAAATACAAACTATTCTAAAGGAAACATGACATACCAATTATGGCCATGGGGCATGTGGTATTAAGAATGCAGAATGCAGGTGGTATTAAGAGTCCCTTAAGTCAGGCAGTGGTGGTGCATGCCTTTAACCTTAGCACTTGGGAGGCAGAGACTGGTAGAGCTCAGTGAGTTTGAGGCCAGCCTGGTCTACACAGCAAGTTCCAGGACAACCAGGACTGTTGCACAGAGAAACCTTATCTCGAGGGGAGGTAAAAAAGAGTCCCTTAAATAAAGTTGATGTGTCATATACCCCCCCATAATAAAGGGTATTAAAAGATCAAGGTCCCTACAATGCTGGGGACTCATATGCCTTCTCCCCTATTGCTCAGGCTTCCCAGGCCACACTGTCTCCTATGCCACTCACCCAGGGCCCGATGATAGGGCANAAGATGTGCCACTTGCCTCTAAGAGCTTGATTTAAAAGTTACACAAATAATGTGTGCAGAACAAGCCAGAGCATGGTGGTGCAATTATATACAGCTGCAAGGGAACCTGGGAAGTGCAGTCTAGCTGTCTGGCTTCATTTGGAGAATCCAACTAATAAAGGAAAAAGACAAGGGCTGGAGATGTGAGGTGGTTGGCAGAGTGCTTACAAAGTGTGCATAACAGCCCTGGATTGGATTCCCAGAATTACATAAATTGAACATGATGGTGCCTCTGGACTCCCAGAACTTGGCAGGTAGATGCAGAAGAATCAGAAGTTCAAGGTCATCCTTGGGGCTGTCTCTTATACACATCTAGATGTGTATAAGAGACAGTCCTTGGGGCTAGCCTGGGCTACCTGAAAGAGCCCATCCTGGGCTACATGAGACCCTGTCTCCACAAAAAGGAAAAAAGACATTGAAATGTGGGTAAGCAACAGCCAACTCTGCTCTCTGAGTTTATTTCCACTCTCTGCCAAGACTGCACTAAAACAATTGTAAAAATGTTTAAAGACATAAAATTTCAAGGACAGACGAAGTGGGAGAAATTGCCACAGATGAAAGATATACAAGCAAGCCATATTTCCAGGCCAGTACCCTTTCNCAGGCAGTTCCTGGAAAGTATGTCCTATTGGATGAGTCAGAGTCCATTACTATAACAAAATACATGAGCTGAATTATAAAGAGAAAAAGGTTCTAGCTGACAAGTTTAGAGGCTCCAGTCCGTGACCAGTTGGCTGCTGCTTTTAGGCATATGGCAACATAGCACAGTCTTGTCAGGAAGCAGGTGTTGAAGCAAAATAACTCATGTCATGGCCCAGAAGCAAAAGAAGCCAAGGTCTCATTATTCCCATTGACAGCACAGCCCTCAGTGACATCATGACCCATGTTATGTAANAATTTCCTTTGAATTGAAAACATTCTACCCTGAAAGGGTTCAAGAAATTCTAAAGGGGACTTCGTTAAGACTCAGGAAGTAAATGGGGATGGCACACACCTTTAATCCCAGGCACTGGAGACAAAGGCAGGTGGATCTCCTTGAGGCCACTTTGGTCTACATAGAGAATTCCAGGACAGCCAGAGCTATATAGTGAGACCTTTAAAAAAAAAACAAAACTGAGGAATTAGATAACTCATAAGTCTCAAGAGAATCCCTGAAGTTTATCAGATTCACAAGATTACATAAGCAGTAAGGGCTGCTGAAGAGAGAATCTTTCTGACTTGTCCAGCTGCCTGTAAGTCCTGCAGAGAGCTCCAGANTTCCAGCTGGAATCATCACACTGGCTGGGGTAGGTTTTTGGTCACGTAGCTGTCCTGGGGCATCCATGTGCCTTTAAGTAACCACTCATGCACNTGTCTGTAAGTAACCCCAGTAAAATCATTGGCTCAGCATGTTAGCTTTTGGTGGTGTTCTAATTTCTGTAGAGGGCATTTCTACCATTTCATGAAAGCTCCAAGTTGGTAGCTAAACCTTTAACAAAAGAGCCTTTGAAGGGCATCCAAGAACTACACCAATGTGCCACCTAAGCAAGAAAGCCCATCAAGAAAAAAGATGAAAGGCCCAATACACGAGAGGGATAGGAGATTGTCGAGGGAGTAGGAAAGATGTCCTAGTTAACTTTAATGGTCAACTTGACATAGGCTACGGTCATCTGAAGGGAAAGCCTTACCTGAGGATTTACCTACCTGTGGACATGTGAGGGGCCAAGNTGTCCTAAATGTTCATTGACACCATCCCTAAGTAAGGATGAATTGAAAAAGAGAGCTAAGTAAGCATTTGTCTAAGTGTGAGACAGCAATCGGTATTCCACTATGGTTTCTGCTTCAAATTCTTGCTGAAGTTCCTGCCCTGACTTCCTTCCATGACAGACTATGACCTG
Source organism: Neotoma lepida (assembly GCA_001675575.1). Taxonomy (NCBI): domain Eukaryota; kingdom Metazoa; phylum Chordata; class Mammalia; order Rodentia; family Cricetidae; genus Neotoma; species Neotoma lepida. Next base: position 246,779 of record LZPO01027354.1, read on the forward strand.
GAAGTATAAGCCAGACAAACCCTTTCTTCCCCTAACTTGCTTTCTGGCAGTGTTTTGTCACAAAAAAAGAAAGGAAAGTAGGGGGAAAAAAGTGATCTCAAGAACTACTCACATAGTGGTGCCAGGTGGAACACACCTACTAANCAAAGAGTGTGCACTTGCTCACAATATTCAATATTGTGCTAATGTACAACATGGTGACTATAGTTGACAATGCTGGCTTGTGTGCTTGAAATCTGTTAAGAGACAGAACTACCACATACACACACACACACACACACACACACACACACATATATATATATATATATATATATATATACCTTTCATTCCATCCTGCACGGAAGCTTCTTAAGGCAGAAGGTAAACAACTCAAAATAGCTCCAGGAAGTTCCTGAAACTAACCAGACTCACTAAGTCTCTCCCTCCCAATAAGAAACAATAAAGACACCTGAGATCCATTCTCAGACAAACCAAGCTATAAAGATTCTGAGACCAGACCAGGGGCTTGGATCAAGCAGAAATTAGCAGAGCTACATGGAAGAGGTTTAGAACAACTGAGTCACTTGGAAGGGACACTCTCCAACCCATAGAGCTGCCTACAGGCTNTGCAATGTGCTCCAGGTTCCCAGATTTTGTGAATTGGCACCATTACTGGGGTGGACTTTGGTGATGCAGTTCTTTGAGTCATTTCTGCTCCTGTAAGTGACCCCTCACCCATATTCCTGCAAGCAACCCTAATAAAAGTCATTGGTTCACCAAATGAGTTCACTAAAGTTCACCAAGNTGAACTTTAGTGGTATCTGTACTTTGGTCTGTCATGGGCTTTCTATTTGGAATGAGTAGATATCCTCTTTAAAACACCTCCATATCCTTCTCTTTCACTTTTTTTTGGCGGGGGGGGGTGTGATAGTCATGCCCCTCCCTCGCCCCCTCCAACTCCTGCTAAGTAAACCCATGCGCTATGTGGTTGAGTAGTTCACACAATTCACATGCACAGCGTGACCACGTAATTTGTGCATGCGTGGAGTAGCCATGCGGACCCAAGTGCACACGCGCGGGCCAGTCCTTAAAAGGCAGGTGCTGCTTACCCCGCTCTTTCTTTCTACGTGCTTCTTACAGGCCTCAGCATGTCTTTTCTGTCTCTCTCCCTCTCTCTCAANAAAGCTATCTCTTCNTGGTTGCCGTGTTCGTGACTTCCTCTAGGGGTAAGAGAGCTGAGAAAACTAACATTCTGGTGCCATGCTAAATAGGCCCTCCCAGCGTTTTGTGACTGGGAACCTATACTGAGGTTCTGCACCGACCACAACAGCCCACCTTCCATTTGCCTGGCTGCTGGACTTCTCCACACAACACCAGCCCTCTGATNGGTGAGTTAACCCTTTCCAGCCAGCATAAACAGCCTCTTGGACCTGTGGGAATGACCGTTGATGGTCCAGCACCCCACTGGTGTCTCTGAGGCTGGGGGCANCCCCAGCCATGGCCTTCACTGGCTATCGTCAATCCCTAATGCTGGCTCAGGTTTCTATTCATTTCCCATGTCTGCACTTAGGGATATACTTCTTGTTGTCAGACCTGCTACATCCTCCGGCTACATACAGCCTG